>JARQOD010000002.1:400919566-400934870 GCA_033576555.1 Oophaga sylvatica
GACACTGTCGACTTTTTTTTTTTCATCTGGTGTAGTTTACAATTTGGGAAAAAAAAGTAATGTGTTCTGCAAGCGGTTCTCTAGATAACTGTGTTATTTCCTGCAGAGATGAGCCCTGGCTGGAAGAAGTGACGGCGGTCTGTGCTGGATGAAGATTAAAAGCGAAGATGAAAGACTTCACCTAGAGACGTCACAGGTGAGTCAGTGTGTTACCTGTATACTGACACTATACACTGTATACTATATACAGCGGTCATGTGTAAAATGTCACCAGTGATCACTGTATTACCTTTACATTATACACTATATACAGAGCTCCTGTGTATAATGTCACTGGCGATCACTATTACTTATACACAGACACTGCATCAGTATTGTAGTGTTCAGTCACTATGTGGTGGTAATATATTGTCCGTCCATGGTGTGGCCGTATTTGTTCCTTGTATGTGCTATTTGGTCACAATGTGGTGGTAATATGTGGTCTGGTCATGGTGTGGTGGTATTTTTTCTTTGTATGTGATATTATTGGTCACATGTAGTGGTAATATGTGGTCTGGACACGGTGTGGTGGTATTTGTTCCCTGTATGTGCTATTATTGGTCACCATATGGTGGTAATATGTGGTCTGGTCATGGTGTGGTGGTATTTGTTCCTTGTATGTGCTATTATTGGTCACCATATGGTGGTAATATGTGGTCTGGACATGGTGTGGTGGTATTTGTTCCTTGTATGTGCTATTATTGGTCACCATATGGTGGTAATATGTGGTCTGGACATGGTGTGGTGGTATTTGTTCCTTGTATGTGCTATTATTGGTCACCATATGGTGGTAATATGTGGTCTGGACATGGTGTGGTGGTATTTGTTCCTTGTATGTGCTATTATTTGGTCACTGTGTGGTGGTAATATGGTGTCTAGTCATGGTGCGGTGGTATTTGTCCACTGTATGTGATATTATTGGTCATTTTAAAAATTGAAAAATAAATAAAAATATACCTAAATTGTATTGGATATTTTAACAAATGTTTAATGGGTTAGAGTAGAGTAGGGCCCGGCCAAAAGAGTCTACCTTGTCGTGGTGGCGGCTTAAAAAATCTTTTGACTGTGGACAGTTCAAGGGGTGGAGGTGGGGCTGGGTGGAGCCTGGGCGGAGTCTCAAGGGGGCCCCGAAAAGCTTGCCAGTATGGGGCCCCGAAATTCCTAGTGGCAGCCCTGGTAGTAGTCTGGTGGCTGTGACGGGATGATGTGAGATAATAGTGGTAGTTGTCCGGTGGCTATGGCTGACGGGATGATGTGGGATATTAAGGGTAGTTGTCCGGTGACTATGGCTGATAGGATGATGTGGGATATTAGGGGTAGTAGTCTGGCAGCTGTGACGGGACAATGTGGAATATTAGGGGTAGTAGTCCAGTGGCTTTGACGGGATGATGTGGGTTATTAGTAGTCCAGTGGCTCTGGCTGACGGGATGATGTGGGATATTAGGGATAGTAGTCCAGTAGCTCTGGCTGACGGGATGAAATGGGATATTAGGGGTAGAAGTCTGGTGACTGTGACGGGATGATGTGGGATATTAGAGGTAGTAGTCCAGTGTCTCTGGCTGACGTGATGAAATGGGATATTAGGGGTAGAAGTCTGGTGACTGTGACGGGATGATGTGGGATATTAGGGGTAGTAGTCCAGTAGCTCTGGCTGACGGGATGAAATGGGATATTAGGGGTAGAAGTCTGGTGACTGTGACGGGATGATGTGGGATATTAGGAGTAGTAGTCCGGTGGCTATGGCAGATGGGATGATGTGGGATATTAGGGGTAGTAGTCCGGTGGCTTGGCTGATGGGATGATGTGGGATATTAGGGGTAGTAGTCCGGTGGCTTGGCTGATGGGATGATGTGGAATATTTGTAGTCTGGTGGCTTTGACGGGATGATGTGGGATATTAGTAGTTCGGTGGCTCTTGCTGACGGGAAGATGTGGGATATTAGGGGTAGTAGTCCGGTGGCTCTGGCTGATGGGAGATGTGGGATATTAGTAGTCCGGTGGTTCTGACTAGATGATGTTGGATATTAGGGGTAGTAGTCCGGTGGCTCTGGCTGATGGGATTATGTGGGATATTAGTAGCACGGTGCAGCAAAAAATGTTAACAGTCCTAGGAGAGCAGGAAATAAGACCAATACAAGGATATTAGTATTGAATCACAACGCGTTTCAACAGGTTAAACCGTCTTCATCAGGTGGAAGTTTATTAAGGAAGAACAGGAAGGGGTGTTTAAACAAATAGCAACCAATGAAAATCACAATCAGCAGGTCACATGATAAGAACAAATCGCATAATAAAACAATAAGGTCACATGATAAAAGCGTAATACGAACAAGTCTATATGTATAGAAAAATATATAAAAAAGATTAAATAAAGCCCCTAAACCTGATAAAAATATAAAACATGATAAAACAAGATAAGAACAGAGAATAAAAACAACATATGATAAAATAGCAATTTAAAACAGAAAAATCACCTGTTAACCTTTTCAATGGTGAGATTTAACCCCTCAGACGCCAGAGTCCCCAACTTAAAAATCCAAAAGCTTTCCCTCTTAATCAGGCTCCCATATCGGTCAGAAGCATTGTCTGGTATAAAATCTATAATAGTTAGTTTGAGAGATTCTAAATTTTTTGGTGCTTGGTTAAAAAATGCTTTGATAGGCTGTGTAACAAAAAAACATTCCTAATGTTTTGGCGATGCTTGTTCAGTCTTGCATGCATAGTCTGTAAAGTGCGTCCAACATACTGGAGCCCGCATCCACATTCTATTAAATATACTACAAATGAGGATTGGCAGTTAACATGATAATTAATTTTGTAAGTAATATTAGTAGTATTAGATGCGAATTCTTTAGCACCATTTCTGATGAAATTACAACACAGATATTTTGCAGATCTGCAAGGAAAACAACCAGGATTTTTTGTTACCTGGGTAGCAGACAGAGCGCTGGGGCTAATAACCGTATTGCTAGGTGCAACTAGGTTGCGGAGTGTGTGACTGTCTATAAATTATTCTGGGGTGAGCGAGGATGTGACCTGAGAATATAGGGTCACTTTCCAATATGAACCAATATTTTTTCAAAAGTCTTTGGATGATACCATGAGATTGATTAAAAGTTGTAACCAAGCTCCACTTGGCAAATTCAGAGAATGACACAAATATTAATTTTTACAAAGTCTACTGCTTCACTTTTTCTAATGGCAATTTGAATATACTCCAGAATGTTATAAAGAGTGATCAGCTTAACAGCAATTACTTGCAAAGTGAGATTATTAACCCATTCGCCACCGCTACAGGGCAATGGAATAGACGGGCAAAGTGCCAGAAAGGGCGAATCTAATTAGAGATTTGCCCTTTCTGGGGTGTCTGGGGGCAGATGTTAGTAGCCAGGGGAGGCACAAAAAATGTATCCTCCCTAGGCTGTTATTATCTGCCCCCACTCGCTTTGCTTTGTCTGTCTGGTGGAGAAAATACAACGGGAGCCCACGCATTTTTTTTCAACGAAATTACACCTTTAATTAACCCCTACATGTCTGAAATTTTGCACAAATACACTCATGTAATTGTAAGTTCTAAACAAATATCAAAATACAGGAAATGACATGGTTAACTGTGTGGAAACAATGTATCATTTCATGTCGGCTTCTGTGATTTCACAGAAGCCGGCAATTGAATTTGCGGCTATTACAGTATGTAGAAGTCTAGGAAATATAAATATATATATATATATATACATGTCACAATTACATATATATATATATATATATATATATATATATTCTATGTGTGTATATCTATTCTTTCTATTCTTTATTAAAGCTGTCAGTGTGCTTTTACAGTATAGCCGGGGATGAATTGCCGGCTTTTCTAAAGGACACCGATGCGATTTCATCGCAAGTCACACAGTGTGGTCCGTTTGTAATCCGATTTTTCATCGCTCCCATAGACTTGCATTGGCGATTGTCGACCGACAATCGGTGACAATCGCAGCATGCTGCGATTGTACACGGACGTTTAAAACGGACCACAAAAAATCTGATACTGGGAGCTGCTCCATAGATTAACATTGGTCCGACTGCAATGCGATTTTTCATCGCATTGCAGTCGTCCGATTCTGTCGCCAGTGTGACGCCGGCCATAAACTTCCACCTGATGAAGACGGTTTAACCGTTGAAATGCGTTGTGGTTCAACACTAATATCCTTGTATTTGTCTTATTTCCTGCGCTCCTAGGACCGTTATCATTTTTTGCTGCATTTTATATCCTCTTAGAAGGTTGGTGGCTGGAGCTGCGGTGGAACTCCCTAGTGACCGCTTTCTTTCTTCCCTTGATTTCATTAGTAGTACGGTGACTCTGGCTGACGGGACGATGTGGGATATTAGGGGTAGTAGTCCGGTGGCTCTGGCTGACGGGATGATGTGGGATATTATAGTGAATGTGGCTATGCGGAGTGGGTGGGGCTCTACACTCAGTTTTATATATATATATATATATATATATATGCATATAGATATAATCATTATAATTTGTTATAACTAACCGTAGTTCGTTACTATGCCCGGGCAACGCCAGGCTCTTCAGCTAGTGTATTATACTATGGAATTCTGTCATTTATGTTATTTGAAAGATAGAAAATTTGTATTTGGAGTGTTGCAATAAAAATGATTTGATGTAAAAAGATGTGGAGGTAATAGGGACACTGGTGCAGGTAATAGAGTGAGAAGATGTGAAGGGCCTGGTAACTTGTTCTTCCGTGATGGGTTCAGACACAAAGTGAGATACATAAAGTGCTGGAGGAAAAAGAATGCATGAAAAAAAAAATATTGCCAGATGATCTCACAGATTTCTCATGTCTCCTTTATGTCACGAACTGGCACTCCGCTGTTTCCAAACGCTAGAATGACGCAATTGACTGACGATTGATGAACAAGACGACAGCTGCTTTTGTTACTATGCAGATTATTTTGCTCTTTCTAGTGAACATAAAGTATACGTATACACATCCGATTCCAGCTCATGGAATACAAAATCTAGCTTCTCCACCAAAACTTTATACAGGCTGATTGGACACCCGTTATTGGTAACGTATGACCTCCTGAGACTTAAGAGATGCGATTTATAGAACAATGAGGAACAAAGCTATTACATTTTATATAGTTAATCCGAAAAATATGCAGCGTTTAGAAAAATTTACAAAAGATACTACAAAAAGGGACGAAGAATACAGTATATACAAGTACGTAAAATAAAAATGATCAACAAAAGAAAGTTACTAGACCTGATGTCACAGAATTGGCACAGATCTTAGCGGAGGGGAGCGTCCCAATTGGAAAATTCAAAACCTGCTTTTATTATATACTGTAAAAGTAACTCCCTTTGGTGAACTCACATGGAGCTGGTCCATTGGATGCGGCTCCAGTCCAAAAAATTATGGGTTCCCCGATTTTCAAGATATCTGCCCCACTGGAGGTTCCAGGCTGAAGATATTAAAGTCATATTTCCTATCATGATTTTAGCTTTCCATAGATAGGACGCATGGCATACAGTCATGGCCAAAGGTGTTGTCATCCTTGAAATTGTTCCAGAAAATGAAGTAGTCTCCCAGAAAACTATTGCAATTACACAAGCTTTGCTATACATGTACACTGCTCAAAAAAATAAAGGGAACACTTAAACAACAGAATATAACTCCAAGTAAATCAAACTTCTGTGAAATCAAAACTGTCCACTTAGGAAGCAACACTGATTAACAATCATTAAGGGAAAGAAGTGGGCACCACAATAGTTACTGTGGTGGCCAAAAGTATTGGCAGCCCTGCATTTCTGTCACATAATACTCAGTTTCTTCCTGAAAATGATTGCAAACACAAATTCTTTGGTATTATTATCTTCATTTAATTTATCTTCAATGAAAAAACACAAAAAGAATTGACCTAAAGCCAAATTGGATATAATTCCATACCAAACCTAAAAAAGGGGGTGGACAAAAGTATTGGCACTGTTTGAAAAATCATGTGATGCTTCTCTAATTTGTGTAATCACCAGCACCTGTAACTTACCTGTGGCACCTAACAGGTGTTGGCAATAACTAAATGACACTTCCAGCCAGTTAACATGGATTAAAGTTGACTCAACCTCTGTCCTGTGTCCTTGTGTGTACCACATTGACCATGGAGAAAAGAAAGAAAACCAAAGAACTGTCTGAGGACTTGAGAAACCAAATTGTGAGGAAGCATGAGCAATCTCAAGGCTACAAGTCCATCTCCAAAGACATGAATGTTCCTGTGTCTTCCGTGCGCAGTGTCATCAATAAGTTTAAAGCCCATGGCACTGTAGCTAACCTCCCTAGATGTGGAAGGAAAAGAAAAATTGATGAGAGATTTCAACGCAAGATTGTGCGGATGGTGGATAAAGAACCTCGACTAACATCCAAACAACTTCAAGCTGCCCTACAGTCCGAGGGTACAACAGTGTCAACCCGTACTATCCGTCGGCATCTGAATGAAAAGGGACTGTATGGTAGGATACCCAGGAAGACCCCACTTCTTACCCCGAGACATAAAAAAGCCAGGCTGGAGTTTGCCAAAACTTACCTGAGAAAGCCTAAAACATTTTGGAAGAATGTTCTCTGGTCAGATGAGACAAAAGTGGAGCTTTTTGGGAAAAACCATCAATATAGAGTGTACAGGAAAAAAAAAGAGGCATTCAAAGAAAAGAACACGGCCCCTACAGTCAAACATGGCGGAGGTTCCCTGATGTTTTGGGGTTGCTTTGCTGCCTCTGGCACTGGACTGCTTGACCGTGTGCATGGCATTATGAAGTATGAAGACTACCAACAAATTTTGCAGCATAATGTAGGGCCCAGTGTGAGAAAGCTGGGTCTCCCTCAGAGGTCATGGGTCTTCCAGCAGGACAATGACCCAAAACACACTTCCAAAAGCACTATAAAATGGTTTGAGAGAAAGCACTGGAGACTTCTAAGGTGGCCAGCAATGAGTCCAGACCTGAATCCCATAGAACACCTGTGGAGAGATCTCAAAATGGCAGTTTGGAGAAGGCACCCTTCAAATATCAGGGAACTGGAGCAGTTTGCCAAAGAAGAATGGTCTACAATTCCAGCAGAGCATTGTAAGAAACTCATTGATGGTTAACGGAAGCGGTTGTTCGCAGTTATTTTGGCTAAAGGTTGTGCAACCAAGTATTAGGCTGAGGGTGACAATACTTTTGTCTGGCCCATTTTTGGAGTTTTGTGTGAAATGATCAAGGATTTGATTTTTGCTTCATTCTCATTTGTGTTTTTTCCTTGCAAGCAAATTAAATGAAGATAAAAATAGTAAATAATTTGTGATTGCAATCATTTTCAGGAAGACACCGAGTATTATCTGACAGAATTGCAGGGGTGCCAATACTTTTGGCCACCACTGTATATAGTGATGAACACAGCCGGGTGCTACTGAGCGCCTAATGCGAATATGTAAGATGGGGAAGAAAAAGAAGCGCCCAAAGAAGTGCACACACAGCCAGCATAATATGTAAAAAAGGCTTGTACTGAACAATTATGCCAGACAGACAAAGACATACAATAAAAACACAATTAAAATAAGGGACCGATCAGAGATGACAAGAAAGGAACTAATAAATGAACCAAGTAGCATGGTCATAAATGAACCACAACACAATTCACATGGGGAAGGCTACTAACTGGGATCTAAATGGGCCTCAGTGTGTATGATGTAGAATAAATCAAATGGGTCCCATGCAAATAGTACAATAATATAATAAGGTACCGTAGAATGCAAGAACAGGGTCCTCTCCCCTCTGTACCAGTCTGTCATTGTAAATTTGTTTACTG
Organism: Oophaga sylvatica; assembly: GCA_033576555.1. Classification (NCBI taxonomy): domain Eukaryota; kingdom Metazoa; phylum Chordata; class Amphibia; order Anura; family Dendrobatidae; genus Oophaga; species Oophaga sylvatica. The sequence goes on from JARQOD010000002.1 coordinate 400,927,458, forward strand.
TAAACGATATCTATAACTTTGTATGTAACCCCTTCTCATGTACAGCACCATGGAATTAATGGCGCTATATAAATAAATAATAATAATAAGGTTTATAAAAATGTATTAATTATATCTTATACAGATATTGTAAAATGAAACATCACTCATAGCACCCATGAAATAAAAGGCATAATATAGCAGCAGAAAAACACAAAAAAAAAGTAAAAAAATTTTTGTTTATATATAATAAATATGTCTCATGTGAATGATGCAGGACATTAATATGATTTGCACAAAAAAGCATAATATGTTACACTGAAAATCAACGATGTCTCATGCAAAAGATACAAAATAGTACATCAACAACAGAACCCATAGAGCTCAACATTAAATCCCCATGCCAAAAATAACATTGCTGCCTAATGCTACAAAAACACCACGAAGTGGAATGGTTCAATGTGTAAACATAGTTACCAATAGAAAAGATCTGTCCGTCAGGTGAGTCCAGTCCGACGCGTGTCGCTGCCCTCAGACAGCTTTGTCAGGGAAGATAGTCTATGAGTAAGCAGGAACCCTATTTATATCCTTGCAAGTGCACTTGCAATCACCCAGGGCGCACCGACATGTGTGCGGCAGCGACTACTGGGTGTTTCTGTTCTCAGGACGGCGGAGCTTGAGATAACCACTGCACATTCGCTGGCTTTGCATTCCACATAAACCAAAATGGCAAATTTGCGTTCCAGGCGTAGAAAGTTAACCCAAATAAGGGCACCAAAACGAAATAAAGGACAAGCATGCCTATATATAAAAAGATGTGTCTATATACAAAGCCTGCAACCAAACTACTTGGTAAGTCTTGAGAGAATAACCACAATGCAGTGGTACAAGGTCGGACTGGCCCACCGGTGAAATGTCTGGTGGACCCCAGAGAGGAGAAAGAAGAAAAAAAAAATTTAGGGACGCGGTCCCTTTAAAACTGAAGGAGGCCCAGACGCACGGTGCGTGAGTGAACAGGACACGCGCAAGTCCCAGTGCACCGCCAGGATGAGGGCCGGTGGCACCACCACCTGGCATACCCAGGTAAGCGCTGAAGGCCCTGGGCAAATGGGGGGGATGGGGCACAGCACGGGGTCCGTAAGTCGGGGGAGCCCGATGCTAGCGCTGGCATCGGAGCCACCCCTCTAATACTTGCATCTCCTCGTTCCGACAGCTGCTGTCTCTAGCGCCCTCTGACTGCGATGTCTCAGGACAGAGGGAGCTATGACGTCATCACTTCGCGCTCAGTCTCTCTGTCCTGAGCATTGCAGAGTCGTAAGAGACGCTGATTGTACCAGAACTGCTGCGGAACGGGAGAGGTGAGGATTTGATTTTTTTTATACATATATGCAGTGTTACACTCGGTCCCTGTGCTGGCTCTGCACTCCCTCCTGGTCTCTTGCCTTCTGCTCCTTCAGCTGTCCCTTTGCAGCAGTCTGTGCGCAGGCTGAAGTCCCCTGCTCCGTCTGCTTCTTGGCGTCCTGCTTCCTCTCCCAGTTCCTGGCACTCTGCCAGCAGGCCTCTAGGAGGAATGTTTAGGACGCGAGGCTGCCCCCACCGTCTCTCTTAAAGGGGCAGCGTACATTTTTTGAAAAATGTCAATCAACCAATGGCAGCGCACTCATTACTATATCTGGTCACTCCACCTTAAGGGGAGTGCCAGAGCAACGTGTTTCTCTCATTGCTACATCCGGTTCTGACTCTGATCTGTCTGCGCTGCGTTAGCAGTCTCTGTGCTTCGCTCATTCTATTTGTCTCCACAGAACATTGGTATCCTGTATCTGGTTATCTCTGACAATCTCAGTTATTACTGGTGCAAGTGTCATCCCATTCAGCCTTCAGCCATCCGTATCCGTGGACTGTGACAAGGTCACTGGAGCCAGCCTGCTACCATCCACTCTGAACCAGGACCTTCCTCATCTCTGTCTAACCCTCCACGGTTTCTGCTTTTTTACCTGTTACCCCTTTTGGTCCCTCTGGGACAGCTGCCACGTGTCCGGGGTCTAACTGGAGGTAGCACCTGTGTCCTCCGGGTATTCCATTCTGGTCCTGTTCGAGGGGCCTTACTACGGGTACTCAGGGCTCACTAGTCACGCCCCCTTCGGAGCCCCCGGACCGCGGTCTCGAGGTTCCACATTAAAAATAAAAGACGAATGTGAACTTCACCATCTCTGCCTACGCTTCCATTCGTTACATGCAGCATTACATGGGCCCCATGATGAATTTCTTCCCTGTATGTGGTATTATTGGTCTTGCTAAATACAAATGGACGACAGTCTAAGGTCTAATAAAATACAAAATTTATTATGGTATATTAAAATGTACAGGTCAAAGACACACAAATGGGGGAAAAAATGCAGCACACAATGCACATGTCAAAGAAAGGGGCTATGAACACAGCAAGACCTGAATGTAATAAGTAGTATAGCAACAAATCACAAAACCATATGTCTAGAACATGGTAACAGGTACAGAGAAACAACGCAGCATATGCTGAATAATGGTAGGTACCTATTCAAACCTGTACCAGGAACTACGCTCAAATAAGCAGAAATTAAGACATGGTATGATATTTACCGAATGGGTATACAGGTCAGCCGGCTCCGAGCCCACCACGACGCGCGTTTTGGAGTGTGACACACTCCTTCCTCAGGGGGCGTAGATAAATTACCCAAAAAGGGGATCTATTTGTACTCGCCTACCGTGGATATGCGCAGGCGCCGCTATGTAACCACCCAGCCTGGAGGCCAGGAACAAAGATGGCTGTAAGCTACTAAAAAAACAGTACTTGCGTTATGCAACAAAGTAGCAGTGGCGCAAAGATACGTAATGTGCAGAATAAATAAATGGGTGTATAGAATGACACACAAAAACATACTATAATAGGACAGAATAACAAGATATGATAATGTAGACATATAGTGACAAAAGGCTACGAACGGGCAAATGTAACAATATACAATATATGCCATATTCACATCATGCATATATAGAAAAACACACATACATTGTATACCATGTGGGAAAACATAAAATCACAGATATTAACGATGCACGAAATGTACAAAAAGAACAATATATTATATCATAACATATATTATATATCATATAAGTAAAGCATACAAAGACTATCAAGTAATAAACATACAACATATGTGTAAATATAACACAAAGAAGAATTATACATGCAAACAAAACTGCAGACGAGCCTATGTAAAAAAAATAGCCATATAGGCTACAAATGTCCATAACAAACTGTAACGAAGGAAAGGCCATGGACACGACGACAATCTTGTATTCTTGCAAACGAAGTATAAGTATCCACAGGCGGCAGGAACAAAAAAACACGAACAATCTGCAAAAATATATAAAAGTTAAAATACAAATAAAAACAAAGACATGCGGACAATGAGATGCATACTGATGAAGGAAAATAGAAGGTCACAAGAAGGGGACATATGAGATGTTTTCATTCAGGCCATAGGGATGAATGGTTGTTAGTTTCCATATCCACCTAGTCTCAGCCTGAGCAAGGCGCCTCGACAAATCACCCCCTCTTATATTGATATTAAAAGCGTCAATTCCTCTCACTTTAAGTAATGAGCCATCACAATGATGAAATTCATGGAAATGGCGCGGCAGAGTCTTTAAAGACGAAATATCGGTGCAGGATGATGCAGCCACGATTCCAAGCACATGCTCTCTCACCCGTACTTTTAGCTGTCAAGTGGTAAGTCCCACATAGAACAACCCACATGGACAACTCACACAGTAAATCACATACCTCGATGTGCACGAGATACGCTGTTTAATGGCAAAACATTTATCGCCGTCAGAATTTGTAAATGAGGAGCAGCGTTCGATGTTTGGACAGGCCACGCATCTACTGCATGGTTTACAGCCAAAACTAGGAGGGGCATTGTCAAGAAATGTCAGAGCACGTTGGTCAGGATAATGACTGGTGGTCAATTGGTCTCGCAAATTTCTAGCCCGTCTGAAGGTGAAAAAAGGTCTATCTGGAAGAAATTTGCCAATAATAGGATCCACTTTAAGAATCGGCCAAGCTCTCTGCACCGCCATACGCATTCTATGATGTTATGGGTGATATGTAGTAATAAACCTCACTACGTTCAAATTATTAGTTCTACAAGAAGTACCATAGAGAAGACCACTCCATGTTGAGTGTTTCGCTCTATGATACGCTTTCTTAATTGCACACCTACTGTACCCTCTAGCGGCTGGCTTCAGCACTACATCAGGTAAATCCTGAAGGGCCTTAAGGCGGGTGCGTTCCTCCCTGGTTAAATTATCAAATCCGCCACCCAACGAGATACGGGAGAAATCCTCCGCCACCACCCGCACAAACAAATCAATACTGGGACAGATGGAAAAAGGGGGGAATTTCTTGGAACGAGGACAAATGGAAGGAGGAATCTTAAGGTACTGCCACACTAAACAATCCCGCTAGCGATCACAATAACGACGCATACTAATGCGATCGCTAGCGGGATTGTTTCTATATCGCTAAATGCAACCACATTTAGCGATATAGTTAACGACGCTATCGCCGTTAGCGATCTTCTTAACGACTTTAGCGGTACAAAAGTACCGCTAAATCGCTAAGAAAAGGTGCCACACAGCGATTAGATACTTACCCAGCGGGAGCGCCGACGAGAAAATAGGGTCCGGAACGATTCCAGCGACGAGCGAGATCACAGCAGGAAGCTCGTCGCTGGAAGCTGCCGCACTGAACAACATCGCTAACAGGATCGCTAAATAGTGACGTTTTTTAGCGATCCCGTTAGCGATATTGTTTAGTGTGGCATACCCTCTACCTCCATCGTTGTTATGTTCCAATGCCAACTCCTCCAAAATCCTTAATGCCTCCTGTTCTTCTTCTGTTGGAAAACAACGTGACATGTCATCATTATAAAAATACCTCTTGAACAACAATGACTTGGCAAAGATGTGCAAATCTTTGACACCCGTGAAAGGATCATATCTGGAGGTGGGATTGAAGGACAGACCCCTGCCAAGCAAAGAGACATCAGCATCAGACAGTATATGATTACTGAGGTTAATCACCTTATTATCATTACGATTAGTATCAGATGAATGCATAGGGCGTCTTTTATACGGATGAAAGGCATGATCCCGTAGCCTATGTTTTATCACCAGCCATAGTAGATATAGAGGAAGAGTCGGATATATCACTCAAAGAGGAAATAGAAACACTAGAAGAACCTCTATGTATACTAGGATTAATCTTTTTCCTCCACAAATAGACTTCTTGATTTGATAATCTTTAGTATCTCTCATATACTTTTTCCCTTGATTATCCTGAATTTTCTTGACCAATTGGTCCATAGATTTAGCAATGTCCTGCTCAAACCGTTGGATACGTTCCGGACCTTTTCCTGTCAGAAAAACAGGGATTGATGGACCGCGTCCCTTTTTGGACGCGCTACATCGACGACATCTTTTTCTGGCAGGGCACATCCTTGTGGAGTTCATCACACACTTGAATAGCAATGACCTGAACATTCACTTGACCCTGGATTGGGATCCCAAGAGGATTAATTTTCTGGATGTCACCATCAAGAGAGATGGCTCAGGTGCCATACAGACTGATATCTTCCGCAAAGAGACTTCTACGAATATGGTATTGCATGCCTCGTCCTGTCATCCTCCTCATGTTGTGAGGGCTATTCCGGTGGGGCAGTTCCTTCGCTTGTGACGGATCTGTTCCACGGACTCTGACTTTGAGGCTAGAGCTGAAGAATTGCGGTAACGCTTTCTCGCTAGAGGGTACAGTAGGCGTTCAATTAAGAAAGCATATATTAGAGCGAAACACTCAACACGGAGTGGTCTTCTCTATGGTACTTCTTGTAGAACTAATAATTTGAATGTAGTGAGGTTTATTACTACATATCACCCACAACATCATAGAATGCGTATGGCGGTGCAGAGAGCTTGGCTGATTCTTAAAGTGGATCCTATTATTGGCAAATTTCTTCCAGATATTATTATTATACATTTTTATAGCGCCATTTATTCCATGGCGCTTTACATGTGAAGAGGGGCAAATATAGACAAGTACAGTAAAAATGAGCAATACAAGGCACACACAAGTACAGAAGGAGAGAGGACCCTGCCCGCGAGGGATCACAGTCTACAGGGATGGGTTAGGATACACTAGGAGAGGGTAGAGCTGGTCGTGCGGTGGTTCAGTAGACTGATGATCACTGCAGGTTGTAGGCTTGTCAGAAGAGGTGGGTCTTCAGGTTCTTTTTGAAGGTTTCCATGGTAGGCGCGAGTCTGATGTGTTGGGGTAGAGAGTTCCAGAGTATGGGAGAGGCACAGGAGAAGCTTTGTATGCGGTTGTGGGAAGAAGAGATAAGAGGGGAGTAGAGGAGGAGATCTTGAGAGGATCGAAGGTTGCGTGTGGGTATGTACCGGAAGACCATGTCACAGATGTATGGAGGAGACAGATTGTGGATGGCTTTGTAGGTCATGGTTAGGATTTTGAACTGGAGCCTCTGGACGATAGGAAGCCAATGAAGGGCTTGGCAGAGAAGAGAGGCTGGGGAATAATGGGGAGACAGGTGTATTAGTCGGGCAGCAGAGTGCAGGATGAATTGGAGTGGTGCCAGAGTGCTAGAGGGAAGGCCAGAGAGTAGGAGGTTGCAGTAGTCGAGGCGGGAGATGATGAGGGCATGCACTAGTGTTTTTGTAGTTTCATGGTCAAGGAATGCACGGATTCGGGAAATATTTTTGAGTTTGAGACGGCAGGAGGAGGCAAGGGTTTGGACATGTGGCTTGAAAGAGAGGGCAGAGTCGAGGATCACTCCGAGGCACCGAGCATGCGGGACTGGGGAAAAGTGAGCCGCCATTGACGTTGATGGACAGGTCGGGTGGGGGGTAGAGTGAGTGGGAAAAAGTTTATGAAATTTTGTTTTGTCCTGTTCAGTTTTAGAAAGCGAGGAGAAGAAAGCAGAAATAGCAGCAACATTGTGGGTTTTTGGGCAGTAAGGAGTGAGGTCGGGCCAGATAGGGAGAAACCATGTCGTCCGTAGAGATGAACTGCAAACCATGGGATTCTATGAGCTTCCCCCGGGGGAGGGGGTTTGATGGAGAAGAGTAGGGGTCCTAGTTTTGACCTTTGGGAACACGACAAAAAGGGGGGGAGGTGAGGAGGTAGGGGAGAGGGAGACCTAATGTTCGGTTTTTTAGATATGAGAATCCCGGAAGGGCCAAGCCTGGTACCAAGAATGGAAACGTAGCAGGGGGGAATGGTCCCAGTGTCGAAGGGGAAGACAGGGGCCAGAGAAGGAGGAAGAGTAGTGGCCCTTGCTCTTTTGGGGTTTTAGGGCTTGGGACTTAGTTAGGCATTTC
>JARQOD010000002.1:400934970-400966912 GCA_033576555.1 Oophaga sylvatica
TGGGAACCCTTTTTGCAGAATGTGGAAAAACCGCGCCAAAGAGACTGGAATGCTGTTAATAGACTTTGCGATATTTGAAAGAAACGCAAGATGTAAATTTAAAACTATCTGCAGCGGGGGAATCTAGAACTTACGCTATTAGATGCGGATTGGGCTGGTGATTCGCGTGTTCGTAAATCCACAAGGGGATACTTATTTAAAGTTGGAGAAAGTTCAATCTCCTGGTCTAGTAGGAAAAAAGTGTCTGTCCCCTGTCATCCCAGAAGCGGAGTATGTGTCCGCAGCCTATGCAAGCCAGGAGGTCGTTTGGCTAAGACAATTGATGGACGATCTTGGCAAACCGTAACTCAGCGACGGTGATTTGAGGACAACCAAGGATGCATTAAACTTGCATGCAGTAAAAAGGGATCAGTGCTAGAACCAAAGGGCACATTGCGTCAGAACACCTTTCATCTACGTGATTTGATAGATCGTGGCAAAATTCAGTTTGTCTATTGTGAAACTGATAAGTTGCTAGCTGACATTATGAAAAGCCATTGCCACTAGCAGGTTCCAAGAATTGAGAACCCACAATGGGAATAAGAGGAAAAGGTAGTTGTTGAGTGGGGGTGTTGGAATAATGCATATTGATTTGTATGTATTGCAACAACTACTACTGTATGTTTGATATGTTGTGCATATTGTAGGTTGTTAACAAAGTTTTGTAAAAAAAAAAAAACCTCACTCACAGACAGGATGCCTCCTCCTTCTCTTCCTGTGTTGTTGTAATGTTTTTCATGCTGCAGCCATAGCAGATATCAGGCTGATCACATTTCATGCTGTGTTGTAAGCTGTCTATACTGGATGTGAATAAATCTACATTCTCTGTTGCTGACTCCGGATGTTACACTGGTTAATCCGCTGCTAACAGAAACACACTGCTTCTTTGTGTAGCATCATGGGAAAGTATCAAGAAATCAACCAAGATATCAGGAAGAGAATTGTGGACTTGCACAAGTCTGGCTCATCCTTGGGTACAATTTCAAGATACCTGAAGTTGGCTCGTTTATCTGTACAAACAATTATACGCAAGTACAAACAAGATAGGCTGAAAGGCTCCTCTGCCAGGAAGAAGCCATTACTCCAAAAGAAACATAAAAAAGCAAGATTAATGTTTGCAAATGCACACAGGAACAAAGATCTTAATTTTTGGAGACATGTCCTGTGGTCTGATGAAACTAAAATTTAACTTTTTAGGGCATAATGACCATCGTTATGTTTGGAGGAAAAAGGGAGAAGCTTGGAAGCCTAAGAACATCATCCCAACTGTGAAACACGGGAGTGGCAGTGGATCCTTTTCCTTTGCCGCCATACCAAGCCAGGATACAGACCCCCCTGGCGGTTGGCCACGATGCAGTTGCATAGAAGTACAGACAGGGGAGGTTCATTTTGTTTCACGCTCTTTCTTGGGTACCGCCCACGACTGTACGCCTCACTGCACACCTCGTGAAACCACCATGGCAGCCATCTTTACAGTCCAAATCACAGTTCAATAAATTCACTCCCATACACATTCTGTCAGGCGCACAAGACCCTTGTTGAAGGGTCGGTTCATCCTGTTTGTGATGCCAAAATGGGTCACCTGCCAGGGCAGTGGGATACTCTGTAGCGGGCCGGTGTCTTAAAGGGATGTGTCACGGCAGCAGTGACCTGGTCCGTAGCCCTGAGCGTCCATGTAAAATAGGAGTTGATGAGGAATAAAGTCTATGTGTAGATAAGTTCGTGACGCCACCTGTGGTATCTGGTCAAAGGTGACCAGCGCTGCAGTGCAGATCCTCTGGGACTGGTAGTGTGATGCAGCAGAGTTGGAATAGCTCTCCACAGGTAGAGCTTGTTGTCCCAGGGCAGAGGTATGTTGTAGAGGATGATGGTGTTGGTAGAAAAAGCAGTGTGGAGTGGGGGTGGGTAGAACTTGGGAAGACACAGTCAGATGCAGTTTCCAAAGCTTCACTCACAGTTCTGGTGTACACAGATGCCCGCTTGGTGCTACGTCCTCCAGGTGAGGGATCCAGCCAACTTCCAGGCAGATGGAGAACACCTTTCCAGAACTCCCTGTCAGTATATGCCTTCCCTGGCTGTCTCACTGTGCTGATTTCCACTCCTCTTCCTTCCCAGCACCACACAATCAGTGTCCCAGTCTAGCAGCTGCGAACCCTGTCGGATAACGTGCCCAAAGTGTTTCCTTGATACCTTTCCGGAGAAGATAATTGTGGTTGTTGGCTGTGACCCCTAAAGTTGCCACAGCTGTCGGCTTGCTAGCTGAGTCCTGTTGTACGCTCCACTAGTCTAGGGGCTGAGACCCTTCTGCGTCCTGGATTCTCCCACCTGACATCCGTCAGCCTGGAACGAGCCCGACGGGTAACACTTGTCTTGCCCGTGGCTCTGAGAAATCCCTTTCCTCTTCAGGGAGCTTCTTTCTGTCTTTCTGTCTGTTCAGCAGCTCCTCCAGACTAGGAGCCTGCTGTACGGTTCCATCTCTTCCAACCTTCCCCTGTGGGAAGGTTGCCTATGCACGTCTTTCCCCTTCTTCCCCTATGGGAAGACTCACTCTTACTTCCCTCTATTCTCCCGCTCTAACCCTCAAGCTCCACCCACCATCTAACACCCTTTCCTAGCCAGCAGGAGTGATTAAGGAACTGCTGCTAGTGTGTGAGATGGATGTAGTATTGTGTCAGGCCAGGTCAGGTGTCCCAATCTTGCCTGAAAGGTGGGATACCACACCTCTAGTTGAGGTGCAGTACCTCTGTGGCGACTGGACCCTCAGGGGAGCCACATACCCCCCCTGTTAAACGCAGCACGTCCGCGGGCTGAAACAGAGTAAATGATGTTACAGGAAACATACAAAAATCTTTTTAGCTATGCATAACAACAGAAGAACAGGTAAATACACTTCCCTTTCCTGGGAGGCACCTTGGCTTCGAACGTTACACAACATTATCTTACATTAGCTATTTTAAAGTGCTACTGGTAGCAACAGTTAAAACTGTGGAGTTCGCTACCAGAACAGGGCTCACTATCCCTGTAGAAGTACTATCACTATATTTACACTTGTTTCTTAGACTCTTAGGGTAGCAACTGTTGCTAAGAGGTTCGCCACCTGATCTGGACATCTTGTCCCTGCAACAATGCTTTCCTATCTGCTAGTAGATATTACTATTCTCATAACATTTTTTACAAAAAGTACTTTCAGTTCCTACATAACAATCTTTCTACATATCAAATGGTACCTGCTACCAATATCTATCATTCTCTACGTCTACAAATACTATTCAGTAATTTTGCAATATAAAACAATTTGTACTTCACATTAAGCATAGCATTACAAGCATAATAACATTTTTATTAAATACAATCAAAAGCTGTCATCATTTGAGGTAATTGGCAGATACTAACCCAGCCGGGGTATCTTCTAATGTCCTTGTGCTGTATGGAGGACCCGCTCAAAACCTCCAACGTTGGTCTTGGGTGGGCTGCAAGACGTAACTGGTCTCCCCCTTAGACCTCATCTTCGGCCACACCTAACGGGTTTTTCTTCTGGTCTGTAGATGTGCAATGATGAAATCTTATTCTTCTAAAAGTGTATGTAAAACCAAGAAGGAGCACCTAAAGAGGTGCAGAACTATATACAAATAAAAGTTTTTGGATCACTCAGTGTTCATGATCTCCAAGTCTAGTTAAGAAAAACTAGTAAAACATTTTGCCAGAACCCTCCTGGGGTTAACTATGTACACGCTTTGCTGGAACAGTTAGTTCAAATTACTTGCCTTTAATGAGGCTGAACCATACAGCCTCCTGGTTCAGTCAAAGCGCTAGGTTTCTTCAGCTTCCAGGGTAGGATCTGTTGGCTGTTGGATCCTGCTGTAGTGGGAGCAATCCAAGACATGGTCACTCCTGGTGAGACTGTGGCGATTGGAGCAGCCTGGGTAGTCGCTGCTTGTGGAACTTCGTCCACCTCACTCATTTTTCATGGCGCAACTGCAGCCTGGGGAATCGGTGGCACTGCTGCAGCCAGTGTCACTGTCGTTTGCTGCAGAGCTGTTGGTGGAGCTGCCGATGCAGCTACTGTCGCCCCCTGGTTGGTTGTGTGGAGCCAGCTACACGGGGATCTTGCGCACGTGGAAAGCGTACCATCCCCTCGCACCAAGATGGCGGGTGAAGGAGACGTGCTCTCCAGGAAATAGATCGCGCTCTGGGAGTTCCCGTATGAGATGGGCTTCGACATCCCGCCTGTTAACAAACAAGTCTGGGGCCTTCCGGGAGTCCTGAATAAATCTGAAACCCCATTCAAGATTAAAGCTGAGGACCCTGCCCCACCCCATGGGGTTCAGGTTCTCTAGGCATTCCCCCCGAGCCTGGGTTTTGCCCTTGAGATCTTTCTCCGCCAGGGCCATTCGCTGAGCCTGTCGTTCTCTCTCTTCCTACTCCAGCTTTTGGACCTGCCTATGGCAGAATTCCTCTTTGGTAATGGGGAACCCCATGAGGTCAGTACCGTCATCCTCCCAGATGATGCGCTGTGGGGGGCGGCTGTGATACTCGAACGGCTTCCAGTATTCCCCCTTTTGGCGCAACCTTCCGGTCCCAAGCAACATCTACCACCACCTGGCCAGACTTTGGGGTTGGCGGTAACCCGATGGCGCCCTGCAGGTCTTCCCATGTCCCAGGGGCGACGCTTGTACCTGCACTCCTGGTGCGACGTCATCGGTCACAGGCTTCGGTGGCGTGGGGACTGATACGGCAGGCGCCTAGAAACCCAATGTTTACCTTGGTTACCAGCTGCAGCTCGCTGATCGCTGGTCTCCCGCCTGTCACACACAGCGATGTGCGCTGGCCAGCAGGAGACCAACGATCAAAAAATGGTCCAGGACGAGGGGGGGCGTGGCTACCGCCTACAGAGCAAGACGTGCTAATCTGAGCGCTCTGTTCCCGGCCTCATAGCTGACTATTTTCAGCTTTACTAAGCACGACTAGCCGGTCCCTTGTGACGAAGGGGAGAACAAGGAGTACCCAGATGTCCAAAAGGAAAGGATCGGGCAACCAGCTGAAGCGCCTCACGGACTTCTATCCTGCTGGGCCTAGTGACGGAGGATCTAACATGGCGCCGGGACGCGGGAAATCTGCACCCAAGACGACACCAACAGCTGCCATTACCCGTGGCCGCATTGCAGCCCTGCGACACAGCTCTCCAACGCTGAGACCACCACACTCACCGCCGGTAACACCCGACCACTCCGGCCAATCTCTACGTTCATCCCAACACCGAACGCGGGTGCAAAAGCTCACAGTTGCAACTGAGCAGGAAGAAGAGTTGGCGACGCAAGACGCTTCAGACATAACGACTGACTCCTCTCCTTCCTCCAGCCCTCAGAAGCAAAAACCACGTACGGAGACTCCTGTGGGTGAGTCACAATCAGAACTTAATGCTGCATTCTCTGCTCCAGCTTCTAATCAACCTGCCTCAGAAGCGTATATAAAGGAGCTAATCATAGCCTTGAGCGGTTCAATACAAGGTAAACTGGATAAACTACAAGCCGCAGTGGAAGCATCTGTGGACAATGTGTCATACAGGGTTAACACAGTAGAACATAAAATGGAGGAGGTAATAGGATCGCACAACGCCCTCATAGACTCCCACTATGCATTATATGACGAAGTGCAATATCTAAAATCCAAGATGGCAGATATCGAAGATAGACATCGCAGAAATAATATTAAAATAAGAGGAGTGCCAGAGTCGGTTCTCTCATCAGACCTTCAGGACCATGTGGTAAATTTGTTCCGCATTTTTATCCCAGAAGCCACCGACCGCGATCTTATTATCGATCGAATACATAGGCTTCCTAGAGCCAAATTTTTGCCGCCAAATGTGCCGAGGGATGTATTGCTCAGAGTACATTTTTCCATATTAAAGAACGAATATTACTTGCAGCCAGGAAAATGAAGGAATTCCCTACGCCATACTTGGGATTACAGCTATATACTGATTTATCTCAAGCCACCTTGCAAGCACGAAGAAACCTCCAGCCCCTGACCTCCGCTCTCAGAGCAGCTTCTATACAGTACAAATGGGGTTTTCCACTGAAACTCTTGGTGCGCCATGAAGATACCCTACATATCATTCACTCACTGAAGGAAGGATGCGACTTGGCAAAAAGTTGGGGTGTGAAGATTGACCTGCAACTACAGACTGCGATCCAGAAACCTTCTAAACCGACGCAAGATTGGCAAACCCAGAGCTCCCCACGTTGATCCGGTCGAGCTAAAAATCGACGCAGTTCTCTCTACAGCGGCTAGCTACTTGGGACCGTTCCGTTAATACGGGCTAGCCTACTAGTTTTTGAGGCCTCATTAGAAGGCCATTTGAACTCCTTCCCCTGGAGATTTTCGGTCGAGGAGCATATTTGAGTATCGATATGTACCTTCGATTGATCCTTTATGATCCAACTCAGTTACACTGCTTTTGTTATGCCTTTACTCGTTGTGTCCCCCTCCTTATGTTTCTATCCCTAGTATTACCCAAAGATCTACTTCACATCCCAAACCCTTCTTGCGCTGCCGAAATGGAATTACCCAGCATATCTCGCCTTGAGACCGCAATATCCAAACTTCATCTACTCCTAGGTTCGGCCTTGCGGTGCGGTAAGCAAATTATGATATCTCAATATGTCGCTTAATTTGGTATCCCTCAACGTTAGGGGACTGAATTCCCCTTATAAGCGCTCTTATCTATGGAGAGAGGCAGGTAGACTTAAAGCAGATATACTTTTTCTGCAGGAAACTCACTTTTCTCGTACTAAAATGCCCCTCTTTAGCAGCGTTAAATACACGCAGATTTTCCTAGCCTCTCAGGAGAAGAAAAGGGCAGGCGTTGCTATTTTGTTCTCCACTGACGTGTCATTTCAATGCGAATCTTCCTACATTGACCCTGCAGGTCGTTTTATAATACTGGTGGGACTGCTACAGAACAAAATGGTCACTGTGGTTAATATATATGCACCGAATTTACGACAAATTCGTTTCCTAAACAGGGTAATGCGTAAAGTCCGAGTAATGGCGAAGGGAAGTCTGCTTATGGGAGGGGACTTCAACATGATAGCTGATGGGTCGTTAGATTCTTCCAATCCTAGATCCCGGCATGTCCCATGTCTCCAACAATGGTTAAGATCACACTCCCTATACGATACATACAGATGCCTTAATTCTAGCTCTAGGGCTTACTCCTTCTACTCAGCTCGACATCGCACCTTTTCACGCATTGACATGTTTGTCGTGGATCGTTGGGCATTGCCAGATGCTAAATCTGCTACGGTAGGGACGGCCGCGTGGTCGGACCATGCGCCGATAACGTTGGAGTGGTCTCCGCGAGCCAATGCATCAACGACGAGGCAATGGCGAAATAACCTGGCACTGTACACCGATTCTTCATATGCGACACGCATACGACAGCATATAGCAGACTACTTTAGTGTTAATGCTACTCCTGACGTTACTCCCTCGATATTATGGTTAGCTCACAAGGCTGTCATGCGGGGACACCTCATCCAAATGGGAGCTCAGAGGAAAAAGGCACTGACGAGTCAGCTGGATAGTTTATTGCTGAAAGTCCAATTAGCTGAGAATGAAGTCACTTCACAACCAACATTGAATAATCATCGAAGTCTGATGACCCATCGACATAATTTACAACTTCATCTGTTTAACCAACACGATAAATACATACGCACCATGCGTGCAACCCACTACGGGTCAATTAATAAAACTTCTCGATACATGGCATCCAAACTAAAACAAAGGCGAATCCGTAGTACGGTGTTCTCACTAAAAAACTCCCAATGCCTTCACTCGTCAATCACACACCCTATGGAAATAGCGGAGTCGTTTCGTAAATATTACGAACAGCTATACAATCTCAAAGATTCCCGGGAGTTACACAACCTACAGACCTAGCCATTAACTCTTTTTTATCTCAAATTGACCTCCCGAAACTATCCCCTTCATCGGCCTCTATGCTAAATGCCCCAATCTCGGTGACTGAAACCTTGCAATCCGTCAATATGTCTAAACTGGGCAAATCACCTGGCCCTGACGGGTACTCGAATGAATATCTCCGAACCTTCTCTGAATTACTTGCGCCGCATTTGACTAACATGCTAAACTCAGCTCGTGAATGCGCTTCTTTCCCGCCTGAGTTCTTAGAAGCGACAGTAACTGCGATTCCTAAACCTGGGAAATCCCCTAACGAACCTGGAAACTTTAGACCCATATCGCTACTGAATTCAGATACTAAGATATACGCTAAAATACTAGCCATCAGGCTATCTAACATTTTACCACTGCTGATCCATACTGATCAGACAGGATTCGTGGCGGGACGCCAAACATCTGACGCAACACGACGTGTCCTCAACTTGCTTCAATTTGCTTCGAGGGGTCGGGCGCCTTCTTTGCTTCTCTCGTTGGATGCGGAGAAGGCGTTCGACCAAATTCATTCGGGATTTATGTTCCACACTTTGCGCAGGTTTGGTTTCGAGAACGACTTTTTACACTACATCGAAGCTTTATATTCCTGCCCATCCGCTAGGGTGCTTATTAATGGCACTTTATCGCAACCATTCTACATAACGAACGGCACCCGTCAAGGTTGTCCCCTGTCTCCCCTCCTCTTTGTTCTCATCATGGAACCATTGGCGGAGAGAGTCAGATTGGATCAGACTATTAGAGGTATCCCAATTTCTGGTAGACAACACAAAATAAGTCTGTATGCAGATGATATTGTCCTCCTTTTAACTGACCCGTTAACCTCCCTACGATCAGCCTGTAATACCCTAGACGAATTTGGGCGGATATCTCACTACAAACTCAACTACACCAAATCACACCTCATGGGAGTACACATTGATCCCCAACTTAAGGTTGCGATACTTGCTGAGTTCCCTTTCAAATGGCAGGATACTACGATAACGTACCTAGGCATTAAGCTTACCTTACCATTTCACAAGACAGTGTTACAAAATATGAACGGCCTAATACAGGATATTCAGGAGACTCTAGACACATTCTCAAAAACAGACATATCATGGATGGGTCGGATCGTATCCTATAAGATGATGATCTTACCTAAAATCCTATATATATATAGAACGCTTAATCTCCCGATACCAAAGAAATATATAACAAGGCTCTCATCACAAATGTTGGGGTTTATTTGGGCTGGGAAGAAACCCAGGGTGGCCTCCTCAGTCTTGAGAATGTCTTGTTACCACGGAGGGGCGGGCGTCCCCAACCTACACGCATATTACCACGCTACGATTATACGTCAAACTAGACACTGGTGGATGCAATCTACACACTCCTCTTAGCCGACCATAGAATTAGTCTTAAATCATTCAAGACCATTACACTTGCATTTGTTAGTTTACATTGTAGATAAAACTCTTCCTCCACCGGCTTCACATGTAGTGAAAGCGTCTCTACGTAGTTGGGTCTTATTAACATCCAAGTTGAGAAATGATACACAGGTCTCTGTGACAGCATTACCGATCGCACTTCTTCATCAGTGTATTCCAGACTTAGACACCCGGAATTGGGGGGAACTTGGCCTGCAAACTTGGGGAGATGTAGCCACAATGCAATCTACAAGCCACATGCCACATCTAACCGCATTCCATATTCGAAGGGCTAGATCCTATATCCTCTCTGGTGATAAGCTTGATACGCGGGTTCCTCTGACCCTCTGGAACCTTATCTTGGACACTAACCCCCAACCTCACTTTGCTACAACTAAGCACTTATATGCAATATTTAACGACTCCATTCACTTTACTAAACGAGCCCACATCCTCAGTTGGGAAATTGACCTAGGAAGACTGTATTCTGAGACTCAGTGGGAACTTGCGTTTAAATGGGCTAAAAAAGCGTCGCTCTCCATGACGCTTCAAGAGTCGCATATGAAGTGCATGTCACGCTGGTATTACACTCCTGAGAGGCTGGCCAGATTGTTTCCCGGAACCTCTGATTGTTGTTGGAGGAACTGTGGAGAGACGGGCTCCTTATTCCACATATTTTGGAGCTGCCCTAGGGTTTTGTGCTTCTGGGGAGAGGTTTTCAACTTACTAGATTTGGTGACATCTTTGAGAATACAGCGTTCTCCTCACATAGCATTATGCCTGCTGGAGATTGACACGGTACCTCTAGAATTCCGCAGGTTTGTAGCACACACTCTAATGGTAGCTAAAGTAATGTTAGCCCAACGCTGGAAAACTGCTTCCACACCATCGATGCTAGAGCTGACCTCTCGACTTAAAGAACATCACGCACTGGAATTTCTATATGCTATCCGCAATAATTGCGTAACACTATGCAACCGCACTTGGGCCCCATGGTCCAAATATTGCAAAGACTCATTACATTCTGTCTCAACAGGTCACCCTTAAGTGATCTCTAAACGAAACGCAAGAAATGGTCCTCCTCACCGATATTACCTCCCCTTCCTTCCTATTACCAAATCCTTTCCTTATGTTTATTGTTTGTATACCTAGTTAGTCCATGTCTTGTCTTGTTTATTTTCACTGTTTTACAACGTATGGTCTCCTGTAGGCCCAGTTATATGCTTTCTTGTACATGCAATAACCAAAAATTTTCAATAAAAAACTATTGAACATAAAAAATGGTCCAGGACATTCAGCGACGATCAGCGATACCCAGCAGGGGGGCTGATCGTTGCAGCGTGTCACACTAAGCGAGATCGCTGGCTAGGTCGCTGTTACGTCACAAAATCGGTGACGTTTCAGCGATCTCGCTAGCGATCTCGCTTAGTGTAACAGGGCCCTTAAACTCAGTGTTTGTTTATTTAAATGTCCATGTATCACACCATGCCTGTGCTCTTCACTGTATATAATTGGGTTTCTTCAAATATTTTGTTATACCAGCTTGATGAAGAGACGTAAGCAGTCTCGAAAGCTTGCTTTGTAACATCATTCACTATATTTTTTTAGCCATTAAAAGGTATCATACCCACAAGATTCCTATTTTGTTTCTCCCACTGAGAGCACTCTATAAAAGTTATCCTGATCATTTTCATCTGTATTTTAGCTCCTTGTGGTTTCCAATTTAAATAGTATTAAAAGTTTATTATATACATGTGTAAGGTGCCAGAGGGAGGTAGCCGTGGTCGAGCTGCTGCTCGATGTCACCCTGGTACTGTACAGGAAATCATATCCGAGTCCCAGTGTGCTGTCATGTGTGGGGTGCATCACACTCACACTTACAGGCCGCAGACCTCAGATGTCTCCACGTCTTCGGTTACAAGAGCCGACGCACACAGGTCAGGGGACACCCAGTTCAGATTGTAACATGGAGTATTGGACACAGCAACTTCCACTTCTTGTTTCCGTAATACACTACATTTTCCATTTTTTTTCCGTTCTACCTGGATTATCCTTACATTCTCTGTTCCTGTCAGCCTCAGACATTTCCCATCCAGTTCCGCAGTATTACCGAGATCCGCTACCTTTCTGTCCACACACAGTTCCACTTTCATCTTTCTCTCTACGGAATGGATTGAAGCACTCTCCATAGGACCCATACAGAGCTTTGAGCTACGGACGTTGCAAGAATGTCTCCAGGGAATTTTGTAAATCCTCATACTGCCTGAACAATATGTACTCCTTTTGCTATCAGTCCACTACACCTTGAATTGACCTTGTCACAGAATCTAACGAACTTCTCACAAAACAAGAAGCAGTTCCCTTTTTACTCAAACTACCCCTTCCCGTGTGGGCTAGTCCTAAACATTATTTGCATTTTGTACTAATACCCTAGCTTACCTACATACAATATCTATCTCAATCAAAAGTATTAAGATAAATCTTATCATGTGTTACCCTGCACTATACACTATGCATTACACATTACCATAGTACAGTACATGGCAATTTACATTGTATAACTTAGTTCACAAGATACGACAAAGATGCATTGCATTATACACATGACGCAATTGTTTTCCTCAGGGGAAGAAATGTGACAGTACAATCCACATCACTACATACGATCAAACATAGTCTCCTATGTTAAAATCAATCTATTTGTAAAAAACGGATGCTATATGGATGATCTGTATAGGTGTTCAATGGTAGGGAAGACTATATGATTGAGAAAAATGAATCAAGCCACTCCAAATTCCAGCGAGGAAGAGTTAATGGGTTATTATGTTATCAGCAAGTTAATATTGAAAAAGTTGGCAAATTTTTCACTTGCTGATGAATATAATAACCCAATAACTCTTCCTTACTGATATTTGGAGTGGCTTGGTTATTTTTCATCTGTATTGATAAACATAGTTATCGTGTTATCCAACACGCACATATAGAGTTGAGCGAAACAGGTCGGCCAGATTCATAAGTCGCCGACTTTTGCCAAAGTCGGGTTTCGCAGGCCGAAACCCGACCATAGCGTGAGGTTGGCCATGCAGTCGGCAAAACGAGCGCTAAAGTCGGATTTCCCAGAATGCTTGCAGGTGCCTTTTTTCAGCCCATGAGCAAGGACATACACTGTGGGCAATGAGATGACACCACCGTAGAGAAGGGCATTGCAGTGACTGGCTTGCTTTGGGGGGCGTCATAGTGTCTATAAAAGCCCTGACCGCCAACCTCCATTTTACTTCTGCCGATCTTAACAGTAGGGAGAGGTTGCTGTTACATACAGTAAACCATGTAATTGCATATCCGTTCGATTTATATATGTCCCTCGCTAATAATGTTAGTAGTGTGTGTGTGTAAAATTTTGGAGCTGTAGGTGTTAAATTAAATGATTAATTCACGGAAAAAACTTGTGTTGGCTCCCGCGCAATTTTCTCTGCCAGAGAGGGCAAGCAAGTGACTGAGGGCAGAAATTAATAGCCTAGAGAGGGACCATTATTTTTGAGCCCCCCCTGGCTAAAAAATCTGCCCCCAGCCAACCCCGAAAAGGCGCATCTGTAAGATGCACCAATTCTGGCACTTAACCTCCATTAAGACACCTGTCCATTATTAATCCACTATAGTCTGAAAGGGTTAAAAAAAACACACACACATTAAGAATAAAGAGTTTTAATGAAATAAATAAACACACATTTTTTCCATCTTAATTTAACTCCTAATCCATTTGAAGCCATAGTTCTCCTGGAAAAAATCCAAAATAAAAAAGCAACTATAAACCCATACCTATCCGCTGTACAGTCAAGTCCCACGCTGCAATCCATCTTCAGGGGTTAAATAGTTTACAAGCGAGAGCGGCGCTAATGCGACCAACCCAGCTGTAAACCTGCGCAGCCTCCCCACCTGACCGGAGATTAACTGATTAGCGTGGGAAAGTTTCTGAACATTTTCCCACGCTGTCAGTTCACTGCGGTTCAGGTGGGGAGTCAGCGTAGCCTAAGTGACGTCAGCGGTAGTCACTGTAAACTAGTTAACCCCTTCAGATGGATTACAACGTGGGACCTGACTGTACGGCGGACAGGTATGGGTATAGTGTTGCTTTTTTATTTTGTCTTTTTTCCAGGAGATCGATGGCTTCAGTATGGAATGGGAGTTAAATAAAAATGGAAAAAATGTGTTTATTTATTTAATTAAAACTCTTTATTCTTAATATGTGTGTTTTAATCCTTTACGGACTAGTGGATTAATAATTGATAGGTGTCTTATGGACAACTCTCCAGATGCGCCTTTTCTAGGGTTGCTGGGGGCAGATTTTTTTAGCCAGGGGGGCCCAAAAACAATGGTCCTTCTCTAGGCTATTAATTTCTGCCCTCAGTCACTTGCTTGCCCTCTCTGGCGGAGAAAATTGCCCTGGAGCCCACACAAGGTTTTTCTGTGAATTAATTCTTTAATTTAACACCTACAGCTCCAAAATTTTACACACACACACACACTACTAACATTATTAGCGAGGGACATATATAAATCTAATGGATATGCAATGGTTTACTGTATGTAAACCATGTCTCATATCCTGTCGGGTTCTGTAATGATTTTACAGATGCCGACAATTAAATTATCGGCTATTCTGCTATCTACCGCTGTATGAAATATAAATATATATATATATATATATATATATATGTGTCTCACTGACATATATATATATATATATATATAGACTGTACATATGTTTTCATGAATATTTGAGGCCATGGATCCATTATATGTCTATTTTCTCGCCGTACGGATGCCATACGGATATCACACGGATGCTTAGATGCGAGAAAATCGCATCCTCGCATTGCAAATGGATGACATACGGATCACTGTTCAGGGAACATTTCTGTGATTCTCGTCTGTGAAAAACGAACCGATTTTTTTGTACGTTGTGTGTGACTCCAGCCTTAGGGCTCCTTTCCACTTGCGAGAAATACGTCTGATTCTCGCATGTGAAATTCCAGCTCTGGGGCCGGCATTCGGGAGTGGAGCGAGCAGCTGCATAGAACTACATGCAGCCGCGCACTCCACTCCCGAGTGTCGGGGCCAGAGCTAGGATTTCACATGCGAGAATCGGACGTATTTCTCGCAAGTGGAAAGGAGCCCTTAGTGTGATTGTTGGTATAATACATTACAATGCACCAACACTGCAATGCATAATACTTGTCAATGCTGCGAAAACAGAAACCTCTTAGACCATGCTCTCAGCAAGGTCTAACAAGCTTGCCGTAGCCAGCTGACCTGGAGGTGGTCATGAGAGATCTCTGTCCCTTCTAAATGCTGCAATCGCTATTGATTATGGCATTTAGGGGGTTAAATGGCCTGGTGTAGTGTGAGCAGCACTCCTTACAGCGACAGCTGAGTCTCAGCTATAACTTATAACTGTTCCCACATGATTGCCATGATGTAAATTTCCATCATTTTGCGGGAACCCCTTCCGGACCATGATGTAAGCTTACATCAAATGTCGGACAGGGTTTAAATGGGTTGTTGTTAGGGGTCGAGTTCCCGCTTCTGCACATGGGGAATCTCAAGCCATTCCGGCTGTGGTCTCCCATTTGTCTCCGGCCGCAGTGGACTCTGTTCAGCTTAGACGTCAGTCCCAGCGTCTCGCCCAGTCTAACAGTGTGCAGAGGATTACTGCTGCCTCTCCAGGCTTTGCTATTGTGGCCAGTACTGGTTAGCGGCGAGCAGACGTCTTTAGGACAAAGTCCTTGTTTTCCCCTTCTGAGCATGCCCAGGGTGAGATCTCTCATTGGAGATCAGGGGTCACATGCTCAGGTACTGCAACAGCTCCTATTGGTCCGCCAGGAAGGTCCTGTGACTACTGGTGTTCTGGAACAGTTTCATTGGTCCTTGTTTCTGGCAGATCCTGTAGCTGTTACTATAAAAGGGTGGCATGGCTGGGCCGCCATGCGCTAGTATCAATTGCATTATGTGCTTTGTGCCAGTGTGATCATGCACGCATGTGGTTAGGGCTCGGCTGAAATAAGCCCCTAGAATACCGGCACCTCCGGTGAGGAGATTTGAGTGCAAGTGGTTAGGGCTTGGCTGAAATAAGCCCCTAGAATACCGGCTTCTCCGGTGAGGAGATTGCTTGATTGCGTTGCTGTCTGCGTGATCACGGACTGCTATCCGCACAGCGGTTGTCTGTGTATCCCTGTGGTGTTAACAGGACACAGTCTTTTCTCAACGGCTCTGTGACGCAACAGGGTTCGCTTTATAACGCTGGTTCAGCACCCTAGCGTTTTACCTTGCGGCTCACTGAAGCTAAGTGAGTTCGCACCTATCGCCATATAGCGCTGTGGCATTCCCGTTAGCGGCTCTGGGGATTAACAGAGTTTGCACTTACTGCCACAGCGCGCTACGGCGTTTATTTTAGCGACTCTGCGGATAACAGAGTTCGCTACTTTCGCCATCTTACTAGCAGCGGGCTTCGCCTGCACGGTGGACCCCGGGCTGCGAACGCACCTCTCTAATATATCTATTAGGTGCGTTCTGCAGACCCTAACATAATACTAGCGCCAGGGTCTGGCTAGTAAAATGGCGGACGACCAGCGTCTACAGCAGTACATCCAGCAGCTGGAGGGTAGGTTGGCGGCTCTAGAGCGCATAACCTCAGCTGTGGATGTTACCGCTGTCGCTGTTCAGGCTGCTAGCGTGGCTGCAGCCAGTTTGTCCTCTGCCACCCCTACTCCGACTTTATCCCGTCTCCCGCTTTCAGACAAGTTTGCTGGTGACAGCAAGCAATGTCGGGGATTCGAGAGTCAGTGCTCCATTCATCTTGAGCTTCTGGCTGCACGTTTTCCCACGGAACGGGCGAAGGTGGGTTTTGTCTTATCCCTCCTGTCGGGCAGGGCGTTGGAGTGGGCAACGCCGCTGTGGGAGCGCGACAATCGTGTGGTACAGAGTGCTCCTCTCTTCCTGGAGGCTCTGAGACAGGTCTTCTTAGGACCTCGTGTCACCCACGATACGGCACTCCAACTGCTGGCAATATCACAGGGTTCATCCATGGTCAGCCAGTTCGCCGTCCAATTTCGGACTCTGGACTCTGAGCTAGAGTGGCCGGATAAAGTCCTCATTCCGGTGTACTGGAGAGGACTGGCGGATCATGTGAAGGATGCTTTGGCCACCAGGGAGATTCCCGCCACACTGGAGGAACTCATTTCCCTATCCACCCGCACTGATCTCCGTTTTAACGAGCGGAGGTTAGAGCGGACCCAGTGCAGGCAGAGGTTTCGGTTGGCTCCCACCTTCGCCAAACTACTGGAATCTTCCGTTCAGGCGCCCGATTCCTCCGAAACCATGGAGGTTTCTCGAGCGGGACCTAAGTCCCGGACCGCTCGAGCAACGGTGGTCTGTAATTTTTGCCAACAGGCAGGACACTATACTAACAGATGTCCACAGCGATCGCAGAGGCGATCGCGTCTAGTGACCCTGGAGGAGGCTCACTAGAGACAGCGGCATTTTCCTCCAAGATGACACTTAAAGGGACAATCACTGTAGGCACTTCCATTCTCACAGCCGACCTTTGCGTGGACTCAGGAGCAGAGGGGAACTTCATGTCCTCTAACTTTGCTCGCTGTCACGCAATACCTCTGGTGGCGCTTGACAAATAAGTCACTGTCCGGGTAGTGAATGGGTCGACATTGCCCTCACAAATTACACACCAGACTGTTCCTCTTGCATTGTTTGTATCCCCTTCCCATCAGGAGCTTATTTCCCTACTCATCCTTCCCGAGGGAATAGATGAGATCCTACTAGGTATACCTTGGCTCCGTTTCCACTCCCCACATATAGAGTGGACTTTGGGTAGGATACTGGGTTGGAGTGATGCATGTAGAGGCAGATGTGTCAGGAGTTGCGTTCAGGTTACCACTACTGAGTTACCTGCAGATCTTACTCCACTTCCCAAGTGCTATTGGTCATACGCAGACGTGTTCTCCAAGAAGGCTGCGGAGACTCTTCCGCCTCATCGCTCCTATGACTGTCCTATCGACCTCTTGCCTGGCGCAGAACCTCCTCGGGGAAGGGTCTATCCCCTCTCTCTTCCTGAGACAGAGGCCGTGTCGCAATATATTCAGGAGAACCTGGCAAGAGGGTTCATTAGGAAGTCGGTGTCACCGGCAGGGGCGGGATTCTTCTTCGTGCAGAAGAAGAACGGAGAATTACGTCCGTGTATTGATTACAGGGGTCTTAAAGCCATCACCGTTAAGAACAAGTACCCGTTGCCCCTGATTTCTGAGCTCTTTGATAGGCTTCGGGAGCAAGGGTATTCACTAAACTAGATCTGCGCGGTGCTTATAACCTGATTCGCATCCGTGAGGGGGACGAATGGAAGACGGCTTTTAATACCAGGGATGGGCATTACGAATATCTGGTAATGCCCTTTGGGCTCTGTAATGCCCCAGCCGTTTTCCAAGACTTTGTTAATGACATCTTCCGGGATATGCTCTCCACCTCGGTCGTAGTCTATCTGGATGATATACTCATTTTCTCTCCAGATATTGACTCCCACCGGAGAGATGTCTGCAGAGTCTTCGACCTCTTATGGGCAAATTCCCTTTATGCTAAGTTAGAGAAATGTATGTTTGAGCTGGAGTCTTTACCTTTCCTTGGTTATATCATCTCAACCCAGGGATTGGCTATGGATCCGGCCAAACTACAGGCTGTGATGGACTGGCAAGAACCCCACTCTCTTAAAGCGGTGCAGCGCTTTATGGGGTTCATTAATTACTATCGCCAGTTCATTCCCCATTTCTCTACCTTGGTAGCTCCCTTGGTAGCGCTCACCAAGAAGGGAGCAAATCCCAAATTGTGGTCGGAAGAGGTCTCCAAGGCTTTCACTTCTATTAAGTCTCATTTTGCTAGCGCTCCCATCCTACATCGCCCCGATGTTGATAAGCCATTTTTATTGGAGGTGGATGCCTCATCCGTTGGTGCTGGAGCAGTCCTCTTCCAAAAGGATGCTCAAGGTCGGAAGCATCCTTGCTTCTTCTTCTCTAAGACCTTCACATCAGCGGAGAGGAATTATTCCATCGGGGATAGGGAGTTGCTAGCCATGAAGTTGGCCTTCTCTGAGTGGAGACATCTGTTGGAGGGGGCCCGCTTTCCCTTCCAAGTCTTCACCGACCACAAAAAATTTGTGTATCTTCAGACAGCCCAGCGGCTTAACTCTCGCCAGGCCAGATGGTCCTTGTTCTTCTCCCGGTTTCATTTCTCCCTACATTTTCTCTTGGGAGAGAAGAACATCCGTGCCGACGCTCTCTCTCGCTCTGTGGTGTCCTCTGAGGAGGAAGAGGAGGAGCCTCGTCTTATTGTCCCCACAGAGAGCCTGAGAACTGTGGCCCTGGTTTCGCTAGAGTCTGTGCCTCTGGGCAAGACTTTTGTGCCTACCAATTTGCACCGGAGGTACTCTCTTGGGCACACTCGTCCAGGGTGGGTGAACACTTTGGGGCAAAGAGGACATCTGAGTTGCTGGCGAGGACATACTGGTGGCCGCATATGGTCCGTGACGTTGGGGACTATGTTCGGGCGTGTGTCTCCTGTGCCAAGAATAAGTCTCATCGACAATGGCCAGCTGGGTTACTTTACCCTTTGCCAGTGGCAGATAGGCCCTGGGAGATGGTTGGGATGGACTTTGTGGTGGGCTTACCGAAGTCTCGGGGCTGCACCATCATTTGGGTAATCACCGATCATTTTTCCAAAATGGTGCACCTGGTGCCGCTACCACGGTTACCTTCTGCACGGGCCCTGGCAGCGTTGTTTATTAGGGCACATTTTCCATCTACATGGCATGCCGGACAAAATTGTCAGTGACCGAGGGCCCCAGTTTGCGTCTCGGTTCTGGAGAGAGCTTTGTCGTCTACTCAGTATTGAGTTAAATCTCTCTTCAGCATACCATCCCGAGACGAATGGGTTAGTAGAGAGGGCCAACCAGACCTTGGTCACCTATCTACGACATTTTGTTTCAGCCAGGCAGGATGACTGGGCATCCTTGCTACCATGGGCTGAGTTTGCACTGAACAATGCTGACTCCACCGGACAGACTCCATTCCTCCTAAACTACGGTCAGCATCCGCGGGTTCCGGTGCCCATGCCCGTGTCCTCTGCCGACTCCAGGGTGGCAGACTGGGCTGTGGAGGCACGAAACATTTGGGACCGTACCCAGGATGCCATTCAGGCATCCAAGGAGAGGATGAGGTCCTCCGCCGACGCACATCGGCGCCCCGATCCGACATTTGCTCCTGGGGACTTGGTGTGGCTCTCCGCCCGTAACATCAGGCTGCAAGTTGAGTCCACTAAGTTGGCACTCCGCTGCCTGGGTCCTTTTAAAGTCCTCGAGCAGGTTAACCCTGTGGTATACCATTTGGCTCTTCCTCCGCGCCTTGGTATCTCCGACACCTTTCACGTATCCCTCCTGAAACCCGTGCTCATGTCCCGGTTGTCCGAGTCATCTGCCGGGACATCGGGTTCGTCTACGGACGACCATGAGGTGAACGCTATCGTAGGGTGTAAGGTGGTACGTGGCAAAAGATTTTATTTGGTGGATTGGAGGGGTTATGGGCCTGAGGATAGGTCCTGGGAGCCTGCCGAGCACGTTCACGCTCCGCAGCTCATCGCTGCCTTTGAACGCAGCGAGGCCCAGAGAAGGGGGGGCCCTAGTAGGGGGGTTAATGTTAGGGGTTGAGTTCCCACTTCTGCACAAGGGGAATCTCGAGCCATTCCGGCTGAGGTCTCCCTTTGTCTCCGGCCGCAGTGGACTCTGCTCAGCTTAGACGTCGGTCCCAGCGTCTCGCCCAGTCTAACAGTGTGCAGAGGATTACTGCTGCCTCTCCAGGCTCTGCTATTGTGGCCAGTACTGGTTAGCGGCGAGCAGACGTCTTTAGGACAAAGTCCTTGTTTTCCCCTTCTGAGCATGCCCAGGGTGAGATCTCTCATTGGAGATCAGGGGTCACATGCTCAGGTACTGCAGCAGCTCCTATTGGTCCGCCAGGAAGGTCCTGTGACTACTGGTGTTCTGGAACAGTTTCATTGGTCCTTGTTTCTGGCAGGTCCTGTAGCTGTTACTATAAAAGGGTGGCATGGCTGGGCCGCCATGCGCTAGTATCAATTGCATTATGTGCTTTGCGCCAGTGTGATCATGCAAGCATGTGGTTAAGGCTCGGCTGAAATAAGCCCCTAGAATACCGGCACCTCCGGTGAGGAGATTTGAGTGCAAGTGGTTAGGACTTGGCTGAAATAAGCCCCTAGAATACCGGCTTCTCCGGTGAGAGATTGCTTGATTGCGTTGCTGTCTGCGTGATCACGGACTGCTATCCGCACAGCGGTTGTCTGTGTATCCCTGTGGTGCTAACAGGACACAGTCTTTTCTCAGCGGCTCTGTGACGCAACAGGGTTCGCTTTATAACGCTGGTTCAGCGCCCTAGGGTTTTACCTTGCGGCTCACTGAAGCTAAGTGAGTTCGCACCTATCGCCATATAGCGCTGTGGCATTCCCGTTAGCGGCTCTGGGGATTAACAGAGTTTGCACTTACTGCCACAGCGCGCTATGGCGTTTATTTTAGCGACTCTGCGGGATAACAGAGTTCGCTACTTTCGCCATCTTACTAGCAGCGGGCTTCGCCTGCATGGTGGACCCCGGGCTGCGAATGCACCTCTCTAATATATCTATTAGGTGCGTTCCGCAAACCCTAACAGTTGTTTCAATGTTCAATCAAGAGATCTTGAAAGACAAATATGTTTCACAATAGGATGTGTTAAAAATTTTTTCCTGTACTACGATAATCTTATAAATATGACAGTGATGGAACATGGTCTGATCATACCACATCTACTGGGCAGGGAAAGAAGCAAAAGAGAGTATACAGATATTACAGCATGG
This sequence comes from Oophaga sylvatica, assembly GCA_033576555.1. Lineage (NCBI taxonomy): Eukaryota > Metazoa > Chordata > Amphibia > Anura > Dendrobatidae > Oophaga > Oophaga sylvatica. The sequence goes on from JARQOD010000002.1 coordinate 400,956,345, forward strand.
GATCACAGCTGATTCTTTCTGTAAGGCCGGGGTCACATATGTGAGAGACTCACACAATTCTCGTGCGCCGGCACTCAGACCGGAGTGTGTGGTTGCATAGAATTACCGGTGGCAGTGCAAGGGTGTTCATGCGAGAGACTCGCACGAGAATCGTGCGAGTTTCTCTCATGTGTGACCCCGGCCTAAGGAAAAACATTTCCCTGCCTGTTTAACCCTGCTGTTCTGTTCGGGTCTACTATACACTTATAATGCTCCGGTCATTTTTGAACGGACCTGTTAAAGTCTTGATTTTTAGCTAATTTAAGTGTTTTGTTTGACTACCTGTTGCATTATTATACTGTATATGAACATGGTTGTTCATACACAAATGAAAAATGAAATCAAAAACTTATTTTTATTTATTTTTTGGCAAAAAATTTTACATGGCCTTATTGCTATATTCATAACATTGAAAAAACCTACAAGAAGCAAAATAAACAAAAACCCTGCTATAACTAAATAAGTAAAAAGCAAAAGTGCATTTAAATAACACAGGGTTCTTGTAGGTTTACCAACTTTAACCAAGCTCAATTTTTTTTCTTTGTATTTTTGCATTCTGTGCAAGTCGGGGTGTGGCCTCATCATCTTGAGCTGTAAATTACATTTAAAAGCTTCCCAAGACTGGTGTCCTTAGGTCGGGACCGGTCCTTTTGTCTGCCCTTATTTAAACACTGAGGTCGACTTTGACACATGGTAAGGTTTTTAATATTAGACAGTGTAGGACTGTCTCGATTAGGGTCACCTTGATGACGGTGAGATGGCTTTCATGCTATTTTTGATCAAAAACAGTATTACTAAGAACCCTGTGATATTTAAATGCACTTTTGCTTTTTACTTATTTAACTATATCAGGGTTTTTGTTTATTTTGCTTCTTGTAGGTTTCTTCCATGTTCCTGCACAGTAAGGCCGGGGGTCACACACAACGATAAAAAATCCGTCCGTATTATACGGGCGTAATACGCAGAAAGGTCCCCTGAAAAGTGATCCGTATGTCATCCGTTTGCAATGCGAGGATGCGATTTCCTCGCATCAAAACATCCGTGTGTCATCCGTATGGCATCCGTATGGCGAGATTTTCTCTCCGCCTTGCAAAACGGACAAATAACGTTTTTTAGGCCTGAAACCCATTAAAATCATCATGATCAACCCTATTTATTGCCTCTACAACAGGTGGCACCCTCCAATCTTTGCCTTTCACTCCGTGGTTGGGTTGTGTGAGTTGTGCTTTGTCCTAAATATGGGAGACACATTTACTTTTAACACAACTGAGCGTGTGTTGTATAACTGGGTATTGTCACAACGTTTTGGTGACCCATACCCAGTGATTGTGGATCCGAGGAGGCGGAGAAGATGTTGGGTCCATCCACTTTTGAGGCGACGGGTCAGTAAAGGGCATTTCCACCTTCTCTATGCATCTCTGCGTAGCAATCCCGACAAGTTTTTTGCTTATTGTCGGATGTCCCTTCGCACATTTGATATATTGTTGGAGATTGTGCGCCCTGGGATCACGTTTCAGGATGCGTAAAGCAATTTCTGCAGAGGAGAGCCTAATTCTTACGTTATGGTATGCAACCGATATATTGATGATCTCTTTTATACACTTATGTATTACCTGCCCTTATACCTTTGTTATTTATACCTCTATTGATCTATGTGTCACCCCCACAAGTTTTCATATGCAATATAAGTATGTATATTACCCAACAAACACAGAGCTTGGATTTTCATGTTTTTGTGGCAAGGTTTCTTATTTATGGACTTAAAGTGTCATCAATGTATAAACATCTATTTAACTGCATGGCTTATCATGTTTATTTTCTCTTTTCCGTTTAATTTCTTTCCACGGGGATGTCATATGCAGCATTGCATTTAGAATTCTTACTTGGAAAGTCAACCATCTCTGGGATTGTGAGGTCAACATGCGCAGAAATCTGGTCCCGACTCCATCACCTGGTCATGCCTCAGCCGTAAATGGAAGATTGGTGCGTATAGCTCATGGTTTTCAGGAGACCTGCCAGTTTCCACACTGTCTAGGAGCCCTGGATGGGAAGCACATCCGTGTGCGTAAGCCGCCAAACTCAGGGTCCCAATATTACAATTATAAACAATATTTTTCAGTAGTTCTGTTGGCCCTGGTTGACACCAGCTACAGGTTTATATTTGTAGATATTGGGGCCTATGGAAGAACTGGAGACTCAAGAGTCTTCAATTCTTCCATTATGGGTCGGCGGCTGCGCAACAATGAGTTGAACATCCCACCCCCACGTAACCTACCAGGGACTAATATTGAAGCCTTGCCTTATGTCATGGTTGCAGATGAGGCTTTTCAGTTGACGCGCAACGTCATGAGGCCGTATCTACGGAGAGCCCTGAACCACAGGCGCACTATATTTAACTTTAGACTTTCCCGTGCACGCCATCTTGTTGAGTGTGCGTTTGGTATTCTGTGTGCCAAATGGCAGGTTCTCCAGTCCGCTATTCAACTTGGTGAAGCCAATGTTAATGTGGTTATACAGGCGTGTGTTGTACTGCATAATTTCACTAGATACCATGATTGCCCATCCAATGTTGATGATGAGGTGGAATATGTAAGTCCTGATCGTACTAATGCAAGACCCGTCCATCCTCAACGTCGTCAGCCCTCTGGGCTAAAAGTGCGTGATGTTTTAACCAATTATTTTGTTTCCCCTGAGGGATCTACTCCCTGGCAACAGAATGTGGTGTCTATGTAGTAGTTATGGCAGTTTGTCACAGTGTTTTTTGAATGTTTTACTCTTTGAAGCCTCTAAGTATTTTGAAGATACCCTTAAATCTAGGTTGATAATAAAATAATGCTTAAAGAAAACATCAGACGCATGGTTTGTGTTTTTTGGCTAATTCTGTTTTTGTTTGTATCAAAATTGGTTCAACCATATTTCCATCATATGGCTGTAATAGCCTACCATTCAGGCCTCATAATATACAAGTGTCGTACAACGGACAAATATTAATGAAAACCAAAAATAAAAAATGAAGAAATAAAACACAAGAAAATAAAAAAATAACAAAAACCAGGACACCACATAGCATCATTATAGGTTGTGGTAAGTTGGGGGTGGAGGTGAAGGGGGACGGTCACCTTGTGCAGAAGTTGGTCTGCTTTGTTGGGCTACCTCAGTATCACCCTGTGCTAGGGAAGATGGCCAGGCAGTATTCAGGCTCAAGGTTTGCTCCTGTGGTTGCGGAACATAATAATGGTGAGAATGGTATGGATGCCTGACATCCTGGTATGGAGTAACCCATGGATTCATAAGCCCCAATATGTCCATGTCGAGCAGACACATGTTGGGACCAGCCTCCAACATTGTGTCTGCTCAAGTGGGCATATTGGGCAGGTGCACTCAACTCAGACAAGTGTCCATAGATTGTTTGGACTTCGGTTTGGGTGGTCTGTGACTGGAAGGTAGGGGGGGCCAAGTCTACTTCCCCTGACTGCTGATGGGGAAGGTCTTGCAGCGGCAGAAGGTTGGTGCGAGACAACTGCCACCTTTCCAAAAAGGAAAAAATTGGCAGAGGATTGTTGGGTTGGGGCACAAGCGTCCAGTACAATCTGTAGAGCACCTCGGGCACGCAATCTGAGTGAACGCGGCAGCGGGAGCAAGTATTGCGCAAGGCTACGGAAGAAGGCCTCCTCCCCATCATCATGGGCAGCCCTGGATAGATAGTTCAGCACCCCAGTATCCACTTGCCTCCTTGTGGTAGAGGTGTCCACGAAGTTGTATGGCAGAAGGCAGGGGTGACATTTCAAGCGGCACTGTAGGACTGCTGCTATGGCCCACATCTTCCTCCTCGGGATTAGCCTCCTGTGTGGATGCAGATGCTGCTGCAGATGGTGTTGGTGGTGCTGCTGCTGGCTGATTACTGTCGGGGGGTGCAGAACATGGGCCAGCCACTTCGTCACCTTCACCGACAGGGTCAATGTTGACCTCAGAGTCTGATGCAGTCTCTCATTCTGTAAGGTTTGACTCCGTTCTGTTTGATAGAAAACATTGAACATTACAATAAATAATTACTGGTGACAGTACAACATGTGTACAAGGTGTACCTTAATGCATGCACTCACGGTCTAAGATCCATGCTGGGGGCCAGAAAATTCAACCGGTCATAATGCAGGTATTTTCTTTTTTTGGGGGGCTGAATCCCCACTCCGGCCTAATTGCTGGTGTTCCCGCCGGTACTGGTCCCGGCAACTCCGCCACCGTCTAGTGACATCATTCACTGAAAATTGAAAGATAAGAAAAACGTTATCAATCACATTGTGTGTGTTTCAACATGTAGGCCTCAGTGTAATGTGGCCTGTGATGTTGCAAATGTATATCCTATAAAATATAGGTCATATAGGACACACATAACATATCCTGCATTCAAGTTTTTTATTTCACTGTTAACAAAATTGTTACATCAATCTACTTACTAATTTCTTGCTGCTCCGCACGAGGTCGATCTTCAAAACCAGGGACCATGTGGCCACATATTGACCTCCATGCCGCCTCCTTCCATGAGCGGTCCTCATAATGTGGGTAGCGCTGTTCCCACAAAACAGGCCTTTCTTGCACTAGCACTAGGAGTATTTCGACATTGATATGTCTGGCCATGATTACTCCGTGGAGGCATGCTTCCTGGTTAGGAGTGGAGTGTTCCAGGCTAATTTGCATGTCAAAACTTCCTGATAAAGCATGATTGAATTTCCTGTCACCAGGAGAATTCTTGCGTTTTTCTCGCAAGTCATACGTCTGGTCGGTGTGCAATCCGTTTTTTTTCACGAACCCATTGACTTGCATTGGCGAGTCTTGCCCGTAATATGCTGCAAATCGCAGCATGCTGCGATTTCACTCGCACATATAAAACGGACGGGAAAAAAATCGGATGATGGGAGCTGCACCATAGATTAACATTGGTTCGAGTGCAATGCGATTTTTTCTCGCATTGCACTCGTCCGCATTTCTCGCTAGCGTGACTCAGGCCTTAGACAAAGCCATTACACAGTATACAGCATGGACACATTTATAAGATGATCTCAGCACAGGAACATTTTATTTAACCCCTTCATGACCGCCGATACGCCTTTTAACGGCGGTAGTTAAGGGTACTTTAACCACAGCGCCGTTAATTAACAGTGCTGTGGAAAAAGTGTATAGCGCCCCCCAGAGTCAGATTTTCTCAGGGGTCTCTGCTGCCAGGGGTAGCAGAGACCCCAGAGAACATGATTCGGGTCGGTTTTTACCAACCCCCGGGGTTGCAATCACTGTTATTAACCATATAACGTTGACCGCAAAAAAAAAATCCAATGTGCCATTTAATTTCTCTCTGCTCTGATGTGATCGCACATCAGAGGAGAGAGAAATAGGGTTCCCGATCCCCCCTTGTACTCCTCAGTGGTCCACGGGCCCTCCTGTCTCCTCCGGTGGGTGCCGCCATCTTCTTCCGGTCAGAAAATGGCGGTTGCATCCGGGGTCGATTTTCTCCGGGTCTCGGCAGCCGGGGGTACCTGAAACCCCAGAGAACATGATTCGGGTCTGATTTTACCGACCCGCTTTTGCTATCGCTGTTATTAACCGTATAACGGCGACCGCAAAAAAAAAAGCCTCAATTTTGCCTCAATTTTGCTTTCACTTTCTCTCTCCTCTGATGTGATCGCACTTCAGAGGAGAGAGAAATAGGGTACCGGTACCTCCCGGTGGTCCTTGGGCCCTCCTGCCTCCTCTGGTGGGCGCCACCACCTTGGTCCGGGAAAAAAATGGCGGGCGCATGCGCAGTGCGCCTGCTGAATCTGCCGGCAGGCAGATCCCATTCATTCATTCAATGTACATTTTGATCACTGTGATAAACCCTATCACAGTGATCAAAATAAAAAAATAGTAAATAACCCCACCCTTTATCACACCTTTAGATAGGGAAATGTAATGAAATAAAGAAAATACATTTCTTTTCATTTTTCCATTAGGGTTAGGGTTAGAATTAGGGTTAGGGTTGGAATTAGGGTTCTCCCCCACATATAGGGTATCAGCGTACTCAGGACAAATTGCACAACTTTTGTGGTCCAATTTCTCCTGTTACCCTTGTGAAAATAAAAAATAGTGGACTAAAAAATGATTTTTGAGGAAAAAAATGATTTTTTATTTTCACGGCTCTGCGTTATAAACTTTTGTGAAGCACTTGGGGGTTCAAAGTGCTCACCACACATCTAGATAAGTTCCTTGGGGGTCTAGTTTCCAAAGTGGGGTCACTTGTCAGAGGTTTCTACTGTTTAGGCACATCAGGGGCTCTGCAAACGCAACATGACGCCCGCAGAACATTCCATCAAAGTCTGCATTCCAAAATGGCGCTCCTTCCATTCCGAGCTCTCCCATGTGCCCAAACAGTGGTCACCCCCACATATGGGGTATCGGTGTACTCAGGACAAATTGCACAACAACTTTTGTGGTCCAATTTTTCCTGTTAGCCTTGTGAAAATAAAAAATAGTGGACTAAAAAATCATTTTTGAGGAAAAAAAAAGATTTTTTATTTTCATTGCTCTGCGTTATAAACTTCTGTGAAGCACTTGGGGGTTCAAAGTGCTCACCCCATATCTAAATATGTTCCTTAAGGGGTCTAGTTTCCAAAATGGTGTCACTTGTGTTTTTTTTTTACTGTGTAGACACATCAGGGGCTCTCCAAATGCAACATGGCGTCCGATCTCAATTCCAGGAAATTCTGCATTGAAAAAGTCAAACAGCGCTCCTTCCATTGCGAGCTCTGCCATGCGCCCAAAAAGTGGTTTACCCCCACGTATGGGGTATCAGCGTATTCAGGAGAAATTGCACAATAAATTTTGTGGTTCATTTTCTCTTTTAACATTTGTGAAAATAAAAAAAATAGGTTCTGAAGTAAATTTTTTGAAAAAAAAGTTAAATGTTAATTTTTTCCTTCCACATTGCTTCAGTTCCTGTGAAGCACATAAAGGGTTAATAAACTTCTTCAATGTGGTTTTGAGCACCTTGAGGTGGTCCAGTTTTTAGAATGGTGTCACTTTTGGGTATTTTCTGTCATGTAACCCCTCAAAATGACTTTAAATATGATGTGGTCAACTAAAAAAAATGTTTTTGTAAATTTTGTTGGAAAAGTGAGAAATCACTGGTCAACTTTTAACCCTTATAACTTCCTAACAAAAAAAAAATTTGTTTCCAAAATTGTGCTGATGTAAAGTAGACATGTGGGAAATGTTATTTAGTAACTATTTTATGTGACATATTTCTCTGTTCTAAGGGCATAAAAATTCAAAGTTTGAAAATTGCGAAATTTTCAAAATTTTTGCCATATTTCCGTTTTTTTTCATAAATAAACACAAGTCATATCGAAGAAATTTTACCATTAACATGAAATAAAATATGTCATGAAAAAACAATCTCAGAATCAGCGGGATCTATTAAAGCGTTCCAGAGTTATTACCTCATAAACTGACAGTGGTCAGAATTGTAAAAATTGACTCGGTCATTAAGCTGCAGATTGGCTCTATCACTAAGGGTTAAACACATCCAACTGTGGAAGTCGTTATTATTCCAAGATCTATTGATTAAAATGTACTTTGTTGGTGGTACATCCCATTTAAGTGTCTGTTATAGGAATACTCTTAGGCACCAATAATTCATAATTTCCTTTGCCTCTGATTTTTGTTTACTCTTGTGTTTTCTTCTTCTTGCTTTGCTAAATTTTTTTTTTTTTTTTTTTGCACTTAATTCATTATTCTATTTGCGTCTATTTTACATGTGCTGACCTGCTTTTTTTGTTTTATTTTTTGTAGGTGGCAATTAACGATTCCAGATGTTTTTGCCTGATTCATCAACATCGACTTTTTAAATAGTAATAAATTATAATAGTCACGCATTGGTGGCAGTGTGTCTGCGCTATAAAAGAACTCCCCACTGTCTATAAGGAATGAGAAGCACAGTTCAAGATCTGATCCACTATAGAAAAAACATTGGTGGCAGTGGAACGGCGCAAGTGAAGCGGTAATACTCACGAAGAGGAAGCGCTGGTCTCTCCTGTCCTGACGCAGTCTCCCCCGCTTGTCAGTGGCAGAGACAGCGCGTTCACAGGCCTTAAGGGAGAAAGGGGCGGGACAACATGGCGTATGTAGCGGAATATATGTCACCGGAAGTGACGTTTGCGGTCCATGGTCTTTGTAGCTTGCGTTCCACTTGTTTGTGAGATATATGACGCTGAAGGGGCGTCAGTAAATTAGTATGATAGGTGTTGCCATGTAAAAATAAGGCAAATTTGGGGGGAAATGATATATACAATATATGATTGTATATTACCACAAGAGATTATAATGGGGATTCTATTTATACACACGATTTCATACTTATCTATGGGACCGAGACTTCCCCTCCTGCACATATAGACTCTGATCTAATCATACCCATTTAATCCATGTTACCCTCAGGAAACAATTAACGACTCACAGGAGCCCACTGGGTCCACTACTCCTAAACCGGGATCCATTTACGCAAAGGTATTTTGATACCCTCTCATACACGTCTTTATCATTACATGTTACAAACACATGATACTTTCTACCTCAGGCTTCAACTCTCTGCTTCTCCACTGTGTAGAAGGCATATCTATATGGTCCTCCTCTCTTTAAGGTAAAAATGTTCTTCTTTTGGCTCCTAAACTGCAATAACCGAACCATCTGCAGCACCCTAGCTGTCACATGTTTATTACATTCCTTTGTCTTTTCAGGCATATTGCCTTTATTCCAACACTTATTTTCTTCTCACAAGCAGTCGGGTAGGTTTTCGAATTTTCAACCACTGTATATATCTCACTTCACTTTATCTTACTAGGGGAATCAGTCCCCAGAGGGTCTCTATCCTTTAATTCCCTTTTGAATGAATTTGCCTTATAACACAATGTTGTAATTTTTATTTTTTGTTTTTGTTTATTATTTTTATTATTCTTATTATACCTTATTGCCGTCAGATTGATGAAGGTCCTTTGGACCGAAACGTCTCCTCTAATTACTCACTATAAGTTTGCTTCAATGATAAACAAAACATTGTGGAATATGCCAGAAAGAAGAATTAAAAGATATTCTAAGGGAAGACTGGAGGCAATTGACCTAGGGTAAAATTATCTCCAGTCCCCATCTCCACTTCTAAAATGGGAAACAAAGATTCAAATGCAAAACAAATCTGAAACTAAGCATCAGAACTAGAGACCACATTTATATAATTTAACATTTTTGCAATGTAATGTTTTAAGAAATTTTGGATGTAATGTTTTTTTCCATCAAATTTGGCTGCCAGTAGCCAGGGCCGTATTAGCCCTTAGGCACTGGAGGCCGGATACCTAGGGCGGCAGTTTGCAGGGGTGGCGCCATTGTGAAAGAAAAAAAAGTAATTTTTTTAACCCCTTAACGAGCGCCGGTTTGCCTTTTAACGGCGGCAGTTAAGTGTACTTATGCCTCAGCGCTGCTTTTTAACGGCTCTGAGAAATAAGTATATAGCGCCCCCAGGGTCGGAATTTCTCCGGGGTATCACCTGTTAAATGAAGCAGGTGGTATATATGAGGGAACGCCTGTAGGGATGTGGACCGGGAGTGCGGCATGTTGCTGTGGAGTAGTGGACGCGGTATCCACCGCTAGTCATCACCTAAGTGATGACTAGCGGTGGATACCGCGTCCACTACTTCACAGCAACCATCCCTCCAGGCGTTCCCTCATATATACCACCTGCTTCATTTAATAGGTGATACCTCTAACTTGTGGCGTCTTGCATAACCAGATCTGAAACGGGTCCATCTACACTATGCAGTACTTATAACCGGTAGCTGATGAAGGTCATGTGACCGAAACGTTCTTTGTACGACACTTCATGGATCTGATTAAAATTCCTCACTTAGCAATTTAAGTTGAGTGCCGAGTTCTTTTTCTATTATTGCAGGGTTTGGGCACCTACTCTGGCACCGCTATTAAGGCTGTGCACACGTTACCCTTTCTACTATATATAAAAAGATGTGTCTATATACAAAGCTTGCAACCAAACTAATTAATTACTTGGTAAATCTTGAGAGAATAACCACAATGCAGCGGTATATCAGTCTTGAGAGTACAAAGTAAGGTACCATCCTCCTCAATTAGAGCCAATAGATAACAAATATACAGACGCTGAACCAGTGTATAAAGTAAAATAGAGATGAAAGTGAATGGCACAAGAAAACAACAGTGCCACAAAGGTGACAAATATGCCTACTAAATGTAACCAAATAAAGCGCCATCTCAGATCTATTACAGCGCCAGTAACTAAAGTACTCGTATTCTAAAGTGCAGCGCTACTAACATCAATTGAGCGGTTTTTATATGATTTTCGTATCCTGCGGTGCAGCAGTACTGATGTTAAATCAATAATCTAAGGTGCCACAAATTATAGTACTAGAGCGTTGCAACACCACTTGCATGCGCCCAGGGTTCAAAAAACTGCAAAAAAAAAAAAAAAAACAACAGAG
>JARQOD010000002.1:400967012-401188290 GCA_033576555.1 Oophaga sylvatica
CCCGCTTGGTGGGTGGCCTAGGGCCCGGGCCCCTTGGGGCCCCCCTTAATCCGGGCCTGAGTGCGTGTGTCATCAGTGTGTAGTCCATATGTCATCTGTGTACGGTCCGTGTGTCATCAGTGTACGGTCCGTGTGTCATCAGTGTACAAGCCATGTGTCGTCAGTGTGTCATCAGTGTACTGTCCGTGTGTCATCAGTGTGTGGTCTGTGTGTCATTAGTGTGTAGTCCGTTTTTACCATCAGTTATCGTCAGTGGTTTTCACAGATGTAAAAATAAATGACAAAGCTTCTCCTTTGCAATGTTAATCACAGACAGCACACGCATGGCACAGACTGTATACTGATACTATTTGTGTGCTATATTTGTTTTTTTCTGGACCCATAGACTTGTATTAGCACTCTTCATATGTTGTACTATTAAAAAATGGACAAAAATGGACATATTTCCATGGGTTTTTCACGGGCACAAAGTGTGAAAAAAACACAGATATGCAAACTGCCTCATGGGCTATAATGGTTACCTGTTGTAGCCATGAAAAATATGAATAGAATGTATGCTCAAAATTTCTATGTGGTTGAAAAATTGACATATACATGTAACTTAGTTCTGCAGAATTTGTAAGTGAAGTTATAAAGCTGGTGAGCGCTGATCACTAATAGGCACCTGGGTGGTACTGTAGCAGGAAGCCAACCAAGACAACAAGAAGGACACTGACCAGTCACTGCGAATATGACTATTGCTTGCCAATCATTAAAACTTGACTTTCTACTGGCACACGTCTACAAGTCATATTCCTATTTGCCAGTGGTTTAATAACCACAACTAAACAGGTTCATTTTAGCAACAGGTCTTCATTACTGATACATTTCACCTCTCTTCCACTGCCCATTTAATTTTAATGGCACTTTATATAGTACATACAGGGCCAGCATTAGGGGCAGGCAGACTAGGCCGCTATGGGGCCTATTAGTCAGTGGGGCCTGTAAGGAGAGGGCGGTGATCCTCACGTGCCTCCTCTCCCCTGGACACTGTTCGGGTGATTACATGCAGCACCTCATTGTTATTAATGTGTAATGCAATGTTTATGTACTGTGATGTCATGTATCTGCCATGTACTGTGTATATGTTTAGGATTAGGGATAGAAGTTAAAGTAGAGTAATATTGGGGGATTAGAATAGAGGGGGGCACATTAGAGATAGAGAATAGGATAGATAATAGTATAGGCACAGGCAGCAAGGGGTTATTCAGTGGGGAGGAGTTAGAGCAGAGGAGCGCAGAGCAGGGAGGTATAGGACAGGCACTTCCTGATTAGAGTCAGAAGGAACCCAGGCAGGCTGCCCAGGGTCATGCAGTGCAGGAGACAGTTACAGGCCATGGGGACAAAGCTGTGGATGGCAGTAAGGGGCCCCAGGCTGGGGAGTAGCACAGACGGGCACCAGCTCAGCAGGATCATACCAGGAAGGATATGGGGTCTTAGACCAGGGCAGGATCAGCTGAGATGGCATTCCCGGTACCTTTCCCAATTGGAGCCGGACATGGGGCTGACAGGGAGCTGGTGACGTGGAAGGCTCAGATGGGACACGGACTGTCCAAAGAGACTGTCCGGATGGCAGGTTAAAGTAAGGCACGGACAGAACAGAGTCTGACTAGAGGTACAGCCGTGAATGCCGGGAGGAAAGAAAGAGAGATTGCAGGAAGACTAGAGTCTGCCCGGAAGGCAGGGAAAGTACAGGATATGTGGCTCTGTGTGAATTGTGCTGCCAAGGTGATGAGTGCCCTTTTGATAAGTAAAGTTGAACTGTTGAAAAAAGACTGACTCCAAAGCGTTTTGTGGAACTGGGAAATCAGGAGCCGGAGTGACAGAACTGGAAGGAACTCTGACAGTAACCATGAGTGTTCTGCTGCGTGCGCTGCATGTACAGCAAAAAGGACATTGTGTTTTATCTGTGGAGCGTCAGGGTGTGGGAACATTACAGCCCAGTTGCCATGACTACCACCCCCCCGCATTCAGATGACACTCCCTCCCCATCATTCTCCTCTACTTCTGACACAGCGGGTGCGCAATGACGTCACTTCATCACACAGCATGCTGTGCTGAGACGCTCTGCAGAGACCAGAGTAACAGGGGAATGAGGAGAGGTGAGTATTGTATTTTTTTTTTTATATCAGTGAGAACGTGGTGGTCATATTACTGCAAGACTGCATTATACTCTATGGGGGCTACATTATATTGTATGGGGCTGCATTATACTCTTTCGAGGACTTTGTGTGCATTATACTCTATCAGACTATGGGGAGTTCATTACATTATATGTACTATATGGGACCTACATTGCACTGTTTTGAGGACTATGGGAATGCATTACACTATGTTCAAAATTATTATGCAAATTATATTTTTCTCTGATTTTCCTAAGTGGTCGGTGCAAATGACAGTCAGTCTAATAAAAGTCATCACCTGTTAGAGTATACATCGAATTTTATTGAAGAAACCTCCCAATGATAACTGTATAATCTCCAAAATGGAAAAAACTCAAAATGCACTGTTCCAAATTATTAGGCACAGTAGAATTTCTGAACGTTTGATCTGTTTTAAAGATCTGAAAATGCTCATTTGTGGAATTTTCAGCATTAGGAGGTCACATTCACTGAAAAAAAAGCTACTTAACTCCAAAACATCCTAACAGGCCAAGTTTACATGTTAACATAGGAACCCTTCTTTGATATCACCTTGATAATTCTTTCATCCATTGAACTTGTGAGTTTTTGGAGAGTTGCTGTTTTGAAGTGAACTGCCTCCCACCCTCATAAATATTTTGCTTGATAATATTCCAAAGGTTCTCTATAGGGTAGAGGTCAGGTGAAGATGGAGGTCACACCATGAATTTATCTCCTTTTATGCCCATAGCAGCCAATGACTCAGAGGTACAGGTCCTTCTCAAAAAATTAGCATATAGTGCTAAATTTCATTATTTACCATAATGTAATGATTACAATTAAACTTTCATATATTTTAGATTCATTACACACCAACTGAAATTTGTCAGGTCTTTTATTGTTTTAATACTGATGATTTTGGCATACAACTCCTGATAACCCAAAAAACCTGTCTCAAAAAATTAACATATTTCAACCGTCCAATAAAATAAAAGTGTTTTTTCAAAACAAACAAAAAACCATCAAATAATAATGTTCAGTTATGCACTCAATACTTGGTCGGGAATCCTTTGGCAGAAATGACTGCTTCAATGCGGCGTGGCATGGAGGCAATCAGCCTGTGACACTGCTGAGGTGTTATGGAGGCCCAGGATGCTTTGATAGCGGCCTTAAGCTCATCCAGAGTGTTGGGTCTTGCGTCTCTCAACTTTCTCTTCACAATATCCCACAGATTCTCTATGGGGTTCAGGTCAGGAGAGTTGGCAGGCCAATTGAGCACAGTAATACCATGGTCAGTAAACCATTTACCAGTGGTTTTGGCACTGTGAGCAGGTGCCAGGTCGTGCTGAAAAATGAAATCTTCATCTCCATAAAGCATTTCAGCCGATGGAAGCATGAAGTGCTCCAAAATCTCCTGATAGCTAGCTGCATTGACCCTGCCCTTGATGAAACACAGTGGACCAACACCAGCAGCTGACATGGCACCCCACACCATCACTGACTGTGGGTACTTGACACTGGACTTCAGGCATTTTGGCATTTCCTTCTCCCCAGTCTTCCTCCAGACTCTGGCACCTTGATTTCCGAATGACATGCAAAATTTGCTTTCATCAGAAAAAAGTACTTGGGACCACTTAGCAACAGTCCAGTGCTGCTTCTCTGTAGCCCAGGTCAGGCGCTTCTGCCCTGTTTATGGTTGAAAAGTGGCTTTACCTGGGGAATGCGGCACCTGTAGCCCATTTCCTGCACACGCCTGTGTACGGTGGCTCTGGATGTTTCTACACCAGACTCAGTCCACTGCTTCCTCAGGTCCCCCAAGGTCTGGAATCGGTCCTTCTCCACAATCTTCCTCAGGGTCCGGTCACCTCTTCTCGTTGTACAGCATTTTCTGCCACATTGTTTCCTTCCAACAGACTTCCCATTGAGGTGCCTTGATACAGCACTCTGGGAACAGCCTATTTGTTGAGAAATTTCTTTCTGGGTCTTACCCTCTTGCTTGAGGGTGTCAATGATGGCCTTCTTGACATCAGTCAGGTCGCTAGTCTTACCCATGATGGGGGTTTTGAGTAATGAACCAGGCAGGGAGTTTTTAAAAGCCTCAGGAATCTTTTGCATGTGTTTAGAGTTAATTAGTTGATTCAGAAGATTAGGGTAATAGGTCGTTTAGAGAACCTTTTCTTGATATGCTAATTTTTTGAGACAGGTTTTTTGGGTTATCAGGAGTTGTATGCCAAAATCATCAGTATTAAAGCAATAAAAGACCTTACAAATTTCAGTTGGTGAGTAATGAATCTAAAATATATGAAAGTTTAATTGTAATCATTACATTATGGTAAATAATGAAATTTAGCACTATATGCTAATTTTTTGAGAAGGACCTGTATTCTTTGCAGCATGAGATGGTGCATTGTCATGCTTGAAGATGATTTTGCTCCTGAAGGCACGTTTCTGCTTTTTATACCATGGAAGAAAGTTGTCAGTCAGAAACTCTACATACTTTGCAGAGGTCATTTTCACACTTTCAGGAATCTTAAAGGGCCCTACCAGCTGTTTCCCTATGATTCCGGCCCAAAACATGACTCCTCCACCTCCTTGATTACGTCGCAGCCTTGTTGGGACATGGTGTCCATCCACCAACCATCCACTACTCCATCCATCTGGACCATCCAGGGTTGCTCAACACTCATCAGTAAACAAGACTGTTTGAAAATTAGTCATGTATGTCTGGGCCCACTGCAACCATTTCTGCTTGTGAGCACTGTTTAGGGGTGGCTGAATCGTAGGTTTATGCACCACAGCAAGCCTTTGAAGGATCCCACACATTGTGGTTCGAGGGACTCCAGAGGCACCAGCAGCTTCAAATATCTGTTTGCTGGTTTGTAATGGCTTTTTAGCAGCTGCTCTCTTAAAGGGAATCCGTCACCCCAAAATAGCCATATCAGATAAAGATATGGCTGAATAGTGCGTCCCATAACTAAGCTAACGGTGGGTATCATATATCATGATACCCCTGTTTTCATATCAAAATACCTTTGTAAAGTTGGTGATTGTAGGTGTCAATCACTGCAGTCAGGTCCAGAGGGCAGCGGTTTTCATGTCCTCCCCCGCCCCTCGTCATCTGTTGCGTTACGCCGTCATTTCCGGGGCAAGGAAAGACTAGCGCATGTGCTGTACTCATTTTATGCTTTGCCCACTGTTGGGCAAAGCATACTGCGCATGCGCTGGGCCGGATTTTGAATTGCGCAATTGCGGGAAGCTAACGCCATCTGTGGTATTCACAGAGGGCGTAACGCAACAGATGACGAGGAGCGGGGGCGGACATGAAAACCGCTGCCCTCCGGACCTGACTGCAGTGATTGACACCTACAATTGTTTATGATTTGGTAGCTGAGGAGAGCAGGCAAAAACGGCAATACACCAGAGAGGTTGGAATCTACTGGATTGCAGTACCCTGACTAACCACCACAACTAAAGGCAGCCGTGGAGCGTTCCTACGTTGGTCCTAGATGCCTCGTCACAGCCTGAGAGGTTAACTACACCTAAAGATAGAAAGAGGAAAGCTATCTGCCCCGGAGCAGATCCCCAAAGAACATAGGAAGCCCCCAAACATGTAATGGCGGTTAGACAAGAGAAAATACAGACACAGACAGAAAATAGTAAGAGCAAACATTGGGGCCCAATCTGCCTAGAAAGAAAAAGGATAGGAAGGACACATACTGCAATCCAAAAAACCCTAAAAAATACCAACTCTACTAATTGCAAAAACACCTGAGATCACACGACCTCTACCACCTAAATTAGTTCTCTGGTGTAACAAAACTAAGCCGCAGCCACTGAAAAAACTGGAAAAGGCAAATGAACAAATAACAGTGGCTCAGATAAACTGAGAGGAGCACAAGCCCCCGTAGGGGACCTGGCTGACCTCCACAGAAGTGCAGGGAACAATGCAAAAAGCAAGCACAAAAATAAAAACAGAAAATATCTTATCTGAGAGCAGGAGAAGAGGCAAGACTCAGCAAGCTTCCAAATGAACCAGGAACCACAGTTGAGACAAGAACAATTGATCACCGGCAACCATGATGGGAGGGAACCTCCCTTATATAAGACCAGTCTGTAACTCCTGATTGCCAATCTTCATTGAATGGTTCAGTACTGTTTGTAACCACCAGAGGGAGATTCTGCTCAGAATTCATTTCTAACACATTCACAACATACAATCACCAACTTTACAAAGGTATTTTGATATGAAAACGAGGGTATCATGATATATGATACCCACCGTTAGCTTAGTTATGGGATGCACTATTCAGCCATATCTTTATCTGATATGGCTATTTTGGGGTGACAGATTCCCTTTAATCCGATGAACTTGCCTGGCAGAAACCTTCCTCATTCTGCCTTTATCAGCACGAACACGTCTGTGCTCAGAATCAGCCACAAATCTCTTAACAGTACGATGATCACGCTTAAGTTTTCGGGAAATATGTAATGTTTTCATCCCTTGACCAAGGCATTGTACTATTTGATGCTTTTCAGCAGCAGAGAGATCCTTTTACTTTCCCATTTTACTTGAAAACTCTGGCCTGCTTAATAGTGTGGAACATCCAGTTTTCCTTTTATTGGGCTCACATGGCAAACTAATTATCACAGGTATCTGAGATTGATTTCAGTGATCCAAAGAACCTTGAGACACAATACCATCAATGGGTTTCATTTACAAAAAAAAACAAAAAGCCCTATGACACTTAAAACCAATTTGCATAACAATTTGGAACATAGTTTATACTATATGAAGAACTATGGGGGGCATTTTACAATGAGTGCATTGTACTACATGGAGGATTATGGGGGGCATTATACTATATGGAGGACTATGGGGGTGCATTATACTATATGGAGGACTATGGGGTGTTTTATACTAAAGTTAAATGATTCCTAATCATCGAATGGATTGTTTATGCTGGAACAAAAATAATTATTTTCAGCGGCAAAATCTGCAAACATGTTGCTGATAACATGATCCTGTATGGGGACAGATTGATCTACTAGTGATCATTCTGCGCCCATCATTCTTCCGCAGACGGTGTAAAGAGGCCGGGAAACCAGCGTCGAATTACTTCAATATTATCGATCGCGCTCGTTTAGCGGCCTGAACTCAGCTCATGTAAATACAACCAAAATGTTTCTGTGTGATGTGCAATATGTTACAGTAGCTTTTGGGGCCACACTTTGTCTAAAAGTGGCCCTGACTACTTACGGTATCCAGGAGCTTCTTTAATTGCAGCATCACACCCAGTTTCGGTCAGTGAACTTTAGGAGGGACACCAATGCTGAGCTGTGAATAGTAACATTATGAACATCTCATTTCTCCATATTGGACTTAATACTGAACAATGTCACCATAGAAAGCAGTGCCTGATTCCGATAATTTACATTACGTATAGACAGAATCATGGCATCTCTTTAGCAATACCACGAAGAAGGCTGAAGGCCTCATGTCTGCAGAACACAAATCTTTCTAGCAGGAATACTCCAACTGCAGCAGACGGGAGCATTTTCCGATTGTCAGCAGATGACCACTGTTCGCCTGACCATGTGCCAACTCCATGCCTGGACGGAGCAGCCGAGGCTCAGTCTGTGTGGAGCATTACAATCATTTTCATTACTGGCACAGCAGAACACCTTGGTTCGGAGGGAAGCGGATAGATGGAGGAGATAGATGGAGGAGCCGATTAGCATGTAATATTTCATTAACACCAGACAGTAGCTCAGAAGGGATGGACTCCTCTTCTTGTGCGGCCTTTGATGTGGGAGCAGTGTTGATGGTGCCAGTTCCTGCTGACCTCATTACTGACACCTCAGGCTTCTAGAGCAGACATCCCCCCACTCCTTTCCCTGTTCTCCATCTGTTCTCTCCTACTAACACCCCTCTTCTCCCTCCCTTTTCTCTCCAGCAGAGTCTGTTTCTCCCCAAATCTCACATCGCCTAACATACTCTATTCTGCAGTCGCTCCCATCTTCAGCACATGGTGTGCCCATCTTACTGCCCCCACCTCCAATCTACCTTTGAACCTTTCTTCTCTGTTAGGTGTTTTGGCTGCTCTTTCCTAAAAGATGGGAAACGAGAGGTAGCGCAGAAAGGAGAGGGGGAGGTGTGCAAAGGGAGGGAGACAGTGGTGCTGAGGAGATTAAAGACTGGGAAAAACCTTAAATGGACAGCATGTGAGACAAAAAGCAGTAAAGGCCTCTTCCTCTTCTCTCCCTCCTCTCCTCTGGTATCCATGGTAACATGTCACCCTCACACCTTCTGTCCCTGACATGTCACACAGCTCCTGGCTCTGTCCCCAGCCCCTGACATTGAGTGACAGTGGAAGGGGAAGTGCCTGGTACAGACAAAACTCACCGGCACGTCTGCCATGCATCTCCTACAGGCAGCTACTTGCGTAGTTATGCATCACCACACACTTTCAGGCATCTTTATATTCACACCGCACATTCTTCCCTGATCGAAGCCAGGCTTCTCTCTTAGTCGTGTTATCGTGCCAAATGTCGACGTCACATACGCTTTGCAATGACCAGCACACGTGTCATTTCCAATTTTAAGAAAATCACATCTTCTCTGTATTACACATAACAAAGAGATGGCATTAAAAGGGGCTGTCCAGGGTAAGGCAAAGAGAATCTGCCCCTCCAGAACAGCGCCACTTCTGTCGCTGTGTTTGAATTTAGTGTAGCCCCAATAAGTGCATTTAAGTGGAATCTGCCGAAATCCCAAGCGTAGGTTACAGTCATACGGACATCTAGCTTTAGGAGGGTGGTGGGGAGCAAAAAATATATTTTTCTTCACCTTGGATAGCGGTTTTGAATGCTAAAATTTAGAAGTAGTCTTAGTTTTTCTGCTAAGTACAAGTGCTTCTCACTAAATTAGAATATCATCAAAAAGTTAATTTATTTCAGTTCAATATAAAACGCGAAACTCATTATATAGAGTCATTACAAACACTGATCTATTTCAAGTGTTTATTTCTGTTAATGTTGATGATTATGGCTTACAGCCAATGAAAACTCAAATGTCATTATCTCAGTAAATTAGAATAATTAACAAAAAACACCTGCAAAGGCTTCTTAAGAGTTTAAAAAGGTCCCTTCGTCTGTTTCAGTAGGCTCCACAATCATGGGGAAGACTGCTAACTGGAAGGATGTCCAGAAGGCAGTCATTGACACACTCCACAAGGAGGTTAAGCCACAAAAGGTCATTGCAAAAGAAGCTAGCTGTTCATAGAGTGCTGTATCCAAGCATATTAATGGAAAGTTGAGTGGAAGGTAAAAGTGTGGTAGAAAAAGGTGCACTAGCAACTTGGATAATGGCAACCTTGCAAAGATAGTTAAGAAAATTGCAATTGAAAAATTTTGGGGAGATTCACAAGGAGTGGACTGCTGCTGGAGTCATTGCTTCATGGGCTACAAGTGTCGCTTTCCTTGTGTCAAGCCACTAATGACCAATAGACAATGGCAGAAGTGTCTTACCGGGGTCAAGGAGAAAAAGAACTGGACTTTTGCTCAGTTGTCCAAGGTGTTGTTTTCAGATGAAAGTAAATTTTGCATTTCATTTGGAAATCAAGGTACCAGAGTCTGGAAGAAGAGTGGACAGTCACACAATCCAAGCTGCTTAAGGTCTAGTGTAAAGTTTCCACAATCAGCGATGGTTTGAGGAGCCATGTCATCTGCTTGTGTAGGTCCACCATGTTTTATCAAGACCAAAGTCAGTGCAGCCGTCTACCAGGAAATTTTAGAGCACTTTATGCTTCCCTCAGCCAACAAGCTTTTTGGAGATGGACATTTCATTCTCCAGCAGGACTTGGCACCTGTCCACACTGCCAAAAGTACCAATACCTGGTTTAAAAACAACAGTATCACTGTGCTTGATTGGCCAGCAAACTCGCCTGACCTTAACCCCATAGAAAATCCATAAGGTATTGTCAAGAGGAAGGTAAGAGACACCAGACCCAATAATGCAGATGAGCTGAAGGCTGCTATCAAAGCAACCTGGGCTTCCATAACACCTCAGCAGCGCCACAGGCTGATCGCCTCCATGCCACGCCGCATTGATGCAGTAATTGATGCAAAAGGAGCCCCGACCAAGTATTGAGTGCATTTACTGAACATACATTTCAGTAGGCCACATTTCAGATTTTAAAATCATTTTTCAAGCTGGTGTTATAAAATATTCTAATTTACTGAGATAATGACTTTTGGGGTTTTATTGGCTGTAAGCCATAATCATCAACATTAACAGAAATAAACACTTGAAGTAGATCACTCTGTTTGTAATGACTCTATATAATATATGAATTTCACTTTTGTATTGAAGAACTGAAATAAATTAACTTCTTGATGATATTCTAATTTAGTGAGAAGCACTTGTATGTCCAGTAGGCCACAGATACAAATATGTGAGTTTTACATCCAGATAAACATTTCTCTAAATGAGGATCCACAAGTGTTCTGAAATGGCTACTCATTAATGTACTAAAATATTAACTAATGCCCCAAATTAACAAGAAAAATTCTAAAGCTGCAGAAATCTCCCATTCTAGGGAGCTCGCTTAACAAATCAAAGGTAAACATCTTACTGCCATACTGCTCACTATTAATGCTGGCACGGTGTCTCACTAGTCTAATGCTTTAAGGAAGCATCTAGCCAATTTT
The DNA here is from genome assembly GCA_033576555.1 of Oophaga sylvatica. Classification (NCBI taxonomy): domain Eukaryota; kingdom Metazoa; phylum Chordata; class Amphibia; order Anura; family Dendrobatidae; genus Oophaga; species Oophaga sylvatica. The sequence continues at coordinate 400,977,881 of JARQOD010000002.1, forward strand.
TGGTTTTGTTTTATTCGTGTGCTGTTCTTGCAATGTCATCCAGTTATGACCCTGACCTCTTCTTTCACCTACACCTAGATATAGGAATTATCTAGAGGGTTCTAGTAACCCAACAAACACCAAAAGAAGGGCATAAAACCTGATCCACTGGGCAGAAAAAAAATATATTAAACAAAACCATATACCATATGGTATACTTCACTGAAGACTGGAGTTTGTTCTGTTTTGATGCGGTTCTGAGTGATCTTCTTGAAAACCTATGGTGTGCCTCCACTGTACATTGTGTCCACCACTAATTTTACAACCCTATGACCCAATGTTCTTTCACTGTTTAGTTGGCACTCATTTTTTGAATAGCTATGGACATCATTTATCTTTTTAGCCTAAGTCACAGAGGGCAGTTATTTTATTTCTCTTTAAAAAGGAAAAAAAACAACAACTGGACCCATCAGAAAAGGAACTATTCTAATACCTCAGAGGAACGTCTAGGGGCCTATACACCAGTTTGTGCATGCGCTCATACAGGAGCCTCAGGGAGCAGTGCAGATGTTTTTGAGCTATCACTGGGGTCTCAGAACTTAGACCCTCGCCAATCTGCAGAACTTATAAAATTAACTCCTAGTTTTTGCAGAAAAAAAATAAAATAGCAAACCAGCATTAAATCTGTGCTGTGAACAATTGGAACTATGGTACGTTGCTCTTCATAGATTCTGCTAATAAAAAGGTCTTGGAAATACATTGACATCTTAGGAACATGTTACAGGGGACATGTTTTGGCGCATGGCATGGCTACTTTAGAACGTTCTCCATGAAACAATTCTGGTTGGGTTGTGCCATTATTTTACCTCTTGGAAATGAGTGACTAAATTGACAACTGTATGTTACCATTTCACTTGTCAATAAGGTATGTTCCTACCCAGCTTGACATGGTCAGCGCTAGAAATGAGACAATCGATTTGCAGGACTCCAGACCATCGGCCAGGTCAGTAATTTGTGACCGCTTGATGGGATACCCCCCCCGGTATCTCTTTTGAATAGCCAGGTGTGCGTCACGCCGCAATGATGTCTGGCTAATTAAGGAGTCGGGAAGTAAGGGGATTTGTTGGCCGATGGACTGAAGTCCTGCAAATAGATTCTCCCATCTCTACTCGGGTCTAACTGGACAGTGATAAGGAGAGGTCACACTGAATAATCATGTACAAACTGATTCTGCAGTAAAAATCTGCTTAAAAAATGCTTTAAAAATTCTTTGGATAAGCTTTTTATTCATTTCAAAAGGACAAAAAAACAGTTGAACATGGTACTGAATTCTTTTTCTACACTTTTTGCTTTTATTTTATGTTGATTTTTTTCAGGCAGAAACGCTTTAACAAAGGTTCAAATTTCACTACGGAATGATTTAGCAGAAGTCCCCCAAAAATCGCAATCATGTGGCAAGTTTTGTTAAAGGCTTGGTACGGATTTTTAGGATTGCTACCTCCAATAGGTGGCGCTAAAGTCCTCTTCCTCTCTGATTAGGGAATTTGCATGTCAAAAACACAAACCAGGATTCCTTCACACGGGGTAGGAAGATATAAAATCCATGACACACACCATCACAAGGGGAGTGGGAACACCTATTCCTTCTAAGGGTATGTTTCCACGGTCAGTAAACGCTACGGATTGGACGCTGCGTACAGCCACAGCGTCCAGATGTTACAGCACAGTGGATGGGTTTTATGAAATCCCATCTCCACTATGCGTGTCCTGCATATGCGTATAGGCACATGCGGAGCGTCTTTCTAGACCGCAGCATGTCTATTTATCTTGCGGAGACGCTCCATCCAATGTATAGCATGAGGTGATTCCGCATGGTTCAATGAACACATGCGGAATCGCCACGTGTAGAAAAGCCGGCAGCGCTTTGGATGGAGCGGGAATGTGCTGCCTCTAAAGCCCTGCCGGTATGGACCGTGGAAACATACCCTTACAGCTAAGAAAAGCTAGTTTTATCATTTTATGGGGAACATCAGTATTTACTACTTCTAAGGAGGGCTGAATGGTTCACTTCTGTATAGGTCTCTATGACCCAAAAAAACCTATTTTTATCTGCTTTAACACTGAAAGAGCCAAAACGCAAATAACTATGTTCCAAAACAAATTGTACACAATGGAAATAGCAAGTCAAATTATAAAAATAACATTCCCTCTAGCTTTATAAAATATAAAGTCAATATGGGCAATTGAGTCAAGTTGTAAAATAAAAACATTTTCACTTCTCCATGCTTTACACTGCAGTATCCTCTGTAGAGACGCATGCAACCATGTATGCACATAAAATACCAGAAACTAAACCACCAGGGGTTTCACAGAGAGGAGTGGGATGAAACATAAGATTTACGGCAGAAAAAGATGACGGTCTCTCTAATCTGTCCTAATATTTCCTTTTTATATGGGCAGCATAGTGGCTCAGTGGTTAGCACTGCAGCAATGGAGTCCTTGGTTCAAATCCCTCCCAAGGACAACATCTGCAAGGATTTTGTATGTTATCTGGCTTCAAACCTCCCTCACGCCAAAGACATACTGAAAATTTATATTGTGAGCCCAATTGGGGACAGTGATGGTGTCTGTAAAGTGCTGTGGAACAAATAGTGATATATCAGTGAATAAAATATATAAGTTTTTGGATAGATATTTTGGGCACGGTCATTTAGTTACATTTCTAGTCCAATATGCTGAAAGCTTGTTCCAAGCATCTAATTTCATTAAGTTCACCTAAGAGTCATCCATAGGTAAAAGACCATATTTAACTCCTTACGGGGGGCTGCAGATCATAATAAAAAGGGTGCGTTTACTCCCAGAATACACACCATGCTTTCCTATGGGCTAGCTTATGTCTAGCATTGCAGCTCTGGTCCATCTTCTATTCTTTGCTACCGGTAAGGGTTATCCCATGGAAAGTGGCCATCAGCTTACCAATGCACCAGTAAATGTGTGAGTATATACAGTATATACACATACACCGACAAACATACAGCTCTGGCAAAAATTAAGAGACCACTGCAAAATTTTCAGTTTGTCTGATTTTTCTCTTTATAGGTATATTTTTCAGTAAAATGCAAATTGCTCTTTTATTCTATAAACTACTGACAACATGTCTCTGAATTTCCAAGCAATAAATTTTGTATTTATTTTCAGAAAATGAGAAATGGTCAAAATAACAAAACAATGCAGCGCTTGGAGACCTCAAATAATGCTAAGAAAACCAGTTCATACTCATTTAGGAACAAGACGTTTTAACTCAGGAAGAGTACCGAAAGCAATATTTTGTGGAATAACCATGATTTTTAATCACCGCTTTCATGCGTCTTGGCATGCTTTCCACCAGTCTTTTACACTGCTTTTGGGTGACCTTATGCCACTCCTGGTACAAATTTTTAAGCAGTTCTTTGATGGCTTGCGACTATCCATCTTCCTCTTGATTAAATTCCAGAGGTTTTCAATGGGGTTCAGGTTTGGAGATAGGGCTGGCCATGACAGGAATTTGATGTGGTGGTCCTTAATCCACACATTGATTGACCTAGCTATGTGGCATGGCGCTAGAAAAACCAGTACTCAGAGTTGGGGAACATAGCCTGAGCAGAAGGGATCAATTGTTTTTCCAGGATAACCTTGTATGCGGCTTGATTCATACGTCCTTCGCAAAGATTAACCTGCCCAATTCCAGCCTTGCTGAAGCATCCCCAGATCATCACTGATCATCCACCAAATTTCAGTGTGTGCAAGACACTGTTGCTTGCACGTCTCTCCAGGTCTCCTTCTAACCATTAGACGACTAGGTGTTGGGCAAAGCTGAAAATTAGACTCATCAGAGAAGATTACCTTACTCCAGTCCTCTATGGTCCAATCCTTATGGTCTTTGGCAAACTTCAGCCTGGCTCTCCTTTGCTTTTCATTGACGAGAGGCTTTTTTCTAGCTTTACATGACTTGAGCCCTGCCTCTAGGAGCCTGTTACGAACTGTTCTTGCCGTGTACTTCACCCCAGCAGCCATTTGCCATTCCTATTGTAGATCACTTGATGTCATCCTGCGATTGCTGAGTGACATTCGAAGAGGATATCATCGCGGTCAGTGGAGAGTCGTTTTCGCCCTATGCCGGTCTGTAGCTTTGTCCCTAATGTCTGCAGCTTGACCTTGTTGTAATGGACTGCCGTCTTAGAAATTTTAAGGATGGAGTCAACATGATGCTCACTGTATCCCTCTGCTAGTAAATCCAGAATTGAGCCCTTCTTTTCCTCACTCAAGACTTTTCTTTTCAACTCCTTAGGCATGGTTAAAATTTATTTTTTCATTCCTATTACTTTTGGGATATTACTAGCACTTGTTTTGCCATCCAGCTTGTCCTATTGCAAGAGGATTGTGAACACCACAGCAGTGTTTTTTATACTTTCCTTCGTTAAATAGGATTTGGTTCAGGTGATCACCTAATCAGAAGCACATTAAGTAGAATGAGGTGTACTCTGGTTGGAATTCATCTGACACTGGAATGGAAAGGCTGTCAGACATGTAGAGAAGCTGATTTTTATAAAACTGTGCAGTGGTCTCTTAATTTTTGCCAGAGCTGTATATGGGTGCAGTGGTCAACTGATGGCCGCTAGCCATGACATACATATAATGTGGTCCTCATGGAACAACCCGTGTAAATATAGTCTTCATATATGTGGATTAGGGTTGAGCATTCCGATACCGAAACCCGGTTCCGATACCTGAAATCCAATGTAAGTCTATGGGAACAAAATATCGGAATATTTTTAATTCCGATATTTTGCTCCCATAGACTAACATTGGATTTCAGGTATCGGAACCGGGTTTCGGTATCGGAATGCTCAACCCTAATGTGGATGGCTCATTTGACTTGATTTCTGCGATTGACCTACTAAATGTAACACATACAGAATTCTTTTGTGTTGCTTCCTTAATACTTGATCACTTATGCTCGAGAATGATCAGAGATGGAATCTTACATTTTAGAGGATCAAGTTTATTGTTACAGAATGCTACTTTGTAACTGGATTTTGTCAGGCTGAAGAATAAATGTGTGTGTTTTGTAGATGAACTAGCAAAACGACCCCCAAGACAATGAGCCAGTGTCCAAGAGGCTCATAAATTGTGCTGGATGAAAACGGTGACAGCAGCTGTGACCTCCAGTAAGAGCTTTGCTGCAGCACCCTTATGCCGGTCCGTTCCAGCTGCTTACTTCTCCATAGCTGCATCACAGGAAAATAGATATGAATTGTGGAACGCTAATAAATGAAAGGAAACAAGATCTTTATGGGCTGGGATAATCCTGTAGGGGAAACTTTTCTTCAAACTGGGTAAAATATCCTAGACCTTTATGTAGAAATGCATGGACCAGTACAGACACCAATCACCCGGACTTTCTGACCTCCTTTTTGTATTTTGCATACACAGTGGAAGCCACACTTCTGCTTGCATGTTTCCCAGGCAGGAAGCTGTATAATCTGCATGAATGACTCAATCGTAATAGATTGTCATTTAAACAGTCATTAAGTAGGACAACTTAAAACAATAAACCCAGAAAATCTGGAGAAAGAAAAGGCTGCCTGAAAATGACCACCAGTATCCGATTCTCTGCCCAGTCTGATCAGAGGGGGTTGCAAAAAGATATTGGCTGTTGCCCCCACGAAGGCTACAGCCCCTCAGATCTTGTGTAAGAAAGCTTAGACAGACACATAAAGCCGTTCTGAGGCTTCATCTTTTATTCCCCTCTATTTCACAGCTGGATCCTGAGACCGTCTGATGTCAAAACAAGATTGCAATAGAGAGATACCACTATAAAATAGTACTAATAAATGAAAAATATACATTTATACATTAACATAGGTAATTGATGCTACCCTGGAAATACTGGGCAGCACTTGTTTTTCTTAAGTCTTCCTTTGATCCTTCTCTCCTTACACAACTTCTCATGCAAACAACAGATTTCTATCACACACCGCGATCTTGGAAATCTTTCTCATTTTCACACAAACACATCCATTATATCTCACAAACAACCTTCTCCCTTTCTTGCATGCACACCTCTCACACACAGCTGTGTCAGTGCACATTGTACAGGGTCAGACATCTGGGCTGTTGCTGGGCAACGCAGCCCCCCACTCACCACTTACCTGGCAGTGAGACACCCCCCTGCAGGCAAATCTGGAGGAGCAGCAGTGACCTCCACCCCCCACTAATCTACAGCAAGGCCAGTACAGAGGATTAACTAGCACCCTGCCAGAGAGAAACCTGCAGAGCTTTGAAAAAGTAACCCTTCCCCAGCCAGGGAGAGACATACAAAGCGTAGCAATGTGGAAACCCTACAGAGCGTATCACTGCAACCTCGACCAAGCCTGAGAAAAGTGCCAAAGCCGAGAACAGCTCCTTCTAGAAGCCATCAAGACATTGCCCAAGCAAAATGCATTCGTTTCTGAGAATATATCACATTTCTGCGAATACTTCTCCGGCCATGTGTGCGTACATATGTGCTGAATGTGGAGGTTTTGTATTACCGCAGTATGTGGAAGGCTCTCAGCAAGCAATGAGGTGTATCTGGGATAATTAGTATTGGAGGGCGATAGTGTTACAGGCCTGGGGGGATTGTGGGAGGACAGTCTGTTCTGAGCAAGAAGGGTCATAGAGCAGCAGGAGATTGTCACACTGCTGGCACAGCTCGGAGAGAGGAACTGACGATGGGGACATCAAGAGCCTGGTGTGAACTGATGAGGGAGAAGGGGGGGACGCAGGGCTAATGAATACGCACAAAAATCCAAAAATGACGAGAATGTAAAAGGAACATTTCGGGTACACGATCGGGTGATGAACTACTAGAATTGATGGGAATGTGTCTATGCCAGGAAATGGTAGATGCATTGGCAAGGTCAGGGGGAGGAGGAGATGATGGCAAGGAACAGCTGAGGAGAAAGATCACCAAAGGGCTAAAAGTTCATGTGCATGTAGATTACAGGCAGGAAGGATTTGACAAAGCAAGTGTCCAGGCAGAAGGGTGTGTGATCAAGGAGAGGGTGATGAGGATAGAAGGTGAAATAAAGATGATAAACGATAACATGAAGGCAGGCAGAATATGTGAGTGAGCGATAACAAATGCAATGATGCGAGATAAAAGAAAAAGGGACATGAGAAAAGAGGGAAGCGATATTAGGAGAGGGAGAAAGCTTGATGCGGCTTTATAGGAAGTAATACTGAAACAAGTGCTAATGAACGCGGGAAGCACAAAGGAGCTACTGGGACTGGGACCTGATCACTGTCACCTGAATTATCACACTCCTCACTTTTAAAATCGGTACCATCTATCAGACTCCAGACACGCATCCACGCACGTATTCATCAGACATCCAGGACACTGCATCCCACGACACGGGTTATTCACTCGACAGCATCCACGCAGTATTCAACCCGGACACGCATCCACGCACGTATTCAGACTCCAGGACACGCATCCACGCACGTATTCAGACTCCAGGACACGCATCCACGCACGTATTCAGACTCCAGGACACGCATCCACACAGTCTCAGATGAAAAACACAAGGCTGGTTTTGGACAATACACAATTTATGAGAAATCCTTATTTACAATAAATAGTTTTAACCGCTGAGGGTGGTGTTAGGGCTTTTAACATACGCAATTTCAGTGCAGCCGGTAGATGGGGACACAGGGTGGTGGTGTAGGATTGGGGGTATGTGAGGGAAAGAGACTGGACTGTGTAACCATCTCCATGACAGAGGTGCCAGTGCACTGCAGGCAACTCCTATCAGAAGAGAATAAGATCAGACTTACACCCTTGCTACATTCCCTACCTTCCCCCTCACATACACCCCATTACCCAGATTTTTTTTTATTTTATTTTTTACATTTTGAAACATTTAAAAAAATTTCTTATGTACAATTTTTGCTGGTTTTGTGAAGAAAGTAAAACAAGAAAAAAATTTAACAAAAAAAAGCACAAATTTCTTCTCAGAGGAGAACTGGAGGGAGGAGGTCCCAGAGCTCAGGGAGGAGAGAAGGAGCGCACTCATGATGTAGGTCGTGCGGGCTCAGAAGGGGATCCCACGGCGTTTTCTTCTGGCTTCAGTAGAGGGGAATGGTCTCAGCTGTGAATTAAAAAAAAAAAAAAAAAGATAAAAAAATAACGTCAATAACAATTCACGTTAACAGGAGAAAAGTCAGCACAGGATTATAGAAAACACACAGACATGACTCATTGTGCAGGGTGTGTGCATGACATACAGCAGCATGAAGCACTAGCACAAATATGACCAGAGGAACCGAAGGAGAAAAACACAAAAAGGCTGATCCCAGTCCGTTACTAGTCATGCTCACGTAGTAATGACAAGCAAAACCGCGCATATAACCTGCACAGCATGAAGTACTAGCACTATGGACTAATCCACGGATTAGATGAACCCAGGAAATTAGAGTAGGATGGTTAGATTTACCTGAAAAAACAGGCGTAATAAGGTAGTAGGAAGGACATAAACCAAAGCAAAGCAGGTAGGTGTGAACAGTGCACCACAGATCTAAATAAGCAATTACTGATGATTTTGCACAGATACAAGAGCTGCCTAATAAACCCAATATGAATAACTGCAATTTACACATCTTTGTTATGGAATAACTAAATCAGTTAAACTCTGTGCCACAATGTAATTTCATGTTCTAAAAGGTTTCAGTATAAATGAACGTCATAATTTAGAAGAATTTTGTAAGATCTCTAGCTACCCAGCAGGTGTCAGTATTCAAACTAATGTGCATGCAAAGTACAGTACTTGGCAAAGCTGCAAGATCAGCAGACATCAGCAGAAACAGTGACATCTGCAGGCTAGACAATATATGTATACTAATTCGTACTGAAAACCAAACTTTTATTCGTTAACAGTAGAACATGCACCACGTGTAGTGTGTTAATTCAGAGGACTGTAGCCAATATCAAGACCATGGTTCTTGTGGTCAATATGAAGACCATGGTTCATGTAGTCAATATCAAGACCATGGTTCATGTAGTCAATATGAAGACCATGGTTCTTGTAGTCAATATGAAGACCATGGTTCATGTAGTCAATATGAAGACCATGGTTCATGTAGTCAATATGAAAACCATGGTTCTTGTAGTCAATATGAAGACCATGGTTCATGTAGTCAATATGAAGACCATGGTTCATGTAGTCAATATGAAGACCATGGTTCTTGTAGTCAATATCAAGACCATGGTTCATGTAGTCAATTTCAAGACCATGGTTCTTGTAACCAATATCAAGACCATTTGTTCACTTTCTTGAATAGAAAGTAAAAAAAGGTGCTCAACTGTTGGCTATATTCAGCAAGGATACAATGCCTCAACACAAAATATATACACAATCTAAATTTTACAGTAAGGTAAAAAAATAATTATACCATACTTTGGGGTGTGGGGTTTACATTTCTCCAAAAGATGAACTCCAATACAATACTCTGTCCTCACTAGACATGATATCAATAAGTTAAACCTTTGGACAGTTGCAAGTGCACTAGTTCCTATTGTACACAGCTATGTTGGAGTCTTGCGATAGGTCAGACACAATTTTACTGCTCAAAGTTGGAGCTACAAGGCAACTGTCTGCGACAAGATCCCTCCATGCCACTGCCACATCAAGTACATGCAGGCGAATGGGGTCGCATTGTGACCTACAAGGTACCGCAACTGCAACAAGCAAACTGGAAAAAATCCAGCTATTTCAGACATCTTGCAACCTGTGCGTTGCACTTGCGGTATACTGCAGGTCACAATGCACCAATAGACTGCGATATACCAGCTGTATGAATCTTTGATTGCATGACCGGATTCATGCCTAAAGTCACTATTTAGCCCAGCCTAAGGGAAGGAAAGAGCTATTGAGATTACAAAATGTCCTAAAACAACATCTAACCGAGTCTTTAGCAGCGAAACTAAGTGGCAGTTAGTTCTATAGAGACACCCTTTTATTCCTCTCGGGGAAATAATCCCAGCCCTTAACCAAACTTCGCTAAAACAGTGGGGAAGATAAATATTTGATACACTGTCGATTTTGCAAGTTTTCCCACCTACAAAGAATGGAGAGGCCTGTAATTTTTATCGTAGGTACACTTCAACTGCAAGAGATCTAAAAATAAAAAACAGAAAATCACATTGTATGATTTTTACATAATTAACCTTCCAACAAGCAAGAATTCTGGCTCTCACAGACCGGTTAGTTTTTCTTTAAGAAGCCCTCCTACTCTGCACTCATTAACTGTAGTAATTGCTGCTGTTTGAACTGCATAAAAGATACCTGTCCACACACTCAAACCTCTCCACCATGGCCAAGACCAAAGAGCTAAGGACACCAGGGACAAAATTGTACACCTGGACAAGGCTGGGATGGGCTACAGGACAATAGGCAAGCACACTGGTGAGAAGGCAACTGTTGGAACAATTATTAGAGAATGGAAGAAACACAAGATGACTGTCAATCTTCCTCGGTCTGGGGATCCATGCAAGATCTTGCCTCGTGGGGTAAGGATGATTCTGAGAAAGGTTAGAAATCAGCCCAGAACTACACGGGAGGACCTGTTCAATGACCTGAAGAGAGCTGGGACCACAGTCTCAAACATTACCATTAGTAACACACTACAGCGTCACGGATTAAAATCCTGCAGGTCTCGCAAGATCTCCCTGCTCACACCAGCACATATGCAGGCCCATTAGTAGTTTACCAATTGACCATCTGGATGATCCAGAGGTGGCATGGGAGAAGGTCAGATGAGACCAAAATAGAACTTTTTGGTATCAACTCCACTCGCCGTATTTGGAGGAAGAAGAATGAGTACAACCCCAAGAACACTATCCCAACTGTGAAGCACTGTGGGAGAACCATCATTCTTTGGGAATTATTTTCTGCAAAGGAGAAAGGACGACTGCACCTTATTAAAGAAAGGATGTGTTCATGTATTGCAAGATTTTGGCAAACAACCTCATTCCCTCAGTAAAAGCAATGAAGATATGTTATTGCTGGGTATTCCAGCATGACAATGACCTGAAACACAGTCACGGCAACTAAGAAGTGGCTACGTAAGAAGCATTCCAAGGTCCTGGAGTGGCCTAGCCAGTCTCCAGACCTGAACCCAATAGAAAATCTTTGGAGGGAGCTGAAATTCAATGTTCTCCAAAGACACCCCTGAAACCTGAAAGATCTGGAGAAAATATGTATGGAAGAGTGGGGCAAAATCCTTGCTGCAGTGTGTGCAAATTTGGTCAAGAACTACAGGAAATGTTTTTCTATTGTATCAAATACTTATTTCATGCAAATTATGTAAAAAATCATACATTGTGATTTTTTTTTTGAAGAGTGTCTCTCACAGTTGAAGTGTACCTACGATAAAAATTACAGACCTAGATCAGTATTAAATACTTATTTTCCCACAAGATGGTGGCCCGATTCTAATGCATCGGGTATTCTAGAATATGTATGTAGTTTATTTATGCATGGCTCCGCTCCCACCCTCCCATCCTTGTATGCATGGCTCCGCTCCCACCCTCCCATCTTTGTATGCATGGCTCCCCCCTCCCATCCTTGTATACATGGCTCCGCTACACCCTCCCATCTGGTATGCATGGCTCCCCTCCACCCTCCCATCCTTGTATGCATGGCTCCTCTCGCACCATCCCATCCTGTATGCATGGCTCCGCTCCACCCTCCCATCCTGTATGCATAGCTCCGCTCCACCCTCCCATCCTGTATACATGGCTCCTCTCCACCCTCCCATCCTGTATACATGGCTCCGCTCCACCCTCCCATCCTTGTATGCATGGCTCCGCTCCACACTCCCATCCTGTATACATGGCTCCGCTCCCACCCTCCCATCCTGTATACATGGCTCCACTCCCACCCTACCATCCTGTATACACGGCTCCACTCACACCACCCTCCCATCCTGTATACATGGCTCCCACCCTCCCATCCTGTATACATGGCTCCGCTCCCAGCCTCCCATCCTGCATACATGGCTCTGCTCCCAGCCTCCCATCCTATATACATGGCTCTACTCCCACCCTCCCATCCTGTATACATGGCTCCACTCCCACCCTCCCATCCTGTATACATGGCTCCCACCCTCCCATCCTGTATACATGGCTCCGCTCCCAGCCTCCCATCCTGCATACATGGCTCCGCTCCCACCCTCTCATCCTATATACATGGCTCCACTCCCAACCTCCCATCCTTGTATACATGGCTCCCACCTTCCCATTCTGTATACATGGCTCCGCTCCCACCCTCCCATCCTGTATACATGGCTCCACTCCCACCCTCCCATCCTTGTACACATGGCTCCTACCCTCCCATCCTGTATACATGGCTCCACTCCCACCCTCCCATCCTTGTACACATGGCTCCTACCCTCCCATCCTGTATACATGGCTCCGCTGGGCTCCCCCATCATACCCTCACACCGTCGCTGCATGTCCCTGCATCTCTATCCCAGCACGTCAGCTTCTTCCTGTGTGGTGCGGTCATGTGGTACCGCTCATTAAGGTCATGAATATGGACGCCACGCCTATGGGTGTGGAGTTGCGTCCATATTCATGACCTTAATGAGCGGTACTATGTGACCGCACCGCACAGGATAGAAGCAGACGCGCCGGGACAGGGATGTAGGGACGGAAGGTGAGTATGTACGTGGAGATGACCCGCGGCTACCGTCGGGAAATCAGAGGCTAGCGCCGCTGATCTCCCGACGATAGCAGTGGCGTGCGTGGTTCAAATCCTGCGCCAATTCGCGGCCAGACTGTGCTTGTCACTGATTGGTCGCGTCCAGCCGGGCGCGACCAATCAGCGACGCAGGATTTCCGTTACAGACAGACATCTAGTTAGTTATAGTAGATGTGTATGTGTGTAAATCTATATATATATGTACACTGAATACACATTACATACTGTGTAGCTGTAAGAGAAATTGGAATTACAATCACTCACCCTTCTGAAGAAGTAAACATAAACCGAACATCACAGTGGCCCGATTCTTAGTGTATTAAAATGTATGAGTATTTGTACAAAAATGGCGACCATTACACTTTTTGAGTCCATCCGCACACCTCATATCAGACTGTACCAAATCTTAATTCGTTTTGCCAAGAGAACGTAATCCTCAGTCTATTCAGTATTAATTCATTTAAACTGGTGGTACTAGAGATTATCGAAAAGAGTTGCCGAACCCTCGTTCGGTATCCATCGGACATGAGGCCTGTGAGCTTCCTCCCATGTACCAACATCCCAGGGTCCTCTTCTAACTGGTAGGCCCAATGTACCTATCATGCAGCACCTTCTAATCGGAAGAAATGACAGGGATGCTTGGATGCCGGTAGGAGGAGGCTCAAAGGGCTGTGGTTCCTGTGAATCTCTTTAATGATCGTTAGGCAGGGCCTAAATTGCACATTACCATGGATGTTATATAAGGAAAAAGTGCTACAAGACAAAAGGGAATCTGTCCTGTTTAACATGCAATCTGATCGTCCAACACTAAAGCAGAAGGTGCCAAGATTGATATATAATTTTGTAGTAAAAGATCTAGCATAAATTGAATTTTAGTCATTTAAACCCTCCTAATTCTAGTCTTCGATGTCGGGAGGACAGTCAGTGATTGACAGAATCTCTGTATGCACGCTCATACTAGGGAGGCTGTCAACAATTACGGATAATTACCTAACAGACTCCTAATCATAGAACAGAGAAGGTTTTAGCTAACAAGTTACTACAGAGATTACTGTTGGGGTATGGGTCATAAAACTGGCACAGCCATAAATCTGCCATACTCAAACCAGCAAGTCATTCTGAAACACCTATAGACCAATGCGGGGGTATAACCAAGAACCCTCTGACAAAGGAGTGTCAAGCTTATGTGCTTGATATGTGAGAAATACCAAGGCAACAATGAATTTCACTTACATAGGAATAATAAAGCCTCTAATATTGCATGTAGCAAAAAAAAGAAAAAAAAATCTAAGCTGCAAATGAAACGAGAGTGCAGCATTGTGGCAAAAAAATAAATCTATGAATGACGTATGGCAAATATCTCACTGTTAGAAATACATTTTTACGATAAAACATGATGCCAGAGGCCATGGAATGCTTGTCAACATAGAGGTTATATGGATTGCAGCTAAATACATGACTGAAGCATTTTTAAAATACTTTGAAGGGTCTTTTTACCTTTGATATTATACTATATATACTACCTCTGGGACTTGCCCTATTCTCTATAACAAGGACTGCTTAGAGACACAACCCATGAGCTGGCTGCTGCATCCAGTCAGTTTTTTTGCCCTTAACTTCCATAGAAGAAGCGAACCAAGAAAAACTAACACATGGTTGGCAGCCATTATGTGGAGTCTGACCGCAACTTCGCCATACTGAATGGGGTTCTGAAGAGAGGTGTGAAGAATTTAGAGAATAAACAATAGTGATGGGCGAGCATGCTCAACACCGCTCCATATTCGAGCATGGATAGTGTCCGATTAAGTATTGAGCAGTGCTGAGTATCGCGTGTTGCCCGAATCATCGTAAGGAGCTTATTTGAATTATCTGAGGAGAGACAGACACGAGTTTGCCATTCACTTCCATTATGCTCGCTACTCGAGTCGGGCACGTCTGAGCATCTGACCTGCTCGATTCCAGTACCGACCACTCAAGTATTTCAGTGCTCTATCAACAATAGTAATTACACATTTGATAATTTTTTTAATATTTTGATGTTCTTTTAAATGTAAGATGATCGGTTTTGAGACCCCCACACTCAAAAAACCCGAAAAAGCCTATGGTATCTTTTGTATCCATACTTCATTCTGGGTATGTGCTCAGAAAAGGAATATGACAAGCTTCTAATAGGGCTTTGAGCGATTAGTAGGAAATCTCAGCACCAGGACCCCCAATCATTTGCTTACAGTTGAAAGGACATCAAAATGTAACAAAAATGTAGACAAAGGTTTAGTTACACTAAAACAGTACATTGTGTGGAATACTTGGCTATCGACGCACTGATTACTACTGTTCTTGGCAAATCAATGGAAGTAGAGGGGGGTTCAATGATTTTTATGGGTTACGTCTAGTTTCAGTTCAGTGTCAGTTTTTAGAAGACTAAAAAAAAGTCCTACATTCAGAACTACTTCTTACCTTTAAAAATAAATGAAAACCAAACGGCCCCCATAGAAATCAAGAGTGCATACTCTCCCTAGAAACAGGAATACACAGAACTCTGAATCTCGTTGTCAGTTCTAAACAGAACAAACTTATTAGTGATACGGACAAGTGAACCGAGCCACACGCTTTATGAATCCATAGGCATGCTCAGAATATTTTGAAATCCAACATAACTGTTTATTCTTCTGACATCTGCAGTCACAGGACAGTTGGGAAGAACCACATACAGGTACCTACATACCAAGGTAGCCAATTTCGCAGAAATGGTCAGGTTTAGTGGATTTATCTAATTCATATGTCCAGCTTGAAATGGAATTTTTTTAATGGGTGTCATAGCTATTTACACAACCCTGACATGTGTAAAACCAAATATGAAATGCCACATTGTGTTTTTTCCTTCTACTGTTAGCATTTCCACTGGATTATTCCACAAATAGTCTCGGATTAGCAGACTGTTTTTATCCCTCATTGCAGTTTTAGAGAAAATAATAAGAACCATGGGAAATTGTGAAACCTTTGTGTCTTATACCTTTACTATACGGTAACGGATAAAACTGAATAAAAACAAAAATGTCTATAAAGATATATAAATACATTAGGTTTGACGAAGACAGAGTGAGTCAATTTGTTCTACTGTCAACAAACTGATGGAAATAACATGTAATAGGCCTCACGTCCTGTGACACTAAACCTGCCCTGCAGGCATCTGCCCCAAAGCATTAGTCCACTATTCGCTAACTGATCTCTGCCGGATCAGTTTTTTTTTACATTGGATTCAATGGGCAACGGATCTGTTAATGCAGCATCTGCTGTCATCTATTTTTGCCCAATCCGTTCGAAATAGACGACAACTGATATCACATTAACGGATCAGTTGCCCATTGACTTCAATGTAAAAAAAAAAACGGATTTGGCAGAGATCAGTTTGTGCCTAACAGTCTAAAAAGTTGTGTCAGCACAACTTTTTTCCTAATGGACCAGTATTTGGTGAGTATTTTACATCAGAATTTGTAAGGCAAAACCAGGAGTGGAGCTATCAGAGGAAAAGTATAATAGAAACAGGTCACCACTTCTGTATTTATTTCACCCACTCCTGATTTTGGCTTACAAATACTGGTGTAAAACACTGACCAAATATTGACGGTGTGAATGTGTCCTAATGGTTTTTACTGAACTAATTCACCCTGAGCAATTCATTCCTAAAAGAGAAGCGCTACAATGAAAATGTCCATTCCTCAATCAAATACACATGATTGCAGCCACATTAATTCACAATATTGTTGGAGAACCAGTAATTTAACAGCAGTCATTCACAATTGTTCTAGACATTCTCAGATAACAGTCAACATTCACCCCAATATTGTAGAGGCAGATTTAGTCCTTTCCAAGATAATAAGAAATAATGCAGGCAATATGCACCTTTCGTTGTTACGCAAGAAAACAAGAAAAACACGAAGGGAGGTCAAATGCCCAATTCAGTTACAGATTCTATACCTGACCTATGCAATTTAACAAAGTTATATATTAATATATGCTGCTTATTCATCAATATTAATAGTTATTAGGTACTGTTACTGGATGCACAGTAAATTTGGTTCTGAAGTCAGATTATATGACAAGCTAAAGAAATAAACATGGCCCCTAAAGGAAGATCCAGAGAAAAAACGGATATTTACACTCAATTGGGTTAACCAAGTCTTCAGATATCTTACAGTGGCTTGCAAAAGTATTCACTTCCTTGTTTTATTTTTACAACCTGTGTTTAAATATGTACCGTATATACTCATGTATAAGCCGACCCGTGTATAAGCCGATACCCCTAATTTTGCCACAAAAACTGGGAAAACTTATTGACTAGTGTATAAGCCTAGGGTGGAAAATGCAGCAGCTACTGGTAAATTTTCAAAAATAAAAATAGATACCAATAAAAGTAAAATTAGTTGAGACATTAGTAGGTTAAAGGTTTTTGAATATCCATATTGAATCAGGAGCCCCATATAATGCTCCATACAGTTCATGATGACCCCATAAGATGCTCCATAGAATAATACCCCATTAATGCTGCACAAAGGTTAATAATGGCCCCATAAAATGCTCCATAGAATAATATGCCCCATATGCTGCTCCATAGAATATGTCCCATATGCTGCTCCATAAAGGTTATGCCAGCATAAAATGCTCCATATATTTTATGCCCCATATGATGCTCCATAGATTATGCCCCATTAAATGCTTCATAGATTATGCCCCCATAAGATGCTCCATAGATTATGCCCCATAAAATGCTCCATAGATTATGCTCCCATAAGATGCTCCATATATTTTATGCCCCATATGATGCTCCATAGATTATGCCCCCATAAGGCTATGGTTCCACGGTCCGGAACCATAGCGCTTTGGACGGAGCGGAAATTCCGCTCCGTCTAAGCCCGCCCCCTTTCTGACGCGCGATCTTTCCGGAGGTGTTCAGGACACCTCCGGAACACCTCCGGAAAGAGCGCAGGGCTACATAGCCCTGTGTTAATTCTGTTGCGGCGACGCACCGTCGCCGCAATACGCGAGGACATGCTGCGGTCTAAAAAGACGCGCCGCATGTCCGTTTACGCAGGTTGCCACCTGCGTATTGTTACGCATGGTGGAGACGGGATTCCTTGAAATCCCCTCCACTATGCTGTAACATCTGGACGCTGCGTGTTTGGCGCTGCGCCAGCGCACAGCGCCAAACACGCAGCGTTTCCTGACCGTGGAAACTCACCCTAAGATGCTCCATAGATTATGCCCCCATATGATGCCCCCATAAAATGCTCCATAGATTATGCCCCCATATGATGCTCCAGATTATGCCGCCATATGATGCCCCATAGATTATGCCACCATATGATGCCCCACAGATTATGCCCCCATATGATGCTTCATAGATTATGCCCCCATATGATGCTCCATAGATTATGCCCCCATATGATGCTCCATAGATTATGCCCCCATATGATGCCCCATAGATTAGGCCCCCATAAAATGCTCCATAGTACAGGCCCCATATGATGCCCCATAGATTATGCCCCCATATGATGCTCCATAGATTGTGCCCCCATATGATGCCCCATATGATGCTTCATAGATTATGCCCCCATATGATCCCCCATACATTATGCTCCATAGATTACGCCCCCATATGATGCCCCACAGATTATGCCCCCATAAGATGCTCCATAGTAAAGGCCCCATATGCTGCTGCTGCTGCAAATGAAAAAAAAAAATGACATAGTCACCTCTTGTCGCTGGGGGCCAGATGCCGGTGTCCTGAGCAGGCGGGAATACGGCGCGCTATGGGGAACAGGTGCCGGTGTCACCGCTGGCTCAGGGCCCCGGCACCTGCGATATTCACCTGTCCCCTGTCCACCGCTGAGCGCTGCTGTCTTCCGGGTCCTCTGTCAGTGAGCACTCAGAGGGTGCGGCGCGCACTAACTACGTCATTGCACCCTCGGACCTGAACATTCACAGCCAGAGGACGCAGAGGAGAGAGCGGTGCGCAGTGGTGGACCGGGGACAGGTGAATATCGCATATACTTACCCCTCCTGGCGCGTCTCAGCAGCCCCCTGCTTCTCCCGCGGTCTCCGGCAGCTATTCCTTCAGCGGTCACGTGGTACCGCTCCTTAGTCAAGAATGTGCGCATATTCATGACTTTAATGAGCGGACCATGTGACCGCTGAAGGTGTTGTGAATGTGCTAGAGATGGTTTCTGAGCAGAGGCTCCCTCTGGTGGTTACAGACAGTACTGAACCTTTCAGCAAGGAATGGCAATCTGGGATCACTGACTGGTCTGATATAAGGGAGGTTCCCTCCCATGATGGTCGCCGGTGATCAATTGTTCTTGTCTCAATTGTGGTTCCTGGTTCATTTGGAAGTTGCTGGAGTCTTGCCTGCACCTGCTGCTTTCAGATAAGATATTTTCTGTTTTTCTTTTTGTGATTGCTTTTTTCATAGTTTTCTGTACTTTTGTGGAGGTCAGCCGAGTTCCCTTCTGGGGCCTGTGCTCCTCTCAATTTATCTGTAGCCACTGTTATTTGTTCATTTCGTTTTTCCTGTTTTTTCAGTGGCTGCGGCTTTGTTTTGTTACACCAGAGATCTGATTTAGGTGGTAGAGATCGTGTGATCTCAGGTTTTTTGGCAATCAGAAGTGCTGGTAATTTTTAGGGTTTTTGTTGGATTGCAGTCAGAATTCTTTCCTGTACTTTTCTGTCTAGACAGATTGGGCCCCAACGTTTGCTCATTCTATTTTCTGTCTCTGTCCGTGCTATCTTCTTGTCTAACCGCCATTATATGTTTGGGGGCTTCCTATATTCTTTGGGGATCTGCTCCGGGGCAGATAGCTTTCATCTTTCTGCCTTTAGGTGTAGTTATCGCTCAGGCTGTGACGAGGCGTCTAGGATCAACGTAGGAACGCTCCACGGCTACCTCTAGTTGTGTGGTTAGTTCAGGTTACTGCAATCCAATAGGTTCCAGCCTCTCTGGTGTATTACCGTTTTTGCTTTTTCTCCACAGCTACCTAAACATAACAGAAGGAGCCTGAGATCGTGGGAGAAGCAGGGGGGCTGTAGAGACGCGTCAGGGGGGGTAAGTATGATCTGACATCCACGCTCCCCCGCCGACCCCCTGGTATATGACTCGCGCATAAGCCGAGATGGGGACTTTCAGCCTTAAAAAATGGGCTGAAAATCTCGGCTTATACGCGAGTACATACGGTAATCCGATTTGGGTGTGTTGCATCAGCACTAAATAGTTAAGTTGTTGAAGTGATAAAAATATAGGTACAAAATAAATTTATGCAATCAAATAACTAAAAATTGGCATCTGCATATCTATTCACCACTTTTTCTATAAAGCCTCTATAAATTTCTGGTGCAAGCAATTACCTTCATAAATTATATGCTTAGTGAAAGGAAGTGCACCAGTGTGAAATCTAAGTGTCACATGGTCTGTCAGTATATACACACCTTTTCAGAAAGGCCACAGAGACTGCTTAAGACGAGGTGGGTGAAGGATCAGTGTAGGCCTGCTGTGCTGGGAGACCTGATAACACATGCAACAGCTTAACCTGCTTTTGTGCTCACCAAAGTGGCATCAATTTCACCAGAGTAGAAATAGTATAATAGTGACCGACATCTCTTCCACTACAGCAGATAGAGACCCAAACTGGAGTGTTCACATGTCCACAAATTAGTGTAAACATCTGCAGCAGCAGCAACAGCAGGCACAGAAGCCACACTAAAGATATTACAGAGTGCAATTACGCAAGA
The DNA here is from genome assembly GCA_033576555.1 of Oophaga sylvatica. Lineage (NCBI taxonomy): Eukaryota > Metazoa > Chordata > Amphibia > Anura > Dendrobatidae > Oophaga > Oophaga sylvatica. The sequence goes on from JARQOD010000002.1 coordinate 400,998,427, forward strand.
TCAATGAAGCACACTAAAAACAACATCGCCTAGTCTGTTCTTGGAGATCCATGACTTGCTCATCTTGATGAAAGTTAGGCCGCCTACACTTTTTCTTGGGACAGCCAGCTGCACCTATCCATCAGGACACGACCAGCAGCGCTGAAAACACGTTCTGAGAGAACGCTGGCTGCCGGGCATGATAAAACCTCCAAGGCATGAGAGGCTAGCTCAGACCACTCCTGCACCATCCTCTCTAGTTGTTCATCATGTGTCAGACTTGGACTCTATTGTGCTGGTGCACAAGCTGGTCTAAAAAATATGTCAAAGGACTCACAGAAATTGCTCTGCCACTTACACTACTGCTGATGCTAATGTTTTAGCGTTGACAAATTGACATGCTGGAGTTTGGAAGTCTACAGCTACAATGCACACTGTGTGCCTCACTGCTGTCTTGGGGAAAACCTCTCTGAAGGTGGTGTAAAAGTGTATTTCGATACTCCAGTACTTGCAGGTCCCTTTACAGGGCGGGAAACATCGGGGAAAATTTTGTCTGATAACGTGGATCTAACAGAGTGACAACCCAGAAGTCAGAAATATTTTGAATCATAACTATACAGGGATCATGTCGCAAACAGCACAACAAGAAGGGCACGTCCATGAAGTCCATGGCCATGCTGTGTTGGTGGCTGGGTAACACTGATGCTTGTTTCCTCCGTCCCCTCCTGCCAACCATGAACAACAGAGAGGGGATGAATATCCGCTTTATCTCCTCAGAGATGGTCACCCATCACCTCTTCCTCCTCCATTTGTTCCTCGTCTCTTGCACCTTCACGAACAGTTTGTCAGTTATCATCAGCACCCCTCGATTGCAGTAATACACCCCCCTTTGGCACCCGCCAGTGTGACGATAGTCTGGAACTTTGAGACAATGTTATCCCTTCCGCATCCTCCTCCGCTTCCTCCTCTTGCTCTCAGACCACCACCTCCTCCCACAGGCTATTCAAAGTCTGCTCCAGAATGTTGATGACCGGAATAGTTATGCTGATGATGGCATCGTCAGCGCTAACCATCTTAGTAGCCATTTCTAAACTGTTCAGAAGGGTGCAGCGGTCCTTAATCTGTGCCCACTCTGTAAACGTGATATGCACCAAGTCTATACTGCGTTGGCCTAGGCTATACAACATGACATACTGCGTCAGGGCTCGTTGCTGCTGCAACATGTACAGAGTGGAATTCCACCTTGTCAGCACATCGCATATCAACCTGTTAACTGGCATGGACAAAGACCTCTGTATTGATGCAAGTCGATGACCTGAGGGGTTCGAACGGCGAAAGTGAGCACACAGTTTCAGGTGCTTTCTGCAGCAGCTCACCCAGGTCAGGATAGTGGCAGAGGGCAGTCACTAAGTTCGCTGACCACAACTCTTCAGCTTTATGACTGCGATTTCCAAGGCATATAAATTTTAATGAATCCAAGCAGAGAAGCACAAAAGATGATCTACACCACTGCAGCTCCTTTATCAGCGCACCTGATTCTGGTGTCAAAAATGCTGTAAGCATCCAGCATATTGCACATGAGACTCCCTGCCTTGCATGCTTTAAACTACTTCAATAAAACGGATTTTATGGGACAGTGAGTGCCATCTTATTGCTTTCTTCACATGGACTATATAAATTTTAACACTGCCTAATTGCAGTGAGCCCTTGCTGCGCAGTATGGAGGTGGTGGGGATTCGTTCTGCACTGTTGGAACGCGTGTCTCATTAAGGCAGAAGTTGAGGGTGCAGGTGGAGGCCCTAGAGGAGGAGGCAGAAGCAGTGGAAAAAGTGTGAAATACAGAGGCTTGTCCTGTAAGCCTTGGAGATTCCAAGACTTGTGGAGCAGCCCCTTCCCGCCTGCCCCCACAGACACAAGAGTCACCCAATGGCTAGTCAGCGAGATGTAACGCCCTTGGCCATGCTTACTCGTCCAAGTGTCTGTTGTGAAATGCAACGTGGCAGACATATAGTCAAGGAATGGGTGATGTTGTCTGCTACATGCAGGCACAGCTTTTTTAGAGAACTAATGGCAACTGGTACTGGGGGACTGCAATGGCCATAAACTTTCAAAAAACCGTCTATCTACCAGGCAGAAAGGCAGCATTTCCGTGGCCAAAAGTTTGGCGATGATGGAGTTCAACCTTTTAGCTTTGTCATGTGTAGGAGGAAACAATTTTTTACGTGACCACAACTGCAGGACCGAGGGCTTGCTGCAGTGCTGCGAGGGCGGAGTACAATGAACCGGACCAACTACTGGACCATGAGTGAGGTGCAGGCAGACATATTATGGTGGATTGATAAAGTTGTGGTGTGCTCGTTCTCTGAGATCGGTCAACAACAGCAGGCATGTCCGCCTCCATTACAGCTGACAGGCTCTCACTCAGCCTGATTGGAGCAGGTAAAGAACCAGAGACCTGCATGACACTAATTGGCACGGTAACACAGGAGGAAGAAGCAGCAGGTGTGGTTGATGGGGCGGCTGATTGTTGTTGAGGTCCGCTGGTCGGCATTTTATCGCCATGGGATTGCCAGAGTAACATTTATTGCGAATGTGAAGATTCATGCATGTAGTAGTCAAATTATTGCACTTTTTCCCTCCTCTTAGTTTTTTTTTAAAAAGTTGGCAGATAACGTGATCTACAACCTCATCATCATTCTCTGTTATCCCATTCTCACTCTGACTGCACAGTACAGTCCGTGTGAGCCTCAGATATCAAAGTCTCATTAGGATCACCCCCTCCCGGGGATTAACGTTCGGTGACGAGGGTCAAGATGCTTCTCGGACCTTACTTCGTCCTGTCCCAAATCCAGGCTAAAAAAGAACACTTCTGATGCTGATGGCATAGAAAGTGTGAACAGCTCTGCAGACTCACCCCTCTGTGGTTGCCTACAGTTAGTTGGGCGGTTGGAGAGTTGTGACGTGGGGGAAGCTAGGGTAATTGGGGTGCCACCTCTGTGGTCTGTACTCAGTGTGATGTTGAAGTGGAGGAAGAAGAGGAGAGAGTTGTGAACACGTTGGAGGCGACTTCGGAGCTGGGGCTCCCTCCGGTGGTTGCTGAGGGTAATGAACCAATTGCTGAATGGCTTTCAGCTGGGTCTGAATGGTCTGATATAAGTGACCTGAACTCCCATCACCTTGCCGGCTAATCAACTGTTCTTCCAGGTCTTGGTTGGAGCTCAGCTTGCATTCCTGGTTTTATTCAGATAAGTGAATTGCTGTTTTTTTCCTTTGGTTGGATTTTCCTTGCTGGTTTTCTGCCTTGCAGTAGACTTCAGCCTGGTCCCCTTTTTGGGGCCTGGAGCTGCATTTGTGCTCAGTTTGTGTTTGCACTTTTGCTCTTTTCCTGTGTCATTTTTTATTTGCTGAATTGCTTTGTGTTACACCAGAGATCTGATTTAGGTGGTAGAGATCGTGTGATCTCAGGTTTTTTTGTTAATCAGAAGTGTTGGTATTTTTGTCAGGGTTTTTTGGGTTGCAATCAGAATTCTTAACCTATACTTTTCTATCTAGACAGAATTGGGCCCCAGCGTTTGCTCATTCTATTTTCTGTCTGTGTTCGTATTTTCTTCTTGTCTAACCGCCATTACATGTTTGGGGGCTTCCTATTTCTTTGGGGGTTCTGCTACGGGGCAGTTAGCTACACCTAAAGGCAGAAAGATGAAAGCTATCTCTCCGGCTGTGACGAGGCGTCTAGGATCACAGTAGGTACGCTCTACGGCTACTTCTAGTGTTGCGGTTAGTTTAGGGTTCTGCAACCCAGTAGTTTCCAGCCTCTCTGGTGTATTGCTACTTTGGCTATTTTTGCTATTTCTCCTCAGCTACCGAAACACAACAGTATTACCGGCCAAACTGAAAATTATATGGTACTCAACAGAAGGGAGAAATTGTGAAAAAGGAAAAAGAAAAAAGGGAGTTGTCAGGATTTTTTTTTTCTGTTTGTTGCATTTTTTCCCTCTTTCTCTGGGTGCTGAGGAATTTTTTTTTTTTTGCCTCAAAGGAGTTTGCACAATTGTCTGGCCGTGTGGAGCGGCTTGCCACTGAGGTTTAGAGTATTGCTACCTATCTTGCTAGGTTGCCGGTTGTGGAACCTAGGATCCCCATACCAGATTTATTTTTGGGGGATCGGTCTAAATTTCTGAATTTCAAAAATAACTAAGTTGTTTTTTGCCTTCAAGCCTAAGTCCTCAGGGAACGCAGCACAGCAGGTTCAAATTGTCATCTCTCTGCTGCGTGGCGACCCTCAGGATTGGGCTTTTTCCCTGACACCTGGGGATCCTTTTTTGAATGATGTTGATGTATTTTATCAGGCTCTGGGGTTATTGTACGATGAACCTAATGTCACTGATCAAGCTGAAAAGACCTTGTTTGCATTAAATCAGGGTCGTGAAGACACTGAGCTGTACTGTCAGAAATTCCAAAAGTGGGCAGTCCTGACCAAATGGAATGATGATGCTTTGGCAGCCCTTTTTCAGAAGGGTCTGTCAGAAAATGTAAAGGACGTTAAGGTGGGATTCCCTGTTCCCTCTGGTCTCAATGATTCTATGTCTTTGGCTATTCAAATTGATAGACGTTTGCGTGAGCGCAGAGATATGCGTGATAGTGTTGCCTTGTGAGCCAGCTCCTGAGCCCATGCAGTGTGATGGAGTGACTTCTGGGCTCAGCGTCATGAGTTTCGAACGCGCAATGGGTTGTTTCTACTGTGGTGACGCTTCTCATGCTATTTCCATCTGCCCTAAGCGGGGAAGACGTTTTGCGCGCTGAGTTGTCTTGGGTAGTGTTCAGACTAAATTTCTGTTGACTGTTACCCTGATTTGCTCCCTGTCCACATTTTCGGCTCAGGCTTTTGTTGATTCAGGAGCAGCTATTAACCTGATGGATATTGACTTTGCCAAACGTTGTGGGTTTCCCATGATACCTCTGCGGAAGTCTATTCCTTTGCTGGGCATTGATTCTATCCCTTTGGCGGAGAATAAACCCCAGTTTTCTACTCAGGTTATAATGAGGGTTGAACCAGATCATCAGGAGAGTTGCAAATTTCTGGTGTTGCATAATCTGCATGACATATTGTACTGGGTTTCCCTTTGTTAGACTCATAATCCTGTTTTGGATTGGAAATCTGTGTCTGTGACCAGTTGGGGCTGCCAATGTGTTAATACTGACACTCCTGTTTTCTCTGCCTCTCCCCAGTCTCAGGATGTCCCTGACTTTTTGACTGATTTTTCTGATGTGTTTAGTGAGAGTAAGTCTGCATCCTTACCTCCTCACAGGAGCTATGATTGTGCTATTGCGTTAGTGCCTGGTGGTAAATTTCCTAAAGGTCGCCTTTTTAATTTATCTGTACCTGAACACGATGCTATGCGATCTTATATCAAGGACTCTTTGGAGAAGGGTCATATCAGACCATCCTCTTCACCCTTGGGTGCCGGTTTTTTCTTTGTGGCCAAAAAGGATGGTTCATTGAGGCCGTGTATTGACTATCGCCTCATGAATAAAATCATTGTTAAATATCAATATCAGTTACCCTTGATTTCTGACCTATTTTCCAGAGTGAAAAGTGCGAGTTGGTTTACCAAGCTTGAACTCAAGGGGGCGTATAACCTTATTCGCATTAAGCACGGGGATGAATGGAAGACGGCGTTTAATACCCCACAGGGGCATTTTGAGTACCTAGTGATGTCTTTTGGGCTTACTTATGCCCCTTCCATCTTCCAATCCTTTATGAATATTTTCAGGGATTTTGTTGATAAATTTCTGATTGTTTATTTGGATGATATCTTGATTTTTTCCAACGACTGGGACTCTCATGTGAAACATGTTTGGACTGTGTTCCAGATTTTGAGAAAGAATGCACTATATGAAGGGATCAAAGTGTCTTTTTGGCGTGCAGGTTTCATTTCTGGGATTCATTTTGTCTCTGTCTGTTATTGAAATGGACCCGGTCAAGGTTCAGGCCATCTGTGATTGGGTTCAACCTCCTACATTGAAGGCTCTTCAGAGATTTTTGGGTTTTGCCAATTTTTATCGTAAATTTATTGGTAATTTCTCCGGCATTGTTAAACCATTGACTGATTTGATCAAAAAGGGTTCAGATGTGGTGAATTGGCCTACTGAGGCAGTTTCTGCATTTCAGGAACTTAAGCAGAGATTCATTTCTGCTCCTGTTCTACGGCAGCCTGATGTTTCTCTACCGTTTCAGGTGGAGGTTGAAGCTTCTGAGATTGGGGCAGGTGCCATATTCTCCCAAAGGGATCCGGAGACCTCTAAGAGTAACCCTTGTGCCTTCTTCTCTCAAAAATTTTCTCCAACTGAACATAATTATGACGTGGGTAATCGGGAGTTATTGGCGATGAAGTGGGCCTTTGAAGAGTGGAGACATTGGCTGGAAGGAGCCAAACATCAGGTGATGGTCCTCACGGACCATAAGAACCTGGTCTATCTCGACTTAATCCTAGACAGGCCAGGTGGGACTTGTTTTTCACACGTTTTAATTTTGTGGTTTCTTTTCTTCCAGGCACTAAGAATATTAAGGTGGATGCCCTCTCGAGGAGTTTCTTTGCGGATTCTCCTGAGTTAACTGATCCTGCTGTTATTTTGAAAGAGGGTGTAGTACTTTCCGTCATCTCACCCAATTTGAGACTGGCTCTGGAGGGGTGTCAGGAGGATAAACCTGAACGCTGCCCTGTTGGGAAATTGTTAGTCCCAGACCAGTGGAAGAAGAGTGTGATGTCTGAGATTCATTGTTCGCGTTGGCTGGTCATCCTGGTATTTTTAGTACCAGAGACTTGGTGAGTCGGTCCTTTTGGTGGCCTACTTTGTCTCGTGACGTCAGGGACTTTGTGCAGTTCTGTGGGACTATCTCTCGTTCCAAGCCTTGCTCTCGCTCTAGTGGTTTGCTAATGCCATTACCTGTGCCCAAGAGGCCATGGACCCATATCTCTATGGATTTTATTTCCGACCTCCCTGTCTCTCAGAGAATGACCGTTATCTGGGTAATCTGTGATAGCTTTTCCAAGATGATACATCTTGTGCCATTACCTAAGTTACCTTCCTCCTCCGAATTGGTGCCTTTGTTCTTTCAGTACGTGGTTCGGTTACATGGCATTCCGGAGAACATTGTGTCTGACAGAGGAGTCCAGTTTGTTTCCAGATTTTGGAGAACATTTTGTTCTAAACTTGGTGTTCAGTTATCTTTCTCCTCTGCATTTCACCCTCAGACCAATGGACAAACCGAGAGAACAAACCAGACCTTGGAGACTTATTTGAGATGTTTTGTGTCTGCTGATCAAGATGACTGGGTCTCTTTTTTGCCTTTGGCGGAGTTTGCTCTTAATAATAGGGCTAGCTCTGCCACCTTGACGTCTCCATTTTTCTGCAATTCTGGGTTTCACCCTCGATTTTCTTCAGGACAGGCGGAGGCTTCCGTCTGTCCGGGGTTTGACTATTGTGGAGCGAATGCAGCAGATTTGGGACCAGGTAGGGGAGAGGTTGTCTCTCTCTCTCAGGAGAAGGCCCAGCGGTTTGCCAACCGGCATATGACTGATGGTCCTCGTTTTAAAGTGGGGGACTTGGTTTGGTTGTCCTCAAGAAATATCCCTATGAAGGTTGCGCCTCCAAAATTTAAGCCAAGGTTCATTGGACCTTATAAGATCATGGAAATTCTTAATCCGGTTTCCTTCCGTTTGCTTCTTCCAGGGACATTTAAGATCCATAACGTGTTCCACAAGTCCTTATTGAAGAGGTTTGTCGAGCCAGTGGTTCCTATGGCTGCGCCTCCCGACCCTGTTTTGGTTGAGGGCAATTTGGAGTATGTGGTTGATAAAATATTGGATTCTCGTTTTGCCAGACGGAAACTCCAGTATTTGGTTAAGTGGAGAGATTATGGTCAAGAGGACAATTCTTGGGTGTTTGCTTCGGACATTCATGCTAGGAGACTGATCCGTGCCGATCATCGAGCTCATCCTGATCGGCCTGGTTGCGCAAGTGAGGGTTCAGTGACCCCTCCTCAAGGGGGGGTACTGTTTCGAACACGTTGGAGACTTCGGAGCTGGGGCTCCCTCCGGTGGTTGCTGAGGGTAATGAACCAATTGCTGAATGGCTTTCAGCTGGGTCTGAATGGTCTGATATAAGTGACCTGAACTCCCATCAGCCTTGCCGGTAATCAATTGTTCTTCCAGGTCTTGGTTGGAGCTCAGCTTGCATTCCTGCTTTCATTCAGATAAGTGAATTGCTGTTTTTTTTCCTTTGGTTGGATTTTCCTTGCTGGTTTGCTGCCTTGCAGTAGACTTCAGCCTGTTCCCCTTTTGGGGCCTGGCGCTGCATTTGTGCTCAGTTTGTGTTTGCACTTTTGCTCTTTTCCTGTGTCATTTTTTACTTGCTGAATTGCTTTGTGTTACACCAGAGATCTGATTTAGGTGGTAGAGATCGTGTGATCTCAGGTTTTTTGTTAATCAGAAGTGTTGGTATTTTTGTCAGGGTTTTTTGGGTTGCAGTCAGAATTCTTTCCTATACTTTTCTATCTAGACAGAATTGGGCCCCAGCGTTTGCTCATACTATTTTCTGTGTTCGTATTTTCTTCTTGTCTAACTGCCATTACATGTTTGGGGGCTTCCTATTTCTTTGGGAGTTCTACTACGGGGCAGTTAGCTTTCATCTTTCTGCCTTTAGGTGTAGCTATCTCTCCGGCTGTGACGAGGCGTCTAGGATCACCGTAGGTACGCTCCACGGCTACTTCTAGTGTGGCGGTTAGTTTAGGGTTCTGCAACCCAGTAGTTTCCAGCCTCTTTGGTGTATTGCTACTTTGGCTATTTTTGCTATTTCTCCTCAGCTACCGAAACATAACAGGAGAGGCCACTTGGAGCTGCGATTGACATCTACTGAAGCATATGCTCTTTCTGGTTTGCATCAACAAGGCGTACTGCTGTGCGGCTGCTCATGATAAGTAATGGAGTAGCCCGTCCAGTAACAGAAGTTGTCAGTTGTGTTTGTATAGTTGTGTTGTTGGTTCACTAGTGCTTTCACTAATATTACCACCTACCCTACGTACACCTTGGACACCAAGTCTATTCCTCCTACCACAACCTCGCATTTTCCCAGTCATATTGCTTAGATTGGGTGGTAGCAGCACACTATTAGCAACAAAACATTAGATTTTTTACTGAATTTCAGCAGCACTAAATGACCAGGTGAAATATGGCATGCTGAATTGCATTAATAACAGAAGAAAGAATTGTTTCAGTGTAGATGAGGCCTGTATAACAAAGAAGATATGCTCTAAACAATTAAAAAAATTAAATCTTGCCTACAGTATCACGTTAGTAACAGAAGAAAATATTTTTTTAGTGTGGTTGAGGCCTGTATAACATAAAAGATATGCTCCAAACAATTTCAAACTCTGATCTAGCCTGCTGTATCACATTTGTCACAGAAAAAAATATATTTTTGTTTTACTCTGCAACAGCTGTGCACAAAGATGAATTTCACTGCCAATAAATGACAAGGTGAGATATGGCTTGATGTATCACGTTAGCAACTGTAAAAATAAGATTTTGAAAGGTCTACTAGTGCATGGAGCACAACAGAAGCAGTGCACAACACACTTCTATGAAATGTGCCTTGTTGTCTGTGGACCTCACTAATGGCACAAGAAAAAGAAATCTGCTGGAAGATCGATTTCACAGCCACACAGGACACTAGCTATCTAAACTATCTGACTTAGAAACAACTGCCTAGCTAATTAGCTAAAATTTATAAGTACCTAGGCCCAGCATCAGGAGCAGCCTCTTTGCACTGTTACACTGACAAAATGGCACTAAAACAAGATGTCCGATTTTTATATAGAGAGGGACATGTGATTTCAACAGCCATCGACACAAGCCATTGTGTCTGGACTCTGTGAATGTTTCCTGCACCCTGATTAGCTAGCTGCAATGTGTACACAAGTTAGGAAAAACTAATTTACAAGCACGCCGATCCTCTGAGCTCTCCCCACCTCCTACCCTTATCAAACATGTTCCACATGCTCATAATACACCACTATCCTAGTCAAAGTGCCCAAAATACTTTAGTGGCAATGCAAATATTTTCCCGCATTTTTACCGAATGTTAACGATTTTATAAAAATTTGCATGTGTGTCCAATCACGAATCTGAATGTGCCATATTTGTGTCGAATTTATGTTTGGCGATCATTTTTCGAACATATTCACTCATCTTTATTGAGAAGTACAAGTCAAGATTGGGTTTTAAAAAAAAAATCTCATCATTCCCCAGGACCATCAAATCCATTATCAACAAATGGAAAGAACATAGTACCACAACAAACCTGCCAAGAGAGGGCTGCCCAACAAAACTGTCAGCCCAGGTAAAGGGCAATAATTAGGGAGGCAGTACAGAGACTAAAAGGTAATCCTGAAGGAGCTGCAGAGTTCCCAAGAAGAGACTGAAATATCTGTCCATATAACCAAAATAAGCTGTACACTCAACAGAGGTAGTCTTTATGGAAGAGTGGACTGAAAAAAAGCCAAATATATGGAGGAAGGTGCTGTGGTCAGATGAAACCAAAACTAAACTGACTGACCACCAAGGTAAACGCTATGTCTCCCACCAAACCAACACAGCTCATCACCCAAAGAACACCATCCCCAAAGTGAAATATGGTGGTGGCAGCATTATGCTCTGTTGATGTTTTTAGGAAGCAGGTACGGGGAAACCGGTCCGAGTTGAGTAAAAGATGGATGGTACAAAATTCAGGGTGTGGTAGATCGGCTCACTTGGCTTCTTAAAGAGGTAGACACAGGAACTGTTTCTATTAAAAGTCAACCTGGTTTATTGCAATCCTCATAAACCACTTCACCAAAAATGTAAATACAGGCTTTGTGCAGCAGAAGGAAAAACAAAGTAAGAAGTACAAACAGCACTGGCAAAAATTAAGAGACCACTGCAAAATTTTCAGTTTGATTTTTCTCTTTATAGGTATATTTTTGAGTAAAATGTAAATTGCTCTTTTATTCTATAAACTACTGACAACATGTCTCTGAATTTCCAAGCAATAATTTTTGTATTTATTTTCAGAAAATGAGAAATGGTCAAAATAACAAAAAAATGCAGTGCTTGCAGACCTTAAATAATGCTATGAAAACAAGTTCATAATCATTTAGAAACAACAATACTAATGTTTTAACTCAAGAAGAGTTCCAAAATCAATATTTTGTGGAATAACCATGATTTTTAATCACAGCTTTAAGGCGTCTTGGCATGCTTTCCACCAGTCTTTCACACTGCTTTTGGGTGACCTTATGCCACTCCTGGTACAAAAATTTAAGCAGTTCTTTGTTTGATGGCTTGTGACTATCCATCTTCCTTCTTGATTACATTCCAGAGGTTTTCAATGGGGTTCAGGTCTGGAGATTGGGTTGGCCATGACAGGGATTTGATGTGGTGGTCCTTCATCCACACATTGATTGACCTAGCTGTGTGGCATGGCGCATCTTCCTGCTGGAAAAACCAGTACTCAGAGTTGAAGAACATTGCCTGAACAGAAGAAATAAATTGTTTTTCCGGGATAACCTTGTATGCGACTTGATTCATAGGTCCTTCTCAAAGATTAACCTGCCCAATTCCAGCCTTGCTGAAGCATCCCCAGATCATCACCGATCCTCCACCAAATTTCACAGTGGGTGCAAGACACTGTGGCTTGTACACCTCTCCTGGTCTCTGTCTAACCATTAGATGACCAGGTGTTGGGCAAAGCTGAAAATTAGACTCATCAGAGATTACCTTACTCCAGTCCTCTATGGTCCAATCCTTATGGTCTTTGGCAAACTTCAGCCTGGCTCTCCTTTGCTTCTCATTGATGAAAGGCTTTTTTCTAGCTTTACATGACTTGAGCCCCGCCTCTGGGAGCCTGTTACGAACTGTTCTTGCAGTGCACTTCACCCCAGCTGCCATTTGCCATTCCTTTTGTAGGTCACTTGATGTCATACTGCGGTTGCTGAGTGACATTCGAACAAGATGACGGTCATCTCGGTCAGTGGAGAGTCGTTTTCGCCCTATGCCGGTCTGTAGCTTTGTTGTCCGCAATGTCTGCAGCTTGACATTGTTGTAATGGACTGCCGTCTTAGAAATTTTAAGCATAGAGGCAACATGATGCTCACTGTATCCCTTTGCTAGTAAAGCCAGAATTGAGCCCTCCTTTTCCTCACTCAAGATTTTTCTTTTCAACTCCTTTGGCATGGTTAAAAGTTATTTTTTCATTCCTATTACTTTTGGGATATTACTAGCACTTGTTTTACCATCCAGCTTGTCCTATTGCAAGAGGATTGTGAACACCACAGCAGTGTTTTTTTTTATACTTTCCTTCGTTAATTAAGATTTGGTTCAGGTGATCACCTAATCAGAAGCACATTAAGTAGAATGAGGTGTACTCTGGTTGGAATTCAACTGACACTGGAATGGAAAGGCTGTCAGACATGTAGAGAAGCTGATTTTTATAAAACTGTGCAGTGGTCTCTAAATTTTTGCCAGAGCTGTATAATCGTGCTGGTTAGCCCACCTGGCTTAGATTCCAGTTTCCATGTCCTTTAGCAAAGAACTTTAAATTCAGGAGACCTGCAATCTCCTTAAGTTCAGCGTTCCCTACCACAAAAGCACATCTCCAGACCCACTCCCTCAAATGGCAGATTAACCCTTCTCCTCACTTGGTGTGCAGGATTTTTTCCTAGGTTTATATTACAGAAGCCATCAACCTCAGTGCTACATATCTGCCTTCTAGTACATTGCCAGTGAGTAGGACACATATCCCCCACTGCCCAAAGCCAGGGAGTTTTGGCACCATCAGTCACCAAACAGGGAAGTCTAGACAGGGCATCTGCGTTACCATGCAGCTTCCCAGGCCTGTGCTCCACATAAAAGTTGAAGTCTTGTAGCGCTGAGTTTCAACTCTTGGAACGCCATCTCTGCTTCAAGAGACCATTTGGTCATTGACGTCTTCGTGCCCTTAAGAAGATTGGTTAGGGGTGCTGCTTTCGTGGCGAAATTTGGGATACAGTATCACACCATTCCTAGAAATGCCCAAACCTGTTTCTTGGAGTCCGGTTTCGGCAAATTTTCGATTGCTTTCACCTTATTCATTTGCGGCTTTACTTCGCCTCTTCCAATGATGTTGCCCAAGTATTATACTTTCTTGTTCACCACGGCAGAGAGGATTTTTGAAGTGAGGTGGCAGCGGTTATCTGGCAGTTGGGACAGGACTTGCAATACCTGAGAATTTCTCCGTCTTCACTGTTCTGCTTCTCACGGCTGACGTTCCCGGACAGATGATGTGCTACTCCTGGTGAAGTTTATCTTGTGTAGTGTGCAATGTAAGTACTTTACCTTTGTGATTTATATTATGCAAAAGTGTACGCAATATTACACTATTTCCTATTTTCTGTAATCATTTAATTATAATAAAATTAATCACTTTCTTTAAAGCTGTATCCGACCCCTTTAAATACTTGGCAAAACAGGGGGAGACAACATATATACGCAACATATGTCGTGACGGGGTTAATCCAATTGACAATCTGTGGTCAGACTTAAAAATTGCCATTCACCAGAGGGAGCCATCTAACTTGAAGGAGCTGCAGTTTTGCCCTGAAGAATGGGCAAAAATCCCAGTGGCTAAATGTAGACAGCTCAGAGACATATGCAAAACTACTTTCTGCTGTAATTACTGAAAAAAGAGGCTCTACAAAGTACTGACTTAGTGGGGTGAATAGTTACGTACTCTGAAGTTGTCAGTTATTTTGTCCTATGTGTTGTTTACTCCAGAATAAAAAGAAAACCAAATGTTCACAGTCGTAGGCATATTCTTTAGATGAACTGATAACCCCACCCCAAGGTGCCAAGGGGATGAACACTGTTGCAAGCCACTGTAGATTTTGTCAAATTTGTGGGCATAACCACACACATTTCTGGTTTTTAAAACATGTTTCCCAACATTAGAGATGAGTATACATACACCCTTGTGCTTTATGCATAATGCCCTACTTTTGGTGATCTAACTACGATTGTTTGCCTTCATGTCACAATGTAAAGTTGCTGTCTACTCTCATAGACAGATTGTACTCAAATAACAAAGAGGTTCCAATCTCCAGATATCAGCGTGGGGCCCAGCAGCTTCACTTCTACTTTTCCTGTGTTGGCACGTGACCAGTCACCTTCTCTTTTTCTGTATCGCCTGTGCATCTTGCTGACACAGGAAACACTCTGCTGTGGTGAATACAAGCTAGTATTGGAGCTGCCAAGACCAAGAATTGGCACGGATAACGGGAAATTGAGGCACCTTTGTTAATTGAAGTACATGGGGAGGTTGTGAATCTCTGTATTTTATCCACATGTAAAGACAATTATTAACCTCACATTTTAAGTTCACACACTTTCAGAAGTGGCAATTAGAGTTGAGCGAATGTGCTTGGATAAGGTGTCATCCGAGCATGCTCGAGTGCGAACAGAGTATCTATGGCGTGCTCCAAGGCTATGTGCGCATGTTGAGTATTTGCTTGCAGAAATTTCTGCAAGGTTTCTGCATCTCTGGGCAGGAAAAATGCTGTGGAAAAATCACGCATCTTTGCTGCGTTTTTTATAATGAAGGCTTTTTGTAGCTAAAGATATTTAAAAAAAACAAAAAAAAAACACAAAGTTTCTTGGACCAACACCACCTTTTTCATGCTGATGCAGTGCGGCAGACCTAGGCAAAGTGCAGCTCGTGGGCCATATCCAGACCTCTGGCTGTCTCAGCCCAGTCAGAGACAGCCAAGGGGCTGTCTCCATCTGCGCTGACTGCGTTTGTGGGGGTGGGGCCTCCTGCCACTTCCTCCACCAATCAGCGTGTGAAACAGCTGACGCGACGACGTCATTTCATCACATCAGCTGTGTACTGTGGAGAGTCAGCGCACCGGAGGCAGAGAGAGAAGCAGAGTGCCGGGGAATGGGACAGAGATGAGTATGTGGTGTTTTTTTTTTCATATGTATGGGTGGGCATGGGGAGGCTATGGGGTGTCGTGCAGAACATGGGGAGGCTGTGGGGGTGTCATGCAGAACATGGGGAGGCTGTGGGGGCGACATACTGCGCATGGGGAGGCTATGGGTGTGACATGCTGCGCATGGGGAGGCTATGGGGGTGACACGCTTCACATGGGGAGGCTATGGGGGTGACACGCTGCGCCTGGGGTGGCTATGGGGGTGACATGCTGCACGTGGGGATTCTGTGAGGGTGACACGCTGCGCATGGGGAGGCTATGGGGGTGACACTGCGCATTGGGAGGCCATGGCGGTGTCGTGTTGCACATGGGGAGACTGTGTGGGGCCTCATGCTGTATATATAGGGAGGCTGGGGGGCCTCATGCAGTGTATATAGACTGTGTGGGGCCTCATGCTGTATATATGGGGAGGCTGTGGGGGCCTCATGCAGTGGATATGGGGAGGCTGTGTGGGGCTCATGCATTGGTATTGGGGAGGCTGTGGGGCCCATGCAGTGTATATGGGGAGGCTGTGGGGGCCTCATGCAGTGTATATGGGAGACGCTGTGTGGGGCTCATGCAGTGTATATGGGGAGGCTGTGTGGGGCTCATGCAGTGTATATGAGGGAGGCTGTGTGGGGGGGCTCATGCAGTGTATATGGGGGAGGCTGTGTGGGGCTCATGCAGTGTATATGCGGGAGGCTGTGTGGGGCTCATGCAGTGTATATGGGGAGGCTGTGTGGGGCTCGTGCTGTACATGGGGGGAGGCTGTATGGGGCTCTTGTTTACATGGGGGAGGCTGTGTGGGGCTCTTGCTGTACATGGGGGAGGCTGTGTGGGGCTCTTGCTGTACATGGGGGAGGCTGTGCGGGGCTCATGCAGTATATGGGGGAGGCTGTGCGGGGCTCATGCAGTATATATAGGGAGGCTGTGTGGGGCTCCTGCAGTATATATATAGGGAGGAGCTGTACTTGGATTCAAATGATATAGCGGGATGTCAGCATA
This sequence comes from Oophaga sylvatica, assembly GCA_033576555.1. Taxonomy (NCBI): domain Eukaryota; kingdom Metazoa; phylum Chordata; class Amphibia; order Anura; family Dendrobatidae; genus Oophaga; species Oophaga sylvatica. The sequence continues at coordinate 401,014,451 of JARQOD010000002.1, forward strand.
CTTAATTCTGCTCAATATTACGTGATACAATTATTACCAATAATATAATGATTATAATATATCGATATTAGTATTGAGTAGAATTTCAGCCTATTGGTTTGGCCCTCCACAACATTCATGGTCTCTCATTTGGCCCTTAGGGAAAATTGCCCACTCCCGCATCAGGGTAATGGGACTAGGGCTTGGTGTCTGCAGCTGTCATTGAAACCTAGCCCTAGGCTTAGTAATGAAAAGGTGTCAGCCCGACATCCTCATTACTAAGCTGATATTAATAGCCTAGGAAGGGGCCATGGATATTGGCCCCTCACAGACTAAAAACATTAGCTCTCAGCTGCCTCAGAAAATGTGCATCTATAAGATGCACCAAATCTGGCACTTAGCCTCATTCTTCCCACTTGCCCTGTGGCAAGTGGGGTTCATATTTGTGGGTTGATATCACCTCAGGTTAGTAATGGAGAGGAGTCTATAAGACACCTATCCATTAGTAACCCCATAGTGATATTGTATAAATACACACGCCCAGAATAAAGTCCTTTATTTGAAACAATGACACAGGCTCCTTTATTAAATTTTAATTAAACCATACTTACCGAACGCCTAATCCACCGAAGCAGTCTTCTGCAACAAAAATAAAATAAACCACAATATTCCTCACCTGTCCACAGAGAAGATAAGCCTTAATGTCCCACGACAAACCTGATCACTTGTGACTGCTCTCAAAGACAGCCGGCAATACACTGACAGGAGGTAATCGCTCCCGTATTGTATCACTGAGCTGCAGGGAGAGAGGTTACCGGAGTTCATCAGCTCTGGTGATCTCCCTTACGGCACTTCTGCTGCATGGGAAAGTTCTCACGCAGCGGTGCCATTAGTGAGAGCACCGGAGCTGATCAGCTGATGAAACCAGGTGAACTCTCTCACGGCAGCTCAATGATACACTGCGAGAGCGATTACCTCCTGTCAGTGTATCGCCGGCGACCGGGTAGAGCAGTCGCATCTCCCGCTGTGACTGTTCTACACGAGAGATCGCTCTGGGACACTCGAGATTATGTGGACTATGGCAGGTGAGTATATACTGGTTTATTATTTTACATTATTTGTAGGAGATGAGGGCATCGGGGAATTTGGTGTTAGGTGAATGTAATAAGTTTTTTATTTGAATGTGTATGTAATAATTTTACTTTTTTTTCAACTGTGAGTACAGGCGCTGGCAGATGAGACTACGTCTTCTATCAGCGGCACTTGCTGTCACTGTTATCAGACATCTGACTCTGACCGACTGTCTTATTGGCGGTAGCGTTACCGCCGATAAGAACTACTGCGCCGGTGTTTCCCACACGGTCACACAGATGACAGCATGGGCAACAGCACAGGAAGCTGGTAAAACACAAAACAAAAACTCAGCAAATCCGCAAACATTTTTATACCTGCGTTTTTGCTGAGGATTTGAATGACTCAACTGAAGTCAATGGGTGAAAAACGCTGCAGAAACGCACAAAGAATTGACATGCTGCAGAAAAAAAATGCACTGCAAATACTTAAGGAAATTTACTGATCATGTGCACAACACTTCAGGATGGTCATTGAATTAGCTTGAATAAGGATTCCATAGCGTTTTTGGCCAATTTCTGCATGGAAAAAACGCAGTGAAAACGCATCAAAAACGCACATAGCCTGTTTGAGTCTCCGTGGCTGCATGTCTCGCGGATGTTCGACAGCTGCAACACATGTAGGGATTGCCTGTTTGCTAGGCAATCTGTCATGATTCCAGTGTTCAACATTTTTATAAATGATCTAGATAAGGGAACTGAAGGTAAACTGATCAAATTTGCAGATGATACAAAGCTAAGAGGAAAAGTCAACACTAAAGACAGAGAAAGGATTCAGAAGGATCCAAATAAGCTTGAACAATGGGCAGCGACTAATAGAATGGTAAACAGGGAGAAATGAAAGATTCTACATCTGGGCAAGAAAAATGAAATTTACATCTACAGAATGGGAGGCACAGAACTAAGCAACAGCATGTGTGAAAGACTTGGGTATACTAATAGATCACAGACTGCACGTGAGTAAACAGTGTGAAGCAGCAGCAGCAAAAAGGCAAACAGTTCTGGGATGTATTAACAGAAGCATAGAGTCTAGATCACGTAAAGTAATTATCCCCCTTAACTCCTCCTTGGTCAGGCCTCATCTGGAATAATGTGTCCAGTTGTGGGCACTACATTAAAAAAAAAAAAGACATTGAAAAACTGGAGCAAGTTCAGAGAAGATCTACCAGGATGGTGAGCAGACTGCAAAGTAAGTCCTAAGAGGAACGTTTAAAGGATCTGGGAATATTTAGCTTGCAAAAAAGGAGACTTGATAGCTGTCTACAAATATCTGATGGGATGTCACAGTGTAGAGGGATCATTCTCATTTGCACATGGAAACACAAGAAGCAATGGAATGAAAATGAAAGAAGGTACATATTAGAAAAAGCTTTTTGACAGGGATGATGATCAATGAGTGGAGCAGGCTGCCATGAGAGGTGGCGAGTTCTGCTTCAATGAAGGTCTGCAAACTGAGGCTGGACAGACATCTGTCTGAGATGGTTTAGTGAATCCTGCATTGAGCAGGGGGCTGGAAACTATGACCCTGGAGCTCCCTTGCAAATCTAATATTCTATGATTCTGTGTATTTATCCCAGGAAATTATTGCAATTATGTTTTGTTATACACGTTTATTTCCTTTGGGTGTATTGAAACACAAAAAAAAACACCAGAAAAAGGTAAAAAGAAAATAATGTCACACTAAACCCCCAAAATGAGCTGGAAAAATTGTTGGCACCTTTCCAAAACAGTTGGGTAAACAATCCCCTTAATATATTGCAGTCATCATATTATATAGCACTGTACTTACAATTGCTAATTTTGCCTCTCTACCCAGTTATTTCTTCTTTTTTCTGTTACATAGAAACAGGAAGTCTCTTGTCCCTGCAAAAATCATTCCCCTCAAACTCCTGACCTAACGGCTCTGCTCCTCCCCCTGCCATGGACTTTTGCAGTGACTCATGATTCATATAGGGAAAATTGACCTCCCGTTCCTATGTAGAGCTTAGGATTCTTCTTGTCCGTTTTTAATCACATGTTATAGACCTAATGGAAAAAATAATTAACTGGGTAAAAAGGCAATATGAGCAACTGTATGTGCTCAGTGCTATATAATAAGATATAGTCTATATTCCCCTTCTAGCACTCCTCCTCCACACTCGCTACTGCAGCCCCTGCCATTATCTCCTGTTCAGATAGAATGAGAAGCCTAATCATGAGATCATGAGATGCTCAACACCAGATGTTGATACCAGTAGAGACGCAGTAGCAAGTGTGGAGGAGAGGTAATAGTCTGGTATTTTAATATAGGTTGTTCTTTTCTTTTTCTTCGTAAACCACCCTTGGCCCCGTTGTACAGTAGGGGACATCCACTTTAATTTCCACTGCTGTGGGAGAAAAAGATTGCAGTTTTCCTCAATAATATATTTCTTGAGTATAGCTATGATCTGGACATGGTAGGCTAACTGTCCAGACTCCACTGACATACTATCAGATTCACTGAAGGACAAATTCTGAAGTATAACATTTTTTGGACCACCAATCTGGGGACAAATATACCTTTAAGTACTGTTCTGGTGACCTAATTACATTTTTAGGAGCTAGTTTCCATAAGTTTCCTGTTTGGGTCTGGGATCTGAATATGTTTAGGGATCTTGGATCTTAACTTTAAAGGCAAGATGTTGGATAAAGAGGAATGCAATGCTTGGCAGTCTACAGAGAATGAATTGAGCAGTGGTCTGGCATGCACACTGCCACATCAGGGTATAAGCTTGCCCTGTCTCCTGATTGGTGCATGTCCAATAGCGATCAATAAGTTATCACATATCCAATAAATTGGTCATAACTTGTTTTCAATGGGCGACCACTTTAAAATTAGACACAACGGACTTCCTAAAGTCGCAAAAGAAAATGCACTGGTATATGCAGCTGCATGCTGACTAAGGCATTCTTTAGTTAGATTCGAGGCATGATGTACTTCATGTCTGAGAGTCTCTAGAAACATGTAAAGTGGATCTGCCACGTACATAGTCTCTCGGATATACCTTCATTCATGAGGGAGGCTCTCCCTGCACCTTTTTAAACAGTGACCAGAATTTAAGCTACATATTTTACAGAAGGGTAAAATACCCCTTAGCATTGTATGTAATTTGCAGTATCAAATTTGGAACACACAGGAATACATAATCTATCCAAGGAAACATCACAATAACGACATGCATAAAGAATCGAGGTACTTGTAAACTAATCTTACAGTGTACACTAATAATTAAGACAAATCTAGTGGGAAACCTATATTCATAGTGACTGCCATCCCCTTTAGTGCTCATTGAGATCACTACTTTGTACAGCTAGCACTGAGAGACGGAATTAGGCGGCGCTGCTGTATTCTGCCTATCACACAATTCCATATTATCTCATAAACAGTTATAATACACTCCAAAGACATATTGACAGGGAAATTAGATTGTGAGCCCCAGTGGGGACAGCGATGCCGATGTCTAAAGCGCTGTGGAATTAATGGCACTATATAAGCATAATAATTATTATAAGTTGCCTTTGTGGATATGCCAACACACTTAGTGGTCTGGTCACCAGAATGCCTCAGACACTAGAATTAGGTCACAGATGGAAAAATCACTCAAAATGAGACCTCATTCAGACGTCTGATTTCTTTCATACGTAAAAACTGACCATTGCTCATCATTTGTTCCACTTTTCAGGGTTTAGTTTATTTGTCAGTTTTTACTATGTTTTAGTGATTTTTTTCACCGATGAAAATCTAAAAATTGCAAAGCTTGTTCTATTACAATGTTAATGACAGACAGCACATGGACTGCACAGATGTAATCAGTGTGCGGTCTGTGATTTAAAAAGTTTTATGCGTAATTTTGATTAGTGACTTAGATCAAACACGGACACATCTCCGTGATTTTTTGCTGACTACTCAGGCAGCAAAAACCATAGACATGTGAACAGCCCCATAGACTAAAATGGGTATGTGTTCTGCGAAAATCACGAATAAAATATGTACGCGACTCACGAATGTCTGAGTGAAGCCTTAGCAAACATTAAGAGGTAGATCTGTTTAAACCTTCTATAAACATTAATATTTTATTCTCATTGTTCCTTTCATAGTGCCATCCACAGATGCCTTAAAACAATACTCATTACATACAGGAAAGCACATATGAATTACTACAATATATATGAATGCATTCCCATATACTCCCTACATACATGGACAAACGCAAACATTCACTGCACACATTCACCACAAATTACAGCATTCATACGCATATTCACTACATACTTGGTCACATATTCAACACTGGTGTAGCCCCTCAATCCCCATTCTATAGATACAGTGGCAGACCCTTGAAACCCCCATAAGGGATTGAGGTAGACCAGCCACAATTACAGTGACTGCAAAAACTCCTACAGTCCCTTACCCGCATGGTAACAGTGATAGCAGCATACCGTAATTATTATTACACTGGCTTATATAGCGCCAACATATTCCACAGCACTCTACAGAAATAATCACTGTCCCCATTGGGGCTAACAATCTAAATTCCTTATCAGTAGGTCTTTGGAGTGTGGCAGGAAACCCACACAAACATGGGGAGAACATACAAACTCCTTGCAGATGTTGTCCTTGGTGGAATTTGAACTTCGGACCCTGCGTGGCAATGCTAAACACTGAGCCACCATGCTGCCGTAATCTAGTGAAACACTTTGGTTTATACTGAACGATAAATCCGCTTCTTCCAAGGTCAAATGGATAAAGTTTGAGTCACAGCATGGCTGATCCCATCCTGAAGAAGTAGTGGGATTTGTTATCACGGGTTATATCAGAGTATGGACAATATCAGCGTTTCTCAACCTATGCAAGCAAAGTACCCCATAAAAACTAGAAATACAAAAAGAGTACCCTGAGGAAGAAATAATTTATAAATGTTAATTGAAAATAGGGGTCCGCTTACACGGATGTCGGAGGTTGCCTTTGGTGCCTACAGTATATCAAGAGTGAGTACACCACCTCACATTTTTGTAAATATTTTATTATCTTTACATGGGACAACACTGAAGATCTGAAGCTTTGATACAATGTACAGAAGTCAATGTACAGCTTGTATAACAGTGTAAATTTTGTGTGCCCTCTAAATAACTCACACAGCCATAAGGCTATGTGCCCACGTTGCGTTTTTTTAAGCGTTTTCCCCACGTTTTTCCGCTGCGTAAATGCTTAAATGCTAAAAAGAATCCCATTAATTTTAATTGCATTCCACAATTGCTGTGCCCATGCTGCTTATTTTTCCGGCGCGTAACAGCATCTTGGTAAAATACGCAGCATGTTCATTAATTTGGCGGAATCGCGGCGATTCCGCCGCCATAGGATTGCATTGAAATGCTCACTTTACGCATGTGGCTATGCCCACCATGCGTAAAGTGAAGGCTTCATGTGCGGATGGTATCCAGGGTCTGGACGAGATGAGACTCTCCTCCAGGCCCTGGGTACCATATTCCTGTAAAAAATAGAATTAAAATAAAAAATAGGGATATACTTACCCTCTGTCGGTCCCCCGGAGACCTCAGCGGTGCACGCGGCACAGTCAGCAACTTCCGTTCCCAGGGATGCATTGCGAGAATCACCCCAGATGACGTAGCGGTCTCGTGACCGCTACGTCATCAGAGGTAATTCGCGCAATGCATCCGTGGGAACGGAACTTGACGGCAGCGTCACTGAGGACCAGGAGGACTCCGGGGGCCGACAGATGGTAAGTATATCTCTATTTTTTATTTTTAACATTCTCAATAGTAAAAAGTTGGTCACACTTGTCAAGTACTATGCTTGACAAGTGTGACCAACCTGTCAATCACTTTTCCAAGCAATGCTTCAAATCGCTTGGAAAAGCGTGAGCATTCTGCAAGCTAAAAATTCTTGTGTTTTGCAGGAAAATGCCCGTGGCAGGCAGTTCCAGAAATGCTGCGGACAATTCCGAAGCATTTCTGCAACGTGGGCACATAGCCTTAATGTCTAACCGCTGACAAAAAACAAAAACTGATAATGAACAAATTGTGGCTAATTAGCCATTTTCCCTCCCTGATGTCATGTGACTCATTGTGTTACCAAGTCTCAGGTGTGAATGGGGAGCAAGTGTGGTAAATTTGGTGTTATCGCTCCCATACTGGTAACAAAGTTCAACATGGCACATCAGGGCAAAGAACTCTCGAAGGATCGGAGAAAAAGAATTTTTACTCTACTAAGGATAGCCTAGGCTATAGGAAGATTGCCAACACCCTGAAACTGAGCTGCAGCACAACGGCCGAGACCATACAGCTATTTAAGAAGACTGATTCCACTCAGAACTGGCATTGCCATGGTCGACCAAAGAAGTTGAGTGCACATTCTCTGTCATATCCAGAGGTTGTCTTTTCAAAATAGTATAAGTGCTGCCAGCATTGCTGCAAAGATTAAAGGGGTGGGGAGTCAACCGGTCAGTGCTCAGACCAAATGGGTCTGCATGGCTGTCGTCCCAGAAGGATGCCATTTCTAAAAGGTGATGCACAAGTAAGCCAGCAGTTTACTGAAGACAAGCAGACTAAGAACATGGATTACTGGAACCATATCCTGTGGTCTGATGAGAACAAGATAAACTTATTTGGTTCAGATTATGTCAAGCATGTGTGGCATCAACCATGAGAGGAGTACAAAGACAAGTGTGTCTAGCCTACAGACAAGCATGGTGGTGAGAGTGTCATGGTTTGGGGCTGCATGAGTGCTGCCAGCTGTGGCGAGCTACAGTTCTTTGAGGGAACCACGAATGCCAACATGCACTGTGGCATACTGACTGAAGCAGAGCATAATCCCCTCCCTCAAAAAACTGGGCCACAGGGCAGTATTCCAACACAATAAAGATCCCAAACACACCTCCTAGACGACCACTGCCTTACTAAAGAAACTGAGGGTAAAGGTGATGGACTGGCCAAGCATGTCTCCAAGCTTAAACGATATTGAGCATCTGTGGGGCATCCGCAAACGGAAGGTGGAGGAGCGCAAGGTCTTTAATATCCACCAACTCTGTGATGTCACCATGGAGGAGTGGAAGGGGGTTCCAATGGCAACTTCTGAAGTTCTCGTGAACTCCATGTCCAAGAGAGTTAAAACAGTGCTTTATAATAATAGTGGCCATATAAAATATTGACACTAAGGGCACAATTTGGCCATTTTAACTTTTGTTGCCAGCTTTTTAGACATTAATGTCTGTGTGTTGAGTTATTTAGAGGGCACACTAAATTTACACTTCACAAGCTGCACACTGACTACTTTACATTGTATCAAAGTGTAATATCTACAGTGTTGTGCCATGAAAAGATATATAAAAATACACTGCTCAAAAAAATAAAGGGGACACTCAAATAACACGTCCTAGTTCTGAATGAATGAAATATTCTTATTGAATACAACAAAATCACACAAAAATCATCAATGGAAATCAAATTTATTAACCAATGGAGGCCTGGATTTGGAGTCACACGCAAAATTAAAGTGGAATGTAATGTCCTTAAAACAAGTCAAAATGATGCTCAGTAGTGTGTGTGGTCTCCACGTGCCTGCATGACCTCCCTACAACGCCTGGGCATGCTCCTGGTGAGGCAGCGGATGGTCTCCTGATGGATCTCCTCCTAGACCTGGACTAAAGCTTTCATCAACTCCTGGACAGTCTGTGGTGCAACGTGACGTTGGTGGATGGAGCGAGACATGATGCCCCAGATGTGCTCAATCGGATTCAGGTCTGGGGAACGGACAGGCCAGTCCATAGCTTCAATGCCTTCATCTTGCAGGAACTCTGACACACTCCAGCCACATGAGGCCTGGCACTGTCCTGCATTAGGAGGAACCCAGGGCCAACCGCACCAGAAAATGGTCTAACAAGGGGTCTTAGGATCTCATCTCGGTACCTACTGGCAGTCAAGCTACCTCTGGCGAGCACATGGAGGGCTATGCGGCCCTCCAAAGAAATGCCACCACACCATTACTGACCCACTGCCAAATCAGTCATGCTGAAGGATGTTGCAGGCAGCAGATCGCTCTCCACGGCATCTCCAGACTCTGTCATGTCTGTCACATGTGCTCAGTGTGAACCTGCTTTCATCTGTGAAAAACGCAGGGCACTAGTGGCGAATTTGCCAATCCTGGTGTTCTGTGGCAAATGCCAAGCGTCCTGCACGGTGTTGGGCTATGAGCCCAACCAACATCTGTGGATGTCGGGCACTCAGACCTTCCTCATGAAGTCGGTTTCTAACCGTTTGTGCAGACACATGCACATTTGTGGCCTGCTGGAGGTCATTTTGCAGGGCTCTGGCAGTGTTCCTCCTTGCACAACGGCAGAGGTAGCGGTCCTGCTGCTGGGTTGTTGCCCTCCTACAGCCCCCTCCACGTCTCCTGGTGTACTGGCCTGTCTCCTGGTAGCGCCTCGAGCCTCTGGAATACCACGCTGACAGACACCGCAAACCTTCTTGCCACAGCTCGCATTGATGTGCCATCCTGGATGAGCTGCACTACCTGAGTCACTTGTGTGGGTTTTAGAGTCCGTCTCATGCTACCACGAGTGTGAAAGCACAACCAACATTCAAAAGTGACCAAAACATCAGCCAGAAAGCATTGGTACTCAGATGTGGTCTGTGGTCCCCACCTGCAGAACCACTCCTTTATTGAGTGTGTCTTGATAATTGCCAATAATTTCCATCTGTTGTCTATTCCATTTGCACAACAGCATGTGAAATTGATTGTCAATCAGTGTTGCTTCCTAAGTGGACAGTTTGATTTCACAGAAGTATGATTTACTTGGAGTTATATTCTGTTAAGTGTTCCCTTTATTTTTTTGAGCAGTGTATTTACAAAAATGTGTGGGGTGTACTCACTTTTGTTATATACTCTATATCGGCAGTTCCTTTAAATCTGACAGGAACAATAACAAGCAGTGGCAGTGCAGGCTTTCTGACCTGTACACATGTTCTTCATTTCCACTGTTCTGCTCAGTCATAAGAGCAGAATAGCCTAAATTACAGCAATCCAAGATCCGTCTCATTATGGACACCAGTAGCATCTGATGGATTCCAATGACTTATGTGATCAGTCAGGTTTCCATTATGTCCATTTACCAAATATTGTCTAGTATTTTTGGTTGGATCTGGAATGGAGCCTCCAGATCTGAAGCTAAAATTGGGTCAAAGCGCAAATGTTACAAAATGTTTATTATAAGGACAGGGAGTTCTAAACACAAACAAAAGCGCACAAGTATTGTGGGATATGGTCACATTATTACATGCGCATGTGTAAAATGCACTCATGTCACAGAAAACTCTGATGGTGCGAGTGGGTTATTGGTAAAGGTTTTTTTTTTAATTTACAGTGTCTGGAAGAAGCTGGAATAACATTATCTGTGTAATTTCAGCATTGCTCTGTGCACAAAAAATGATCTAATACCTGCTGGATATTACAAGGCCTTCTTCACAATTATGGTTTGAGTATGGACCACACTGTCCGGAGTAGCAGCAAATCTCGTAGCTAAACTCAATAGCCTCATGAGTATATATGAGGCTATTAAGTTCAGGTCAAGGGCGCACGGAGCCAGTGAACGCATAGTCCATGTGTGAACCCGGTCTTATCAGTGATCTTCTCACAGAGGTTTTCCAGGAGGACATGCTCTTCTCCATCAGACCACTGGAAACCTGTGCCGTTGATGAGCCGTGAAAATATTCCATGAGAACAGTCAAAATTCAGGAAGGAAGCTTCCTGCAGTGGGATCTTATTGCTTAACACAGTGCTTGCTCCCTCTAAGCAATGTGGTGAGCATTTTTTTGTGACATGGAGCTGATCGTTTCACATCAGTGATAGGTGCTGACTGAAATACCTGCAATTAATATTGCTGATGAAAACCTTTTCTAGGAATAGTTTTTGAATAGTGGCTGCTCCTGTATGCAGAAGTCGCATCCGTACTAATACGCATTAGAAAGGGTTTGCTCACTACTACTGCTACTGTGCCCCACATTAAAAAAAAACCTATAGACACGGCACCTTTCCAGCCATGTCGGATATATTTGACTCCTGATGTTCATGTGACTTTTGTTATATCACATGTGCACTGCAGTTGTTCAGTGGCCTCTGATGGGCCTAGTTTAATCAAATGGATGTTGGGAGTCACAACGCTCACATTTTTAGAACCTGGTCCAAGAGTATAGTGTTTGGTTGTTTTTACATTTTTATTTTATGTGGGGCACACTTGCACTTCCAGTTTACCAGTAGTGAACAACCGCCTTAAAGCCAAAAGAGAAGAAAAGCAATACAATATCAATATGCACACTTGTATATAAGATATATTTATTATAAAAACAAAAATTAACACTCCATAAAAACTATTAAAACCCCAAAAAGTCACAACACTTACATCCCAGAATCAATGTGCATATACAAAATATACGTGAACAGCTATATAATACAAAACAATATGGAGGAATGTCAACATGGAAAACCCACACGTATCGCTGAACAAGTGCTTCATCAGGGAAAAGAAAAGCCCTTGATGAAGCTGACTTGTTCAGCAATACACGTGGAGTTTCTCCACTGACATTCCTCCATATTGTTTTGAATTTCATATTATGGGTTTGATGTATTGAATATTATAGCATTAACTACCCTTTATATACAGTGAGGGAAATATTTAATACGCAGATAATTTTCCAAGTTTTGTCACCTACAAAGAATAGAGAGGTCTAATTTTTATCGTAGGTACATTTGAACTGATACAGTATAGAAAAATCATATTGTATGATTTTTACATAATTAATTTGCATGTTATTGCATGAAATAAGTATTTCATACAATAGAAAAACAGAGCTTAATATTTGGAACATAAACCTTTGTTTGCAATCACAGAGTTCAGACATTTTCTGTAGTTCTTGACCAAGTCTGCACACACTGCAGAAGGGATTTTGGCCCATTCCTCCATACAGATCTTCCAGGTTTCGCAGCTCTCACTGGGCAACATTGAGTTTCAGCTCCCTCCAAAGGTTCAGGCCTGGAGACTGTCTAGTCCACTCCAGGACCTTGAAATGCTTCTTACAGAGCCACTCCTTAGTTGCCCTGGCTGTGTGTTTCGGGCCATTGTCATGCTGAAAGACTGAGCCACAACCCATCTTCAATGTTGTTGGCCAAAATCTCGAGATACATGATCCCATCCATCATTCCTTCCAGGGGCGGACCTTCCACCGATGCAGCTGCACTGGGGTCAGGTGGTGGATGGGGGGCCCTTGCAGGCAGGGGATTTCAGCAGCTTCAGTAGACAGGTGCCGGCACTGTACTGTACTTTAAACGTGTACAGGTGCCGGTGCAGTCATCCCAATATTACAGACACCGCTGGCTCTATGAAGGCGTGTCTGCTCATCTTACGTCACCTGCGTGCCTGTTTCAATCTGCCGGAGATTAGGTCAGCAGGTATGTGATCTGATTCCTGCCTCTTGTGTAGTTTCTGCGGAGGTTCTGAGGCACTGTGAGATTTATTGCACCATCAAACCTGAGTGCAAAGTAGGAGGGCTTCATAAAAAAAAAAAAAAAACAGGTCTGTGACGCAGAATTCTTGCTGGTTAGTAGGTGATCAAATACTTATTTCATTAAATAAAATGCAATTTAATTATTTATTTAAAAAACATACAATATGGTTTCTGGTTTTCATTTTTAGATTTTGTCTCCTAGTTGAAGTGTACCTACGATAAAAATGGCAGACATCTTTCTTTGTAGGTGGGAAAATTTGAAAAATTGGCAGTGTAAGAAATACTTATTTTCCCCACTGGACATGAGAGAGAGAGAAAGCGAGGGAGCGAGAAAGAAAAAGTTTGGGTACAGTTCTATGGCTATTTTATGTTCTTAGTGATATAGAACCCTCACATTATATTTGTGGGCTGTATAACTATTGATATCTATATATTTATGAACACCTTCAACAAAAGCATGAAACAGCTTGCACAGGCATCTATGACATATACATGTGTTATTGTGACTTACAGTTATGTGAAGTAGTGTTAGCCCCTTCTTGATTTCATATTATTTTGCATGTTAGCCACACTAATGTTTCAGATCACCAAACAAATTTAAACATTAAACAAAGGTAACACGTAAAACACAAAACAGGAAAAAGAAATCCAAACCTATAGGGTCTTGTGTGAAAACGTTCTTGCCTCCTAAACCTAACAACTGGTTGGGCCACCCTTTCCAGCAACAACTGCAATAAAGTGTTTGCGATAACTGGCAAGGAGTATTTTACAACGCTTAGGAGGAATTTTGGCCCACATATAGTAACATACAAAGTACATACATACATACCATACACAGCATCTCAATTGGTTAAGGTCAGGACTTTGACTAGGCCACTCCAAAGTCTTAATTTTGTTTTTCTTAAAGGGAATCTGTCACCCTAAATTTGCGGATATTTAAATGATGGCGGTCCGGTCCGATGGACGGCGAAAAACAGGTTAAGGCAAGTACCCAAAACACCACCCATCGGACCGCCATCATTTAAATATCCCGCCAATTTAGGGTGACAGATTCCCTTTAAGCCATTCAGAGGTGGACTTGCTGATGGTGTTTTGGATCACTGTCTTACTGCATAACCCAGGGGCGCTTCAGCTTGAGGTCACGAAGAGATGGCCAGACATTCTGCTTTAGGATTTTTTGGTAGACAGTAGAATTCAAGGTTCCATTTACCATAGCAAGTCTCCCAGGTCCCGAAGCAGAACAGCCCCACCATATTTGACTGTTGGTATGATGTTACTTTTCTGCCATGCTGTGTTACTTCTATGCCACATGTAATGGGACATACACCTTCCAAAAAGTTCAACTTTTGTCTCGTCAGTCCACAGAGTATTCTCCCAAAAGTCTTGGGGATAATCAAGATGTTTTCTGGCAAAACTGAGCCAAGCCTTTATGTTCTTATTGCTCAGCAGTGGTTTTCATCTTGGAACTCTGCCATGCAGGTCATTTTTGCCCAGTTTCTTTCTTATGGAGTCATGAACACTGACCTTAACTTAGGCAAGCGAGACCTGCAGTTCTTTGGATGTTGTTGCAGAGTCTTTTATGACCTCTTGGATAAGTCATCATGGCACTCTTGGGGTAATTTTAGTAGTTTAGCCACTCCTGTAAAGGTTCACCACTGTTCCATGTTTTCATTTCATTTGAAGATAATGACTCACTGTGGTTCGCTGGAGTTCCAGAGCTTTAGAAATGGCTTTATAACCTTTTCCAGACTGACAGATATCAATTACTTTGCTTCTCATCTGTTCCAGAATTTCTTTGAATCACGACATGTTGTCTAGCTTTTGAGGATCTTTTGGTTTTTCTTTTGTCAGGCATGTCCTATTTAAGTGATTTCTTATTTGAGAACAGGTGTGATAGTAATCAGGCCTGTGTGTGGGTAGGGAATTTGAACTCAGCTTCCCAAAGATGTGATAAACCACAGTTAATTTATGTTTTAAGGTGGGCTGGGGCAATCACTTTCACCCAGGGTTCTGTAGGTCTGGATTTCTTTTTCCCTTAATAAAGACCTTCATTTAAAAACTGAATTTTGTTTTTATTTGTGCTCTTTGTCTAATATTTAAATCTGTTTGGTGACGCGAAACATTTAAGTGTGAAAAAACATGCAAAAAGAATAGGAAATCAGGAAGGGACAAACTTTTTCACACACCTGTATGCTGGTAACTGATCCAAATGCACATAAAGACTTATAGCTGTGGCTATAAATTAGTTTGCTTTGCGTTACAAATTTGTGGCAACATTTTGGAGCCAGAAGTCACATCTCAAAACTACATAATTTTACTGCCATGTGTCTAATAGACATACTAAATGTGGTGCAGGGCCAGTAAGATCATTCTTTTTTTTAAGCAACTTGTGCAAGTATTTTGGCGCATTTAGCATAGGAAATCTCCCCAGGATTTTTCTTGGACTGGTTTGATAATTTTTAGTGTAGCTTTTTGTTACAGGACAACTGATCAGCCAATATAATACGGTTCGTTTATATTGGACAGCATATTATGTGAGATTCGCTTTAAATACACTTCTTAAATAAACCATTTGCTATCATCTTTTCTATTATAGAAGTTGTTCTGTAGGTTTACTAGACTGCCAAGAACAGTTTTCAGACTCAATTCAACAGAACTATGAAAAGAGAAATATCCAATATCTTACATATATGCCTTCAATGGGAAACCCTGAGAAGGTAGCACATATTTATCACTAGTAAGCTGCCTTACTTGGTTCAAAACAATACCCACTTTTCAGGTCATATATTAACATTACCACAACGGACAGGCAATCTTTAAATGCAATCTTGCAAGGCAAAAAAAAATCTTTCCTAACCTCATGCACTTGCAGGCTATTAAAACCATTCTTGGGATCTGTGTGATACAGATAGGATATATGGACATGTGCATGAGGCTTTAGAGTGCAGACATTGATGTGGACGGTGATTTAGATTCACAGTCTCCATGGCAACAGAAAACATGGTCATTAGAAACTCATCACTGCAGCAGTCTAATGGTTATTACAACCTGACTTCACATGGTACACCAATTGGAGTTCTGTATGTTTCTTCTGTTAAGTCTCCATTTACTGGATACGGTAAATATAACATTCAAATATTCGGCTGGTCTTCCGGTCTAAAAATAAACTGGCAGAAATCCATGTTGTTACCTCTAAGCACTATGGGATGGAAACCAGGGGATGAATTCTGCAGGCTACAAATAGTAGCCCACTTTAAATATCTAGCTATACACACAGCAAGAAATCATACACAACTCCGTGATTTACATATATCTTCTCTCGGGTCACTCCTGTGGAAGAAAACTAGAATCTAGGGAACCCTCCCTCAGTCAGTAGCTGGGAGAATCAATGTCTCTGAAATGAAAGTCCTCCATAAATTCCTATATGTTCTGGAACAACCATGCATCCATAGTCCCACAAAAGGTCTTTGCCATGATCAACTCCCATTTAGCATCCTTCATATGGGGCTTAAACCGACACAAACTGAAACAGACTACTCTTCAGAGGCCCAGGGATGAGGCAGGTGCAGCACTCCCGGACTACTTATACTACTTAGGTCCCCAACTTCGCTTTCCACAACACTAGATAGCAGATAAATGTTTAATTCTGACCACCTTACACAGTTTGAGTCTTCAGAGTCCTTGAGGCAATAGAGCAATGCTCACTCTCCTTCTTGCCAATTCACAGACTTGCTCAAGTGAGGAGAGCCACCTCAAGATTTTTCAATTCAGAGACAAGAGCAGAGTCCACCTTATGGCATAACAGTGATTTTCCTGAACTACTACATTCCCAAGATGCTCAGTTTTGGTCGAACTTAGGGGTCAAGACTCTGGCACAGGTATCAATGTCAACAGCTCTATCAAGCTCCCAGACAAGATTTCTTTAGACATCAGCAACTAAAGCATAACCCAAAAAGCCATTTATGAGAAATTGGAAATATTTTAATATCTTCATACCCCTGATTTAGACAGTAAGGGCCCAAGGGGATGATCTTTTTATACACCCAGTTACTAAGCAGGAGATGCTCCTCATAGCCAATGTTGGCTGAGGCCAAATGGAGGGCGTTAATACCCTCCCCTATCAGAAAGATTGGAGCGAGGCCTTGAACTCATCACAATTTGTTTCACTGGCAATTAATAACAAGCTAGTCCAAATGTATATAGTCCATCAATGCTACCGGACACTTTGTAGGTTTTATAAAATGGGCAGATCTACCACAGCAGATTGCCATATGTGTGGGGAGGAGGTGGCAGATTTTATACTTTTGGAAAGAGGTCATAGCTATGCTCATCAAGATCATACAACCCGCTGTACCACTCTCCCCTAAAGTGTGTTTAGGAATCCTTGGTGAGGAGACCTGGCCTCACTACCCTCGCATTCTTCTCAATAAAACATTACTTTTAGCTCGCAAGGGTAATGCCTAGAGATAGATGGATAGAAGACCCCCACAAATTTCACATTGAGTCAAGATGGTAAATACTACAGTTTCCGATGAGACAGTAGTATATAAAAATAGACTGTCCTCAAAAATGTGATAAGGTTTGGAAGCCTTGTTTTGATTCCCAATTGACTCACATTAGTCCCCACGCGATGAGGGATATTCTCATGAATAAAGTATGTGATATTTAATGTCTGACGTGGGTGTCTTATGCTTTTGGTTAAGATATTAGAGCCATGGTATCTTAAGGGCAAGGTTAAATTTGCCAAACAGTATTAATGAGCAATAGGGCATGTTGCTTGTTCTTTTGTTCTATGATGCAACCTTGCTATGTTGAATAATCTTCAATGAGACCAGATTAAAAAAAAAAAAAAAAAAAAACATTCAGTTCCATTATACATATTTAAAGGGAATCTGTCACCACTTTTTTGGCATATCATGTAAAAATATCATTCAATTTAGTGTCAGCTCAGCATTATACAAGTACTTTTTATACCCCTTGACTCCCCACCAATGATACATAAATACCGTTTTTATTTTTTCCAGCGGTTTATGTAAATATGCTCGGTCCAGTCCGATGGGCGGGACTTACTGTCCGTCTCTCCCCCCCTCCTGGTTGCTCTACGCATTCCTTTCGGGTAATTCCTGTGTTTGTGCAGAGTTACCACACGTGCACGTTCAAATGGTCCCTCGCGCGTGCGCAGTATGCTTTGCCCAACTGTGGGCAAAGCCGAAAAAACAGTACTGCACATGCACCAGCATACGCCATGGCTTTCTATGGCCCGGAAGTATACACTAAGCCACACTCATCGGACTGGACCGATCATATTTACATACACAGCGGGATACATCTTATCATACTGTACATACATATTTTTGCTGTGTTTTTACTACATTATTTTATTTTGGCAGCAATTTAACTCTTATGAGAAGACCCTAAACAAATCTTTCTTTAGTACTGTATGATCATTTAGACCAATCCTTAAGGTCCACCAACACATCATGTTTCAGGATTTCTTAGTGATGGAAGGAAATCCTGAAAATAGAATAGGCGTACTGACTCAAATAAAGATGACATGTACTGTTTCAGTCTACTTCCACTTCAATCAAGTGAATATGGTCTCAACATAGACAAAATGCATTCCTTCATTAAAGGGAATATGCCAGTAGCATCAACCCTCCCAAGTCGTCTAAATGAGCACTCGGGTCATAGGAAGCTGAATAAAATGATACCTTGATATCTGCAATCTGATGTCTTAATCCAGAGAAATCTACGTTTTTGTTATATGTAAATGAGCTGTTCCAGGCTATGGGCTGGACAATGATCTGCAGAAGACTCCACCTCCAATTTTAACTAAAAGGGGAAGTTACCAGTGTGATATGTAATGGCCGCTCAGCTTCCATCTCACAGGCAGACAGGGTTGCAATAGTGTTGAAGTACAGCAGAGCTGTGAGTGGATAATGTGATTGCTATAAGACAAAGTTCAGTGTTATTGTTCCGTTAGTTACACGTCTCACACTGGTTACTCTCTCTTATTAAAACTAATCTCTGGAGGCAGATTTTCATGCAGATCAATGGCCTCCCCATAGCCTGGAACAGCTCATTTACATAAGAAAACCATGGATATCTCTGCAATAAGACATCGGATAACAGATCCAGATATCGTTTTATTCAGCTTCCTATGACCTACATGCCCATATAGACGGCTTATTAGGGTTGATCCTACTGACTGATTCCCTTTAAAGGGTTATGGAAAGCCCCATTCTACATGGGACTGCTAGAGGTGGCTAATGAGGAGCAGCTTTTCTGGGTGGTCCGATGGAGAGCCACCACTCCATTCTGACATGGTATTTTAACAAAGATGTGCACACAGCTTTGGTTGCAGAGTTTAGAAAAAGAGTAGATGGCTTCCAAAGGTGACTAAAAATAAAAAAATGACTCTAGACTAGTAAAGATATGTCAGTCAGTGGTAAAAGGTAGCGAAACATGCTTAAGGTGCAGCAAGACAAACTTTCTTTTTATTGTCTCACCTCACTCCTTTGTCTGCACTGCTCCTGATGACTCTAGACATGTCACTCCCCTAGAGGGATGTGACTGTGAAGTTTTCTTCGGGGATGTTCTCGGGTCCCAGGAAGCCACCCTTCAGATTTGGGGGCGACAGAACTGGGGGACCCTGGGGAGGAAAGGCAGGGTAACGATAGGAATCCTGGAGCTGCACCATTGAGTCTCTTTGCACCGGGGAATGGGTAATATCGTTGAGCAAAGGGCAGGGGTATGATGGTCTATGGTGCCCCCTAACCATCTCCAGCGTCTCTTTGTCTCTCTTGGGGCTTGGTATGTGAGGGCTCAGACAAGATACTCCCTCTCCCCGCCTACCCATGAAGTCTGACAGTAACCCACCCTTTCCATCATAGGGGGGACTGCGGGGTGGGTACCAGTAGCCAGCATTCTTACAGCTGGGAGGGTCATAACGGTGGTGTGTTGATGGCTGGGGAGTCAGCTGCTCCCTGCAAGAGGGCAAGTGGGGAGGGATGCCATGTTTCAGGGGATCACAAGATGAGTGGGGAGGTGGTACAAGCTTTCTTCCCTCTCCTGGCCGTAGCTCAAGAGTAGGCGAGCAATTGGGGGAAAAAGGAGAGTCTTGTAGAGGGTGATCATATCCCAGGCCAGGTGGGGGCGGAGGAGGATGAGGTGCACCAGTACTGGTGCTGCCAACTGTAGGAAGGTGGGGAAAGTGTTTACCAGGATCAAGTTCTGTAGACGGAGGGCCCAGCCCAGGAGAGTCACTCTGGAAACCAAATGTGCCATCAGAAGGAGTAGATGGGTTCATGGAATAAGGTCCAGAGAAATCACATGTAGGATCCCTCTCACCCACCCCATACGCCCGCGAGTGGGAGGGCAGAGGGGACATGCTGCTGTCCCCACTATAGCAGTCCAGTCCTAAGTCAGAGGTGTCCTGAAAGAGGGAAGTGACTGAGGAAGCAGGTGGTGGAGCAGGTGGTTTGGGTGAAAATTTGGCTTTGCCTGAACCTCTCTCTTTCTTGGTGGCTGCACAGCTACCACCTCGTCCTCCTCTTGAACCTCTGGGGCCTCCACCTCTCTTAGTTGGAAAACCTGCTGGTGGTGCAGCAGCTGATGATGAGGAAGAAGATGGGGAGGATGATGAGAAGCCTAAGTGATGGTGTTGTTGGTGTGATTGTTCAAATAGCTCAGCTTTCTTCCTGCGCCCTCTGCCAGGTTTAGCAGACTGATGAAAGAGAACAGTCTGGTTCCAACTGTATCCTGGGGCAGATGATGTGTCATTCCAGTCCATCATTAGCTTTTCAAGGCTGGAGAGACTTGACTGACCTTCACTGGAAGAGGCTTCACTGTTGGCCCTACGATAACCAGCACTAGGTTGTGTGTACTGTGTGCTGTCAGAAGAGGATTCTGAAATGTTGTCAGTATTTTGCTTGGCCTTCTGTGGCGTATAATTACTAATGTCCAAGATAACATTGGATTCGGTCATATGGCAATCGAACCCTGGTCCGTAAAGCTGCCCAAAACTCTCATTACCCCAATCGGAGTGGCTGTAACCTTGTCGAAATCCCCACTGACCAGCACCTACAGACCCAGTAAAGTTGCGATTATTCTCACTAGGAAACATTGGACCAGATACTTTGGGCATTATATACCCAGCTGGTGAAGAGGTGCTTGAACGACTTTCACTTCTAAGAGGTGGGAATGGTGGCAACTCTGATGTGCTGAAGAAGGGAGTTTTAGCAGTGTTTGTAGCTGTCCCTGCTGATAATTGTTGTTGGTGGCTGAAACTTGTGCTACTATGGGCACTGCCTGGTGATGAAGGAAGGCTATTGCCTCCACCACTGAAGGAAAAGCTGCAGTCCTTATTACCTAAACAGTCAGAAGGAACTGTATACTGTTTGTTTGGTGCAAATAAACCATGGCTAGGCAAATTCTGTCCACTAGAACCAGAAAAGCCTCCAAATTGTCCAAAGCTTCCAGCATTTTGGGAGTTGGGAGAACGTGACAGCAGCTTTTGAAAGGCATCTGAACCATGGCATTCTTGTTGAGAAAGAGAGCCAAAATTTGCATTTCCACGGTTTGGGGGAAAAGGTTGCCTGGCAGCTGTTGAACTTTGGTATAGTGATTCTTGGGTACCAGATTTTGCACCACGGGAATTGGAATAGGGTTGGAGCGCCCTTGGGTTTGGGGAGGCTGATGACCCAGAAAACGCAGATGCAGATTTTCTTGCTTCCTGTCTCTGAGCAGCAGAAGCAAAATCCACAAGATCTGAGGAATCATCTGAATCCAGAAGAGATCGGAAATAGCCAGTAAAAAGCCCATGATGATCTTGTCCTCCACTTTCAGCCTGAGACAAAGAAGAACCTGTTCCAGTATAATAACTTGGACGGGAGGGCGATCCACTATGCAAGGCAAAAAAGCCTCTGTGCTCAGGTCCTTGGTAATTACAGTGTCTGCCACTTGACTGACCATGGGATGTCTGTGTCATCCATGGCCCACCTTTCCCTTCGCTTCCCCAGTCTGACATGCCTTGATATCCTAAACCAGGATCTCCTCCCATTTCACCAAGCAAAGCACCATTTTTTCGAGACCTTCTCTTGCGCTTGGGTTTTGCATTAGGATCTGGTTCTGCCTTAGGCTGTCTACGTTTTCTTGGTTTCAAGGGGTCAACAGGTCTTGGCTTTGATTTTTTCTTTCCAATCCCTTCAAAAAAGTCACTAAATGAACAGCGAGATAGTTCTGCATTATGACTATTGCATGCACCTCGACGGCCAGGCCCTCCCCCACGTCCGCCTCTCCTCCGATAACCCTGGACTCTGTGTAGAAATTGTGAGATATTATGAGTTTCAGGAGCCTGGTGTACTGAAT
Organism: Oophaga sylvatica; assembly: GCA_033576555.1. Lineage (NCBI taxonomy): Eukaryota > Metazoa > Chordata > Amphibia > Anura > Dendrobatidae > Oophaga > Oophaga sylvatica. The sequence continues at coordinate 401,036,464 of JARQOD010000002.1, forward strand.
CAGGCAGTGTAGGTGTCCAACATCGAGGTGGAGAAGTCCGTCCAGCTCCTTGATTCTGACGATTCAAAAAAGCAAGCTTAGCTAGAACATCACTGTATTCAGACTTGCTGTCATTGGTGTCAGCTACATATGAAGGTTGCGGGGATGCCAATTTTTGCTTTCTTCTTCTTCTCTTTTTCACAAATTCTCCATCAGAAACTTGTGGGGCTGGCAAGGGAGTTGGTGGAGGTGGTAAAGAGGATTCAATAGGTGGGGGCTGAGGCAACATTGGTGGGGTGTCTCTAGCCAGGACCAGGTTTTTGGGTGGCCGTCCTCTTCTCCTCTTAAGGATAATTGGAAGCTCACCAGGTGGGAAAACCATTACAACATTTCGTCCATTGTTTTTCATCTTTAGTAGAGAGGTGGGACCAGGACCTGTACCACCAATCAGTTCTCCGCCTTCAACACTAAGTGTACTACTAAATGAAGATACTTTATAGCTTGTTTTAGTTCTCCTTCCCATGGGCATTGGGATTTTGGCAATACGCACCACCATCTTGCGCATACCTCTGCGTTTTGGTTTTTGTGGTGGGCCCTGCTCCTCATTTACTTCAACAGCAGAGTTTTTTTGATTAAGAGAAGGAATAGAAAAAACAGGGTTTTGTTCATGAGTTCGATATGCTCTAGGCTCCTCTGATGTTCGGTGGTAAGGAGGCATGACATAAGCACGAGAAAGGCTTTCTGAAGCTCGAGGTCTTCCAGGTCTTCTTCTCCGACCCCTGCCAGGTCTATCCCCCCTACGACCTCTGAGACCGAACCGGTGACCTCCACGAGCAGAAAAAGGGGTTCGTCTGAGTGTTTCTGATGTTTGAGAAAAAAGTGGTAACATCCAGGGCATTTCTTCCATTCTTGGCTCTACCATAGCTTCCCTTCCTTTATATCTGTCCAACCGTTTTCTACACTGCTCTACTCTACTTTCATCATCCGATGACTCCCTTTCATCCTCATTCTCTGTCCTGTCTTCATCTTTAACACTTAAATTTCTTTCCAGATTTGCATGTGCATTACTCGGCCCGCCGTCAGATTTTACCTCCTCATCTTCCTTTAATATTTTTACTCCCAATTCATCTTCCTGCTCATCTGATGATTCTTCAGGCTTACTATCAATCTGATCCTCCCAGATTCCTCTTCCTGTTTATTTTTTTCCTGTTCATCACCTGACGATTCCTCTGCTTGTTTTTGCTCTTGCCTAAAATCCTCTGATTGCTTACTTTGTTCTTGCTCTTCACAAGACTCATCTTCCTGCTTATTTTCTTCCTGTTCCTCCCCAGATTCCTCATTGTCATGCCTATCATAACCCTCCTCATCCCTGATGACTCCTCTTCATTTACATTTGTGTGCCTTGTTTGGTTTTTATTTGCACTGTCCTCCCAATTTTGACTGTGTAAGTCTTCCTGTTCCATTTCCTGCATACTTGGTGTTGGTTCTGGCTCCATCCAAGCAAGTGCTGCTAACTCTCTAAGAACATTGGAACTGGCAGATTCACTTGAGTCTGGGTTGGGTGACACAGGGCTTGGCGCCTTAGTGTCAACTGATTCTGATTGCTTTTCTCCAGGGCTCCGCAGTCCACATGCAAGGCTTTGAGAAGAAAAGAAGCTGTACTGTAATCCTGGCTCTACATCTTCATTCTCTGATGGAGGGCTAACAACATGAGTATAATCAAGACGAACACCACTGGTTCGTAGGTCACTGGAAAGTTGGCTAAGGTCCTTCATAATATCCATCAAACGAACAACTGGCTGTAGATTGACACGACCATTGCCACATTTGCTTTTAAGTAGAGCAATGATGCCATCAACACCTAGCTTTGCAGTTCCTGCAGATGAACGACAGAAGGATTTGTTTGTACGGCCACAAGTATGCTGAGATGGGCTATCTTCTTCTTGATGTTCAAGTTGGATAGACGTAGAATCTGAAATAGAAACTTAGATTAGTATAGAAATCCAGTGTCATGAAATAAGCAAATTCAAGAGTATTGCTTTTTTCTACATTCTAACAAAAAGTTGCTTAACTTATTTTCACCAGCCAGCCCCTTTATCACCTATCCACAGGTTAGGCAATAACTTGTTGATCAGCTAGGGTCCGATGGCTGGAACCTTCACTGATAAGCAGAACAGGGCACATTTATTCCCATTAGAAAGAAGTAGCAATGCACATGCTTGACCACCTCTCCATTCATTCTCTTTTTTCCAGGAGCCACATAGAAAAAAAAATAATGGAATGGCGGTCAGCCGCAGGATTTATGCAAGCTCCAGCAGTCTGACAATCATTGATCATCACGTTATCACTTAACCTGTGAATAGGCGATAACTTATTTTCATTGGACAATCCTGTTTAAAGGACAAAAAATACGTGCTAAAAATGTAAAAAAATGTCAGCAATTCCTCTCTAAATCTTTTTCTTTAATACTATTTTGCTTCATATTACAGCTAAAACAGTCTTTTGTGGAGCTTAGGAATGTCCCCACTTACCTGAGTGTTACTGTCAGACAACTGGCTGCAACAGAAAATTGCCCTGCTGTGGTCTGACTACAGTAAGACCTAGCATAACTTGGCACTTAAGGTGAACCCGACATGTGATACCTTCTGCCCAAACCATGTGGAGCATGTATTAGCCATAAGCTGTGCGATGACAGCCATGTATTTTTGACCCTGAAATGCTGTGGCGTTTCAGAAAGACACACTTTTAATAGCTGCCGAGCAGAGGTACACTGTGCACTAGTCGTATAGGCTGGTCACCAACAGCTTTTCTCCACCAGCTGACAGTGACTGACAATTCTCTGACTATATGGACGTAGCTATTGAAAGTGTTTTTTTTCTTAACTGCTGCTGCATTTCAGGGTCAAGCATACATGGCTGGAATCCTACAGCCAGTGACGGTGCCCACGGTTTGGCAGCATGCATCACCTGTCAGGTTCCATTCATTTTCTAGATATTGTGCTTCATGAAGGGGAAACCTGCTTTAGATTCATACGATTTCAGCCGGGTATGTTTTACTATGAAACACTGCTGATTTTCAGAGAAAATATAATTTGAAAAACTGGCCGGGGACTGTAAGGAGATACCTGACTAGTATAATGCAGTCCCGACCGACCGTCTTTGCCTCACCCTACTGCAATTGATAGACAGAGAGAAAACCGGTCAACCAAAACATTTTTTTTTAAGCTATGTTAACTCCTTAACGACAGTCGATATGCATTTTAAAATGGCGATTGGGCGTAAAGGTATAGCACCCCCCAGAGTCTGAAAATCTCTGGTGTCTCAGCTACCGGGGTAGTGGAGACCCTGGAGAACACAATCAGTATCGGATTATCCGGTCTACGATCACGTGATTACAGTTATTCAATGAATAACGGGGATCAAGCACAAATAAAAAAAAAAAAAAAAAGTATGTCCGCTATAAAAATGATTTCTCTCTCATCTGCCATGATATACATGTCCCAAGCTACCCTGGTATCTCCGCCAACCCCCGGCCCATAGCCTCTTATTCCTTTAAAAAAAAAAAAAAAAACGGCAAGCGCATGCACAGTGCGCCCGAAGAGATCTGTAGGCCGGTACCACATTACAGAGGTCAAAAGCCAATAGTTAGTAAATCATCCCTCATGACATCCTCTTACCCATAATTTCTTTTTTATTTTTCAATTTTTTCTTTTTTTCATTTTATGCAGTTAGGGCTGGGCTAAGGCTTTTTTTTTTTTTTTTACTTTTGAAAAAGTGATGACGATATGAAAACTAGTGTTGAGGGCAAGTGCTCGCTACTCGAGTTTGCTTGGGCATGCACCGAGTATGGCCTGTCATGCACAGGCAATCCCCGCATGTTTTTTGGGTGACTAACAGCCGCAAAACATGTGGGGCAGGGACTTAAACATGTCTCTTGAGCACTCTCGATACTTGGTGCATACCCGAGCACCAGATGCAAACCTGAGAAGTGAGCACTTGAGCTCAACAGTAATGACGAAATGCTCAATAAGACGAACTAATGTTATAACATTCTGAGTAGTACCTGTGGGTTAAAAATCCCCACTAAACCCCAATTCTTGAGGGGTGTAGTTTCCAAAATGGGGTCGTTGTGGGAGATTTCCACAGTTTAGGCACATCAAAGGCGGCTTACCATCCGATCCCTGCCATGCGCCCAAATAGTAGTTTCCCCCACATATGGAATATTGGTGTACTCAGGAGAGAATGCATAACTGATTTTCAGATTAATTTTCTCCTGTTACTCTTGTGAAAATAAAAGATTGGGGCTAAAGCAAAATTTTGGTGAAAAAAGTAAACTGTTTATTTTTTCCTTCCACATTCCATTAATTCCTGTGACGCACCCGAAAGTTTAATACTTCTTGAATGTGGCTTAAAGGGGTGCAGTTTTTAAAATAGTGTCACTTTTGGATAGTTTATATTTATAGCGGTCCTCCAAAGTCACTTCAAACGCGATGTGGTCCCTAAAAAATAGTTTTGTAAATTTTATTTGAAAAATGAGAAATCGCTGGTCAACTTTGAACCATTCTAACTTCCTAAAAAAATTATGCATATGTAAAGTAGACATGTGAGAAAGGTTATTTATTAATTATTTTGTGTGATATAACTATAAGATTTAGGGGCATAAAAATTTAAAGTTTGAAAATTTTTAAGTTTTGTAAAATTTTTGATATTTTCATAAATATCCACAAATCACATCAACCACAATTTACCACTAACATGAAGTACAATACATCACAAAATAATCTCAGAATCACTCGGATCAGTTACAGCGTTATTATCACAAAGTGACACTGGTCAAATTTGGCCTAGTCATTAAGCTGTCACTAAGGGGTTAAAGGTCAGAGTGTGTCACAGTAAAACATACACAGCTGCAATAATGCAACCAGGCGCTGATTCATACTGCCCATGGTTTGGGCAGCATAAATTTAAAGACAAGTCTCTTTTAAAGGAGTTGAACACTTGTTTTTCTCTTATAAATAAGCTGGAAATAGCAAAATCTGCAACATAATTTATGAGTAGCGCTGTAGTCTTAATGTGCTTGTAATCACAGTATACTCCAAAAACAGTGCTATATTCCCAAAAATGATAGATGATAAAGGGGCAAGAGCCACATGTACCCAGTGTTGGACTGGGTGCGAGGGCCCACCAATAACATTGACTTTGGGGGGCCCACTTTTCACCTGCATGCAAATATTACACTTCCCTCATTCACAAATTTACCTATACTTCTGTATAATAGTAAACTGGGTAGTTTGGTTAAAACAGTGGGGTTGGGGGCCCATATATACACAAGGGCCACAGGGTGTTTCCTCTGTTCCCCTATGGGCCAGGCCGTGCCTGCATGTATCAATCAGTGGTCTCCACTGAACAACACTGCACACGACATCATGCATCCGCTAATTTTCTCAATTTTCCATGACCCTTAGTGAGAACTTTATACAGCACTCCTGTCTTCAGTCTGTAAAGAAGACTGTTCTTACAAGGGGCAGTGCTTCAAAGAACGTGACATTGAGGATGAACTGCTGATTACTGGTAAATTGTCAAGTTGTAGACAATGTTACTTATAACTCATTGGTAAAAAACACAAATGTGTTGGACCCCTTTAACAGAAAAATACAGGGAGTTGGGAGAATCAAATAAGGAAAAAACACCAACTTGTCAATCTGTTAAACTTTGCACAATTGAGGCAGATCATTAAAAAGGTTTGTCCACTACCTTTGCATTGACAACCCACCCTTAGTTTACAACAGAAAGGAGAATTAAAAAATAAAAACTTTTACCCAGCGCTGCAGCCACTATTCCATGACGTAACTGGTGGAAGAGCTAACTGTGATAAAGAATGTAGCAAAATGAAATGAGAATTATACTATGTAAAACATGTTTTAAGTTGTTTATTTTTCATTTTAAGACCATAATCCATCTGTCATTCTCAAAATCATCACTGCTAGAGATTAGGTAAATCATATTAATCATGTGGACAATACAAATGTACTTACTTTCTTGCTTGTCTTGCTTCAAACTTCTCCCGCTGTACTTGTGGTCTCTGTGGAAAGAGTAGTTATATTTAAATTGACGAGAATTAAACTAAGTTTTAACCATACAACTATAGAAATGTATACAAGCAAAATAATGAGATTCAAGAAAACTGCAAAAACTTAGGTTGTTCGCTGAGGATCACCCTTTTTCTTTAAACAGATAACTGGAATGAACAGTCTCCGGCTGATGGAACCTCTGTTGATCAGCAAACACCAGAAAAACATTAAATTAAAAAAGCAGTTTAATGCCACAAATTTCTGCTCTGTCCTGTAGAAAGGTAAACTGATTTAAATGTTCATACATTGCGACTGCACCATGGCAAAACTGCACCCATCAACATGTAAGCATAGCTTAGCTGATGCGCAGTAGCAATGTATGGACCTGGTCTAATAGATTAATCTTCGTTGGAGTTAGAAGACACTGAAGATTCTTGATTTATTCCCAAGCCTATGTCCAAATCAGAAGAACAAAACATTCAATGCATTTGCTATGCTTCATCTTGGGCAGACAGATAGGAACACGAGAACCTGTTTGGCGAAAAACAAGTAAAATACAATTACCAGCTCACCTTACTTTTTCAGGGTTTTACATTTAACATAACAGTGAACAACTGTGATATTGGTCAATTTGTGGTAAAAAAAAAAACTGCACTCTAACGTTCACATGTACAGTAAGCGGAATGCTAACTTATTTTCGACAGTAGTATTAGTAAGCGCTGTCTGAAACCTCTATCAAGGAATCTTTCTGCTCAGAATGAAGACAGACTTCTTGGGTAACTAGAACAGGTAACATGCCATGGCAATATGAAACAAACCCGCCCATTTAGAAGTAGAGCGGAAAATGGAGCAGTCTGAATATTTAAATACAGGTGACATGCAAAAAGGATGCTCATGACACTGCCACACTTACCTTGAACGAGGGTGTCTACAGACTAGGGTCACTCTGCGACCCCTCTCGGTCTCCTTTGAATGTGGAGGATGCTTTTCGGCAGGAGTATCTCCATTTTCCAAGCTAGGAGGGACAACGCAAGAAGCACTGACATCTGTTAAATAAAAAAAGAAAAAAAAAAAAAAGAGAAACATCACATTTATATTTCTTGGCTGCTCATGCATTTGCTATTCTTTGCTTATAAAGCACAGTACATTCTCTTGAATATTCATACAAATGAACCCGCTATAAGGAACTGCCTAACATTTATCATATCTCTTTAGCCCAAACCTTTCTTTGACAACCTTTGGACTTGGTCTTTTTCCCCAATTTCTACCTCCCTTTCCTCCCTCGATTTCCTCTCGCCTTCCTCCCCTGCTGTCTCTCTTCTCCTGCCTCTATCCGCCTTTCTCTCTTTCCTGTTATCGGTATCTCAGCATCCAGCAGAGTGGAGTACATATAATGTGTCTCTTCTCCACATACTGACACAAGTCCTCACCTCAGGGCTGCATGCTCTCCCCTCCTCTCTCCAACTTAATCCCATGATATCCTCACGCCTCTCCTCAAGGCTTCATGCTTCTCCCTGCAATCACTGCTTTCCCATCTATAACTCACCTTAGCCTACAAGACCCATATACCTCTCCAGATGCCTACCCATTCATCCTTACTCTTCTGGTGTTTTTGGATATCTGACAATGCATTCTTCAGTCCATTGTACTGAATTAGGCCTCTCTGGCTACGGGCAGCTCTCCAGAGCCAATCTTTCCTATGTGCCCTTATGGTTGTGCTGGAAGTTTCTGTGCGCAAGTGTGCACCTGTGGCCTCGGAGCACCACCACTCAAGGCTTTCTTTGCCTCTGCAAAACCAGTGCATTCAGAAATATGCACAAATTTAGAAAAACTATCAGAAGCATTCACAGCACATGTAAAACACAGTTTAATTAAAGGGAATCTGTCACCGCATTTTAGTCATATCAGCTAAAGATATGACTGAATAGTGCGTCCCGTAATAAAGCTATCGGTATGTAGCTTATATCCAGATACCCCCGTTTTGATAGCAAAATACCTTTGTAAAGTTGGGATTCTTTTCTTGAAATCAGGGCGCTCTGGTCCGGAGGGCGGCGTTTTCCCCCCCCCCCCCTCTCCTCTTCATCTCTTGCATATGGCCGTCTGCGAATCGCACAGACGGCGTTCTGCTTCCTGCGATAGCGCTTTTCAAAGTACCCCCCGCGCATGCGCAGTGTGCTTTGCCCAACTATTGTCATTCACTTTCCTTGCCCCAGAAGTCGTCCAAGGCAAGCAGTCATTTCCGGGGCAAGGAAAGAGTCGCGCGTGCGCTGTATTGATTTTTGCTTTGCCCACTGTTGGGCAAAGCACACTGCGCATGCGCGGGGGGTAATTTGAAAAGCGCTACCGCGGGAAGCAGAACGCCGTCTGTGCGATTCACAGATGGCGATACGCAAGAGATGCAGAGGAGCGGGGGGGGGGGGGGATATGACTAAAATCAAGTGACAGATTCCCTTTAAACCTTTAAAGATCATCTTCCAGGCCAAAAATGACCAGCATCTAAGCCATAGACCGAGAACAGCTTAGTATATGCCAAAGCAATGTCAAAATGAATAAACAGCTAGGCCGACTGATAAAATCACATGTGAAATACAGAACCATGTTATGTGGCTGTACAGACTTCTAAGCAAAAATAAGAACAAAACCCTTCAGACTTGTTTAAAAATTAAATCTAGTTCTTCATGTAATAGTCATAGCCAAACGTCCTGCTGTCAGCACCTGTTGCCAGCACATGGTCAGAGAAGGACGAAGGCTAACTTTTCACTAGCTTAGCCAGCCTCCCTTCTGTCATAGTTAAAGGGAACCTGTCAGCAGGATTGTGCTCAGTAACCTACAGTGTCAGGTCGGCGCAGTTATACTGATGAAAATGATACTTTGGTTGATGAAATCCATCCTGTGGTTGTTGAGTAATCTTTATTTTCAGTTTTCAGGGGTGAAGGTCAGTGAGGGATTAGTGACTGGTCATAAGCCATACAGATGAATATGTAAGCAGAGCACCACATGAAGACCCCCCCCAGAGCACAGGCATTTCATTAACTGAAAATAAAGATTAAACAACAACCACAAGACGGATTTCACCAAAAATGGTTTCATTTTAATCAGTATAATGGCGCCGACCTGACACTGTCTGTAGGTTACCGAGCACAATCCTGCTGACAGGTTCCTGTTTCTTTTAATTCACAGACCAAGAAGGGGACCGCGTCTAGTTAGTGAAATGACACAGGCAAACATTACATGCCAATAAAATTATAACCTATACAAGCAACAGAGTCAGACAAAGCCCATCTATAACCGATAAAAATAACAATAAATACACTTAGGTGCAAAAATTGCAAAAAAGGTTTACAAATTTTATTGACACATATAAACGTTACAAAAGTTGATCAGAATGAGAATTAACGGTGGAAGATCGTAGGTATACAGCCACCGAAGAAGCCCTACCGGGCGAAACGCGTTGGGTAACAAGGTACAGCAGGTCCCAACATGGGTAAGGGTTTCGCAGACTACTTTTAAACCCTTTGACTATATGCACTATTGTCGGCACTTTACTTGACCGATCCATGAGGTGTCAAGGAGTGATGTATCCCCAATTATAAATGTTGCTTTAGCATGTTAGCTCCTGGATCTCTCTCATTATAATCAACTATTTCATGTCATGTATAGTTAATTTTGGATTACCGCCGTATAATCTATTACTTTGAGCATTTGCTTGGTGGCGCTGCATTGCAGCACCCACATTACTGAATTATCGGCTGGTCATTCATTATGTAGTGTCTTTGGTGCTTTATATATACCTGTTTTTGTACCTATGATATTCCATCGTTATTCTCATTCTGATCAACTTTTGTAACGTTTATATGTGTCAATAAAATTTGTAAACCTTTTTTGCAATTTTTGCACCTAAGTGTATTTATTGTTATTTTTATCAGGGTTATAGATGGGCTTTGTCTGACTCTGTTGGTTGTATAGGTTATAGTTCATTGAGTCGCCCACGGACTTCATTTGAGTCTTGTAGTGATCATCTCTATAGGTATGATTTTTTCTGCTATGCCAATAAAATTACAGTATTAAAGCATATTGTAAATAATATATTTTAAAAAAAGGTATCTGAAGATTTTTTTTTTTCTAGATCTCAATCATATATACCGTACATACTTGTGTATAAGCCGAGATTTTCAGCACCTTTTTTCGTGCTAAAAATGCCCCCTCGGCTTATACACGAGTCATAGGGCAGAAACCAGCGGGGGAGGGGATGCAGCGGCAGGAGCCGGTGGCTGGGACATCATACTCACCCCTCCCCGTGCCATCGCTGAACGTCCCTGCAATCCTGCGTTCTCCCCGGCTTCCTGCAGCTCTCCAGCGCTGAGCGGTGACGTAATACCCGCTCATTAAGGTCATGTAATATGGACGCGACGCCACTCCCATAGGCGTGGCGTCCATATTCATAGCCTTATTGAGCGGTATTACGTCACCGCTCAGCGCTGGAGACCTGCAGGAAGCCGGGGAGAACGCAGGATTGCAGGGACGTTCAGCGATGGCACGGGGAGGGGTGAGTATGATGGAGAGAGGACAAGGAGCACAGAGCAGGACGGGGGGGGAGAACGGTGGACGGGAGCATGGAGGACGGGGGGGAGAACGGAGGATGGGGGAAGCATGGAGCAGGACGGGGGGGAGAACGGTGGACGGGGGAAGCATGGAGGAGGACGGGGGGGAGAACGGAGGACGGGGAAGCATGGAGGAGGACGGGGGGAGAACGGAGGACGGGGGAAGATGGGGGACGGAGGAAGCATGGAGGAGGACAATGAGCACGGAGCAGGACGGGGGGAGGATGGAGGGCATGGAGCAGGACGGGGGGAGAGGATGGAGGGCACAGAGGAGCACGGAGTAGGACGGGGGGGCACAGGAGGACGGAGAAGGAATGGGGGAGCACAGCGGAGGACGGAGCAGGAGGGGGGAGTACAGAGGAGAATGGGGGAGCACAGAGCTGGATGGGGGAGCAAGGAGCAGGACGGGGGCAGCACAGAGCAGGAGGGCAGTTTATACACCCGGCTTATACACGAGTCAATAAGTTTTCCCAGTTTTTTGTGGCAAAATTAGGGGGGTCGGCTTATATACAGGTCGGCTTATACACGAGTATATACGGTAGATACCACTTTAAAGGAAATATACAAGGGAGCAAAGTTATGGCAAAAAAATTGTATTCAGAAGGACCTGCAATTTGCCAACCTAAGGAAATATTATTGAGTGGCTCGTGCTTGCAATTGAGTTTTGGGGATAACAGAAATATCTGAAATACACCAAGGCAAAATAAAACAAACATTTGATACAAGGTAGATCTCATTTACTTTACAGGTAGAAGCCATTGACAGGTACATTTACTTGGCAAAAAAAAGAGCCTTAAAAAAAAAAAAAAAAGAAAAAAAAAGGTAAAAAGGGTACATGGATGTCTTCAGATTTAAGATCAACATTCTCCATAACCCAAAGCTCCCAATATTGTCTCCAAGAGTTCTCTTATGCTGCCTGAGTTATCTGGAGTGCACTACCCTGGACAATTCAACTAATACCTTGCCCCTCACGCTTTTAAGCATGCTTGAAAGGATCTGTCAACACATTTGATCTACCTAAACTAATATGGGCTGGTCATACAGGTTACAGACTGCTGAAAAAGTCATTCATCTATGCCTCATATTAAATGCCTAGTTGTTAAGAAATCATCTTTTATCACTTTATATAAATAACCTCTTCCATGCTATGGGGAGGATGTTGGCTGCTCTCTGCTCTCACTGCAGACCTATGTTTGACCAACTGACACATCTGCAGGCTCCTCTCAGCTTCCATCTCACAGGCAGACATGGTTGCAATATTGTTGTAATAAAGCAGAGCTGAGAGAGAAGTCAAAAATGTGTTTGTAAGGAGACAAAGTTCAGCTCTTCTGATTTGTGTTAGTCACAAGTCTCTCACTGGTAGCTCCCCCTTCATCTAAAATAAGCTCTGGAGGCAGAGTTATCTACTAGGCAGCGTCCTCAAATATATATATATAAACCATGGATTTCTCTGGAATAAGACATCGGATCACGGATATCAATAAATCATTTTATTCAACTTCCTAAGACCTACATGTCCATAAAGACTGCTTAGGAGGGTTGATCCCCATCTCCTCGTAGATTGTAAGCTTGTGATAAAGACCCTCACTCCTCCTGTAACTGGTGAACTGTCTGTTACTTTGTGACGTCTTTATTGTCTGCACAATTGTAAAGTGCTGCAGAATATGTTGGCGCTATATAAAGTGATTATTATTATGAAGGGAACCTCACTCTAGAGCCCCTCTTTACGAGCCAATCTGCACTAGTGGCTATCATTTGGGGAGACATGAGCTATTTTATCACAAGGTCAGCAATACATCTGATTGGCTGCCACGTAACATTTGTCGTGCAGTGGTCGGAAGCAATCATCCTCTCTAATTTCAAAGGAGCTGTCTTTGACGACAGAACCCCTTTATTATTGACATGGTTTCCAATTTGCAGACTCAAATGACCAGGACAATGAATGTCAAGTCATGAAGGTCAGTCTGCAGATACTGTAAGCAGGGCCAGATGATGACACCATTCAAGCTGGAGGCGTCCAAGTCTTACAAAACTCCAATAACTGGCTGTGCGCGGTCCGAGCATCGCACACAAGGAAGGGTTTTGGGTAAAGGACACTAGAAGGAAAGGAGAATGAGGCAACATTACAGGTCAGTAACACAACACAGGCTGACATTGCTGGTTTATTTGTAACAGACCTCATATACCTATATAGTCAGACATCAGGAAGCGAGCTTGTGTCACAGCTGAGTGAGTGGGGGAGGGTAGAGGGCAGACAGATGGTGCAGTGATAAGAGGAGGGAGCAGGCATTGGATTCCAGGCACAGGACTAATTATAGCTGCCCTCCTCCCAGAATGCTTTGAGGCAGAAAGCACTCAGCCAGGGAACCACATCCTGGCACAGCATTCCCTTTCCAGCCAGAAAGCCCTGCAGACCTTGGCATTTTGACCAACCTCTTTCTTGCCTGACAGCAGCATGTGACAGAATAACCCTTCCTGCTCCAGTGAAATGTTCTAAAACCTCTCTGCCCAAAATGAAATCTTCCACATGACACCGTGTATATCCCTCAACTGACGGCAAGGCCAAAGCTCATATGGCTGGTGGATTAGACGAAGGATAGAATGTGAGGTGCGCATGAGAGACGCAAATACATATCTAGGTATATAGGACAGTATTCCTGGGAACATAACACCACAATCTCCGGCTGCTCTGCCAAATACGCCAGCAGATCCCATTACCGTAAGGCCTTCTTACTCTCCAGGTAATATATCTTCACTGTGCAAGTCATTACGATACAGTCACTGGCCCCCTCCTCGTGCAGCATACCTATTCCATGGCCATGAATGTGGCACGGCTATGGGCACCCACACCGGTAAGCCCAATGCAGAAAAGCCGCTCTTCCCAGCAGATGTCTCTCTCTACTTCATTTCCCACTACAAAGACCTGCACACTAACTCCTTCCTTCCCTCCCTTCCTTCCTTTCTCCTGTCTGTCCTGTCTCCTCTGTCTCTCTCATCCTTTATTTATCTGCTTCCTCCTGTGTGCACAGATTAGCTGCTCCCCGCTGGATCCAGGATCTGTCAGACAGGCAGATAAAATACACAGCTACAAACAGAGAGGGGGTGTGCAGATACTCAGCATCATTATACAGCTCAGCATGTGCATTTTCTCTACAGATACTCAGTGCCACTCTCTGTTCTAACAGGATGCGCTGTACCGGGCGTTACATGTGGTAGGGCAGAGGGAGCAGGAGCATGTTGCCTGGATACCGATTGTGGAAGTGGGTCATGCAGCAGTGGGGACACGGTGACATCCGAACGGGGAGTGCTCGCCATTAACCCATGGCGTGCCAGAGACCTGTTGGATCAGAGACGCACTCCGCACAAGTCCTAACAACTCCTTCAGGTATAAATTGATGCACAGAAATGTTAGTGATAAACCAAATTCTGCTTGGCGGAAAAGTTCCCAATTAAAGAAATCCAGAAGTTGGTGGAGAGAGACAACTCCCAAACAGACGTATCAGACAACTACAGACTCCATTCAGGAATAGGACTTGGTGTAAATGAGAAAGCAGCCCTCCTATTAGCAATTTATACTTGCATATATAGAGCCATCATTTCCCACAGCACTTTACAGGCATCAGTATGACTTTAGGGTGTGGGAGGAAGCCAGAGAACCCGGAGGAAACCCACGCAAACATGGGGAGAACATACAAACTGCTTGCAGATGTTGTCCTTGGTGGGATTTGAGCCACTGTGCTGCCCACTCCTTTGTTTCCTTACAACTCCAGCCAATCACATGGCTACAAATAAGGAAGATGACAGAAAGCCACAGACATGCATGTTCCCCATATTGTCAGCTGTGTTTTTAGCAGCCCCCTAGAATGCAGGTACAACAGGCTAGATACCACATTCTGGGCTGCTCTACTATTCAAGAGTCAACAAATTTGGAAACGGTTGTGCAAAATGGTATAGGGATGTGTCGCAGATGGCTCCATTTACCCTTAGCCACCAGACACACAGTCCTACCTGCACTGGTGGACACAAACAGAAAAGGGCCCCTGTGCAAGAATATATGGGCCCTTTGCAGCCCAGGAGCTCCTAAAAAATGCACCACTCTGGAGGTGTAAATGGCCCCAATGATAGGTCCCCCCTGTTGGCATGTACCCATCCCAGTCCTGCCACTATAATATAGGGAGTGGGGGGCTATATGCACTACTAGGTGTGGAGAACATCTGTTAAACACCATTGATTTTCCTTCCCAATTCTAGCGCAGCTAAGTGATTTTTTTTCTCCAGACATTGTACATCTATAGACACATTATGTGTGCAGGAAGCTTTTATTCCAAGCTGTCTCTGGCTAGAAGGTGACAAGGTCACATTATCCCCAGAGCTGACAGTGACATCAACAAGGTGCTGGTTACCATAGGTACAGAGCTCAGCAAGGAAAGTGTTACTACATTGCTGTGCTTGGCAGGGTGCTCTGATGCAAAGCTCTCCAGATCTCAGAGGCAGGGAAGCGGCTGATGAGCAGGCAGCCAGGAAAGGGTTACACATTGCCACACCGCAGTGAATGGTCTCGCACAATCTGACCTCTTGCAGAATAATCAGTTCAGTGATTCGGACTCTGACGGCTAGAGATGGCTGTGCTGCTGGAGCTTTCTAAATAGAGAGCAGATGGGCCCAGTATAGCTGACTTGGCCAGTGATAGCTGATACAGAGAACAAAGCCATGGAAGCGCACTTCTCAAAACAGACTTTACAGCATCTCTAACGGCTAAAGCCACCATTTAATAGTATTTTACAACAGTCAAAACATTTACATGTGCGAATAGAAGCTATTTTTTCCCCCAATTTATTACATATTTTTTAATATAGCGCCACCTATCAAATATTGCAGTCACTAACTTAAAGGCCATGAGGAAGTTCTATGGAGCCAACAGACTTAGTCTGCTATTGGAGGGCGAAAGAGAACCAAATTACACAGACAAACGCCAAGAAAAAGTGCATACAGACACTGCCTGGACCTTGTGATCCATTACACGTACACAAGTCCTCCTGGGGAGGTGGGCTTTACTTACAAAAAATAGGAACACAGATGCACAGTAAGGTTTCTTCAGGCACAGGATGACCCCAGGGTCTATGGCAGGTGAGGAGATCCATTCTGTCATGGACAGAACACAACTCATGTGAATGGTTCACCACATAACCATCCTCATTTCAAGTCACTGCCTAAAAGCGGTTTAGGTGTTTCTTTAAAGCCTTTTGCTAAGCCTTTATTTTTAGTAATATCTAGTCAAGCCTCGTGTCCAGTCAATTAAATATAGTGAATAGGGCTTTGTCCCACATATACAGATACACCTTGAAAACGGTCTTGTAAGGCTTTAGGCTGGGCCTAACGACAGACACTCAATAGACCACATTATAATAAGTGGGTCTGACTAGCGCTGTTGGCATCCGTCATGTCAGGGATCCGGCACTTCCGTTATTTTCATTGTCCTGCTCCAATGATTGGAGTGCAACGGAAATAAACAATGCAGATGTGAACTGAGCCTTAGGCTCAGGACGTCTCTCAATGGCATTGCTGACAATTGCGTGCTTACATTAGAAATACTACATGGATGAGCTTCAGCTTGTACAAATGAATCATACATTTTCACATAGGGATCAATTACCTCAAATCGATGTGCATTGAGTCTCATCCACAAAGCCATCTTTCCAGTGTGTGCTGCAGAGGAAACTGCTCACACGCAAACGTTGACGAGCAAATAACACTACCTCATTTCTCATCAGACTCCACTCCATGGTACAATTCCAACAAACCAGTGCTACCATATAAATGCACATGGCAAAACTGTTCATGAAATCAGAGACATTTCAGAACACTGTAGATTAGGATCAAAATGCAGGAAAAGTGCTTACATGGACCACCGGGCAATTAAAGAATAGGTAGTAAGTGATTGCTGGTTCCTTCCTCTTGGACCCCTACACCCCTTACTAGAATAGGGGTCCTCAGTCTCTTCATCCTCACCTGTGGTGAAGTGAGCATGACTGGAGTGATCAGATGTGCTCTGATAGTGACAGAAATGGCCAAGTATAGACTGAATGCTCAGCTGTCACATGGTTTAAACTCCTGCGGTCGTACAGTCAGGAGGAATTTGGGCTAGGGACCTCTGCCTGTGATTGGCGAGTTTCAGAAAGAATAGACATTTTAGACAATCCTTGGAAAAACCCTTTAAATGAGTGGAAAACCTTGAAAACAACTAAGATCTGAAAATACAGTGAATAACTTTCAATTTCTGGGACTCCTAATGTTAATGTGTATAGAGTGAATATTTATTTTACAAAATAACTTGTGTATTACCTTGTACTCAACTTCCACTTCATTCATTATGAGTAAGACTGCAAAAACTACTAGAAAGCTGTAGACTGCATTAGTGAAAGGAGCAGAGGTAGAGCATGCACACCACTGATGTACCATGCACTGCGGAGCCCCTTTCTTGAGGTTCTGAAACTCATTCTTGAGACGGCCGAATAGGGAATAACTTGCGATTTTTGGTTTAGGCGTTTAACAGTCTACATTTCATAATGCTGTAATACAAGTAAGAGCCCTTTTCCAATAATTTTTTCTTAACCTAACCAGTCACCAGACTAAAAAAAAAGATCTTTTATGATTGATCATAGCTTTTTATTTTGCAAGGGCATAAAAATTATCCTTGGTTGAAAAAAAAAAAACTCATGATAAACAGGGGTGTGCAGTCAACAATGTAAGAGTTTTGATCACTTTCACAAAATCTGTATGGTCATTGTAGTACGTAAAATCTTTATTGTCAATTAGCGCTTATTGTAGGCAATTTATCTTCCTGTGTTAAGGCACTACCACACTTAGCAATCGCACTAGCGATCACAACAACGACTTAACCTGGCGAGATCGCTAGTGCGATCGCTATGTGATCGCTAGTTAGATTCCAAACACAACTCATCAGCGATCTGTATAACGACCTCTGCGGTCGTTGGGAAAACCTAGTCCCACCTGTGATGCTGGTGAAGTCGTTCATAAAGGGTGTCACTCAGCGATTCAGGCTCACCAGCGGGACACCAACGACCAAAAAACGGCTCAGAACGTTCATGAGCGATCAGCGACATCTCAGCAGGGGCCACATTGCTGCTACATGTCACACACAGCTAAGTCGCTAACGAGATCGCTACTGCGTCATAAATGGCGATCTCGCTAGAGATCTCCCTTAGTGTGGCATACCCTTAAGTTACTCGTACCTGCAACTGGTTATTGAATGGCTACCTACTGTTTGCATAAGAACCATCCAAATTTGAAAAGAACACACAAGAATAGCTGGAAAGCCATGAGAAATTTGAGGTTACATTACAATGGCTGCATTACTGTAATATCACATTTTAAAAACTAATGGGAGCAATTCAGTTTATTCTGACTGATGCTGTTTTCCTAATGAATTAGGAAACTGAATTGCTTGAAATCAGGTTGCAATTGAATTATGAGTTTTAGGAATTTTTAAAAAAAGCAGATTAGTAGTAACCATTTACTTACTGCCGGATCATGAATTTATGGCAATTGGTCGGCGACTCGATTATCGGAGCACTTTGTTGTAACATTACAATGCTACATCCCGTCTCTGCACTGTGGATCACTGGGGTTTAGTACATAGTGTGTGCTGCCAGTCAAGAGTTTTTAGACATTACAAAGAACTCCGAAGTCATATATAGCATTGGAAGTGATATGCCAATGACGCTCGGCTCCAGTTCTGTTGCAAACATCAGCCGAGTGTCCGTGCTCTGTGGTCCGACGCTCTTGAATGCAAGAATCAGAGCACAGGTGCAGAGGAGAAGGAGAAATTAAAAATTTCTCCATCTCCTCCATTGCCGGCATCTGTGGGAATTGCACTGCACTTGGGTGATATCCGAGAGCAGTGCAATATTTCACAGGCACCCATAGACTTGTTTGGGTGCGTGTGATCTGATTCTCGGATGCAATCTCAGCGTAAAATAGTTATTAAGGTTGAAGGAAGACTTTAAGTCCATCTAGTTCAACCCATATCCTATCCTAACCTGCCCTAACATGTTGATACAGAGGAAGGCAAAAAAACCCCAAGTGGCAAACAGTAAGCTTCACATTGGGGAAAAAAATTCCTTCCCGACTCCACATACGGCAATCAGACTAGCTCCCTGGATCAACGCTGTATCTAGGAAACTAGTGAATATAGCCTGTAATATTATACTTTTCAAGAAAGGCATCCAGTCCCTTCTTAAA
The DNA here is from genome assembly GCA_033576555.1 of Oophaga sylvatica. Lineage (NCBI taxonomy): Eukaryota > Metazoa > Chordata > Amphibia > Anura > Dendrobatidae > Oophaga > Oophaga sylvatica. The sequence continues at coordinate 401,055,375 of JARQOD010000002.1, forward strand.
TTTTAGTAAGGAATCACTCATTACAACATTAGACGGCAGAGAGTTCCATAGTCTCACTGCTCTTACAGTAAAGAATCTACGTCTGTGATTATGGCTAAACCTTCTTTCCTCCAGATGTAGAGGATGCCCCCTTGTCCCCGTCACAGGTCTAAGAGTAAAAAGATCATTAGAAAGGTCTTTGTACTGTTCCCTCATATATTTATACATTGCAATAAGATCACCCCTAAGCCTTCGTTTTTCCAAACTAAATAACCCCAGGTGTAATAACCTGTCTTGGTATTGCAGACCCCCCAGTTCTCTAATAACCTTGGTCGCTCTTCTCTGCACCCACTCCAGTTCAGCTATGTCTTTCTTATACACCGGAGACCAGAACTGCACACAGTATTCTAAGTGTGGTCGCACCAGTGACTTGTATAGAGGTAAAATTATGTTCTCCTCATGAGCATCTATGCCCCTTTTAATGCATCCCATTATTTTATTTGCCTTGGCAGCAGCTGCCTGACATTGGCCACTAAATGTGAGTTTGTCGTCCACCCATACACCCAGGTCTTTTTCAGTGACAGTTTTGCCCAGTGTTTTACAATTAAGCACATAATTATACATCTTATTTGTTCTACCCAAGTGCATGACCTTACATTTATCCCCATTAAAGTTCATTTGCCATTTATCAGCCCAAGCTTCTAGTTTACATAAATCCTCCTGTAATATAAAATTATCCTCCTCTGTATTTATTACCCTGCAGAGTTTAGTGTCATCTGCAAATATTGAAATACTACTCTGTATGCCCCCTACAAGGTCATTAATAAATATGTTAAAGAGAAGCGGCCCCAATACTGACCCCTGTGATACCCCACTGCTAACCGTGACCCAGTCCGAGTGTGCTCCATTAATAACCACCCTTTGTTTTCTATCCATGAGCCAGTTCTTAACCCACTTACACATATTTTCCCCTATCCCCATTGTTCTCATTTTATGTATCAACCTTTTGTGTGGCACTGTATCAAAAGCTTTTGAGAAGTCCATGAACACCACGTCCACTGCATTCCTTTGGTCCAGTCCTGAACTTACCCCTTCATAAAAGCTTATCAGATTAGTCTGACAAGAACGGTCCCTCGTGAACCCATGCTGATACTGTGTCATGAGGTTATTCAGCCTCAGATTATCCAAGATAGTATCCCTTAAAAAACCCTCCAGGATTTTACCCACAGTAGATGTTAAGCTCACTGGCCTATAATTTCCAGGTTCAGTTTTTGCCCCCTTTTTGAATATTGGCACCACATTTGCTATACGCCAGTCCTGTGGTACAGACCCCGTTTTTATGGAATCTTTAAAGATTAAAAATAATGGTCTATCTATGACTGTACTTAATTCCTGCAGTACTCGGGGGTGTATCCCATCCGGGCCCGGGGATTTGTCAACTTTAGTGATTTTTAGACGCCGCCGTACTTCCTGCTGGGTTAAGCAGGTGACATTTAATGGAGAAATTTTTTTATCTCTGATCATGTTATCTGTCATGGGATTTTCTTGTGTAAATACAGTTGAAAAAAAGTCATTTAGCATATTGGCTTTTTCCTCATCCTCATCCACCATTTCACCCAGACTATTTTTAAGGGGACCAACACTATCATTTTTTAGTTTCTTGCTATTTATGTAGTTAAAGAATATTTTGGGATTATTTTTACTTTCTCTGGCAATGAGTCTCTCTGCCTCAATCTTTGCTGTCTTGATTTGCTTTTTACAGAATTTATTCAGTCTTCTGTATTTATTTAATGCCTCATCACTAACTACTTGCTTTAATTCCCTAAACGCTTTCTTTTTGTCCCTTATTGCGCCCCTTACAGCTCTATTTAGCCATAGTGGTTTCCTCCTAATTCTAGCATGTTTATTCCCATAGGGTATATACTGTGCACAGGTCCTATTCAGGATACTAATAAACGTCTCCCATTTTCTTTGTGTATTTTTATGTCTCAGGATATCGTCCCAGTTTATTGCACCAAGATCATCTCTCATCCATTGGAAATTTGCCTTCCTGAAGTTTAGTGTCCTTGTAACACCTCGACTATACATCTTATTAAAGGATACATGAAAGCTTATTATTTTGTGATCACTATTACCCAAGTGACCCCCAACCCTTATATTTGATATGCGGTCTGGCCTGTTGGATAATATTAGGTCTAGCAGTGCCCCCCTCTTGTTGGGTCCTGAACTAGTTGTGAAAGGTAATTGTCTCTCATAGTTGCCAAAAACTTATTACCTTTGCTGGAACTACAGGTTTCTGTTCCCCAATGTATTTCAGGTAGTTGAAGTCCCCCATAATAATGACTTCTCCTTGAGTTGCTGCTTCATCTATTTGCTTTACGAGGATATTCTCTGTTGCTTCCATTATTTTAGGAGACTTATAACAAACCCCTATCAGTAATTTATTATTTTTCCCCCCTCCCCTAATCTCCACCCACAGACTCTACATCTTCATTAGATTCACAGATATCACGCAGGATGGGTTTTAAGGATGATTTTACATATAAACACACACCCCCACCTCGCTTATTTTTACGGTCATTTCTAAACAGACTATAGCCCTGTAAATTAACCGCCCAGTCGTGGCTCTCATCCAGCCAAGTCTCAGATATCCCCACCATGTCATAATTATGTTCCAACAAAATTAATTCTAATTCCGCCATTTTGTTAGTGAGGCTTCTGGCATTAGTATACATGCACTTTATGTATCTCTCTGAACCTCTATTCTTTCTTAAATTATTAACTGTTCTAACCCCACCCCCCATGGCATCCCCTCCCCAATTTCATTATTTGTGCCCAGGTCTCTATCTGCACTGCCTTCCCCTCCTATAAAATGAATACCCTCCCCCTAGTCCCTAGTTTAAAGACTCCTCCAACCTTCTAGCCATTTTCTCCCCCAGCACAGCTGCACCCTCCCCATTGAGGTGCAGCCCGTCCCTAGCATAGAACCTGTAGCCAACTGAGAAGTCGGCCCAGTTCTCCAGGAACCCAAACCCCTCCTTCCTACACCAATTCTTGAGCCACTTATTAACCTCCCTAATCTCCCGTTGCCTCTCTGGTGTGGCACGTGGTACAGGCAGTATTTCAGAAAATACCACGTTGGAGGTCCTTGCTTTAAGCTTGCAGCCTAATTCCCTGAAATCGTCTTTAAGGACCTTCCACCTACCTCTAACTTTGTCATTTGTGCCAATGTGCACCATGACCGCTGGGTCCTCACCAGCCCCTCCCAGTAATCTGTCAACCCGATCAGCGATGTGTCGGACTCGAGCGCCAGGTAGGCAGCACACTGTTCGACGATCCCTGTCTTTGTGACAGATTGCCCTATCTGTTCCCCTAATAACTGAGTCCCCCACTACCAGCACCTGTCTGGCCTGCCCTGCTCTCCTAATTTCCCCCTTACTGGAGCAGACACTCCCCCAGCTTTCAGAGGACATGCCTGGCTGCAGCAGTGCTACCCCTGTACTGACAACCCCCTCATCTGCCAACTTTGCAAACTTATTGGGGTGTGCCAGATCAGGACTAGCCTCCCTGGCGCTCTTCCCTCTACCCCGCTTTCTAACTGTCACCCAGCTTCCTACTTCAGTGTCCTGCAGCTCCACCCTAGCATCCCCCCCCTCATCTATCCCATTGAGCGTCTGCTCAGTGAGCAGAAGACTCCTTTCCATATTGTCTATGGATCTCAGTGTTGCCAGCTGCACATTTAGATCCAGGATTTAGGCTTCCAAATGCACAACGTGCTCACATCTCACACAGCAGTATGCACCCTCGACCGGCTGTTCAAGGACTGCATACATGTGGCAAGATGTACACTGGATGGCATTGGCAATAGTGGAGCACATATCTAATGGGGATTTCACCAGGCAGCAAAGGTAAGTAAAAATAAATAAAAAGTATTAATAAAATATAACAGCAATTCAGTAAATCCTCCCTTGGAAACTCCCTGAATCCAAAGTCACTGAATCTCAAGTCACACTTACCACCGTTCACACTTGCGCACCGGTCACACTCAGCTCGCTCACACTCGCTGAAGCAGAAGATTTAAAGAGATTTTTTTTTTTTCCTCTCCTTCAGCAGCAAATCACCCTGCTGCTCAAATGCACTTCCAAAAAGACTTGAGCCCCAACCAGCTGGCCCTTATAAACCCTTAATTATGAACCCCCACCCTTAATTAACCCCTTGTGAATATAGCTACACCAAGATTTAAATGCAATATAGTTAACCTTTAAACCTTTAAACACACAGATAGTAAAATAAGAGATTAATCCTTTAGAGAGAAAAAATAGGTTAAAAAAGCCCCCAAAAGATAGAACAGGTAGAAAGGCACTCAGCAATCCACAATTCAGCCACTCACACCAATTCACACAGGTATTTTATTAAAGGTTTTTCAAATACTTCTTCACTGAATCTCAAGTCACACTTACCACCGTTCACACTTGCGCACCGGTCACACTCAGCTCGCTCACACTCGCTGAAGCAGAAGATTTAAAGAGATTTTTTTTTTTTTTTCCTCTCCTTCAGCAGCAAATCACCCTGCTGCTCAAATGCGATTGTTTTCGCATGCCAATTTGGCATGAGAAAATAATTGTAAATTTGAGCTGCCCCATAGAGTAACATTGGGCCGAGTGCAATCCGGTTTATCGGATTGCACTCATCCAATTTCATCACAAGTGTGAGCGAGCCCTTAGAGTCAATGGACTACTTTTTAATATAAAAGCAAAAAAAAATAAAAATGACTTGTAAACCACTGTGGTCAAAACGCATGTTACATATTTATTGGACTGTAGACCAGAGACTAATACACTCTACTAAAATTTGAAACCAGCTGTCCAGACCATTTGAATTTTTTTTTTTTTTTTTAAACCAAAAATGCTATAAAATAAGTGAGTAATTCTCAACTTATTAATCTCTTGCCCATTCCTGAAACCTGGCCTTTAACAAAGATGATTTAAGAACATGTGCCCTCGTCCGCATCACTAGAGTCCTGGTTACATTACAGACAGACCACTTGAGAACCTGGGAAGCGCGGTGCAGTAAAATTACAAGATAAAATTGTGATCGGTAACACCACAAGTCATTTCGTGAGTTCATCCAGTTTTTCAAAATGTTAATGTTATCAGGGACAATTCCACTTTGCTGCCACTTGTCTATCTAAATAAAGTATGGTACATTAAAAAAACATAACTGTGAATGTACAACCAGCTAACACTTTCTTATTTTGCAAAAAAAAAATACAATTGGTACCCCTACCCTTAGGTCATTTCTGGTCCTTGATGACCTTTCATCTGGCCCTTGGGCAGATCCGTGGGGACTGCAGTGCATGGGCTGGCAGCTATGTTTTGACAGCCTCCAGCCTTTTAATTTCTTCTTGCTCTGTGAGGACTCGCACGCAATATCCACTACTGAACACTGAGGCACGTGCAATGAGAGATTATGTCCTGACACCAGTGCCAGCGTCAGGAGGTACTTTATGGGCAGAGTTAGAGCGCGATTTGTACGGCCACCAAAGGATGGTATAACTATCCAAATGGCCCTTAGCACAAAAGAGATTCCCCACCCCTGCTCTACAGAGTGGAGTGGTGCACCTTTGCTTTTATACCTCCTCAGTTCTGACTTTGTACATGAATGAAAAAGAAAGCATTCTCCAAACTGGTTGAGCAGCTGAAGAGCCCGATGAGCCACAAGGGTGGTGGCACTATGTGTTCCTACTGCATAAGTTACATGCAGTATATATATCACACCCATGAAGAAAAAAGACAAAAGTATGCCTGCAAGAATTGGGAACACCCATGTAATATGAAAAAATACAGCTTTATTCATAGACCTGACATGTGCAGACAAAACACAGTGAATTTTAAATACATTTAAAAGCAAAAGCAATATAATCCAGACATGCCATGGAATAATGGCAAAGTCGACCCACAACTAGTCCAACACATGTTATTCATATGCCTTTGGTGAACCCCTCTAACATGATATTTTAAGCGGTGCCCTCCCTTTCTCCTGTCTCTTTTATATATATCACACCCATAAGCTGATATTTCTCGTTATAAAGGTTCATGTGTGTCACTGGTGGCATGACATTGTAAGCCAGTATGTACAAAGAAGAATGTAAAAAAGGAAAAAGCACGAATTATAACACCCAAAAACAATCCCATTTTGTCTAAAAAGCTGGTAAACAACATCATTGGTTTGCTTTAGTAAGAGAAAAAGTTGTCATCCTTGAATTTTAACAGAAGTCACTGAATCCAGAAATATTAGGTTATGTGCACACGATCAGGAGTTGCTGCGGGTTGGACGCGGTGTACTTGTGCATCATCAAACCCGCAGCGTCCAGATGTTACAGCATAGTGGATGGGATTTCAAGAAATCCTATGTCCACCATGCATCCACAGACACCCACGGAGATGGATATTCAGGGTGTCAATCCAGACTGCATCATGTCAAATTCTCTTGTGGACATGCTAGTCTCCGCAAGAGAAATATCACCCATAGAAATGTATTGAACGTGGTGAATCCGCATAGTTCAGTGAGTACACATGTATTCACCTGCATTCAATAGACGGCAGAGCTTTGGACGCAGTGAACATGCGCTGTGTCCAAAGAGCTGCTACTTCTATCTAAAGTGGGAAAGCAACAGGTTAATCACCAAAATATGAATGTTTAAAAGGTATCAAATAGACGCCAGATATGCGTGGCACCGTCCCTGGAGTTACCCTATGCCCATCTTCATCTTGAACTGCATGACTGTGCATTATTGTGTTCCTACATGGGCTCCTTCAGATTGATAAAAATAACAAGTAGTGGGCAGAGTGTGATTTTCCATAAATTTACCAGTAACCATTCATAGTACACATCTCTATTATCCTGCTAAACACATTACTATAAAATGCATGTTGAAGCAATCTGTTCTACAATGCTTGTTGCAATGATTCCTAGTAAGTATAGTTTTACATTTAAAAAGCCCTATTTTCTGGTGACCATTGTGCCCGATGACTTTCAGCAGTGGCCACGAGTTACGTCAATGCTGCAGCCAATGGAGAAAGACAGGGGGGGAGGGAGAGGAAGAAGCGGTGCAGAGGCAGTGCTGGACCCGCAGTGGCTGAGTACAGGGCATTTTGTTATTTGTACACGGGACAAGCCAGGGAAGAAATATCAATATCTGTAGAATATTAAACAAAAAATGTGATCATGTTTATCTGACACTTTAAAAATGGTCTATATTCAACTGGAGAACACAAATTTCAGAAAACACAATTCCTGCCAATGGTGTATTATCAATTGTCTAATCCATATCTCTAAACAGTAATTTCACAACAGTAAACACAACACTACACAGTACAGCAACTAGAAGGACCACATAGATGTAATGAGACAATGGATTTTTTTTTAAACCAAGTAAGAAATCACCTGCCTGGTCTACTCTATAGGATATACAGTTGAAACTAGAAGTTTGCATACATTATATAAAGACACATCTGCATGTTTTTCTCAATATCCGACATGAAAAGAGAATAAACCTTTCCCGTTTTAGGTCAATTAGGATTACCATAATTATTAATTGCCAAATGCCAGAATAATGAGACAATGTTTTAAGGCATTTTTATTACTTACTGCAAAGTCAGAATTTTACATACATTTCATTAATATTTGGTACCATTGCCCTTAAACTGAATGACTTGGGTCAAACGTTTGGGATATCCTTCCACAAGCTTCTCAACAGTTGGTCGGAATCTGGGCCCATTCCTCCTGACAAAATTGGTGTAACTGATCCAAGTCTGTAGGTCACCTTGCTCGCACCTGCCTTTTCAGCTTTGCCCATAAATTTTCAATACGATACAGATCAGGGCTTTGTGATGGCCACTCCAAAACATTGACTTTGGTATCCTTAAGCCATTTTGTTACCATTTTGGTAGTATGCTACGGGTCATTGTCCATTTGGAAGACCCATTTCCGCCCGAGCTTTAACTTCCTGGCTGATGTGTTGAGATGTTGCTTCAGTATTGCCACAATCTTCTTTTCTCATGATGCCATCTATTTTGTGAAGCGCACCAGTCCTTCATGCAGCAAAACAACCCCCATAACATGATGCTGCCACCCCCATGTTTCACAGTTGGGATGGTGTTCTTAGGTTTTCAAGCTTCTCCCTTTTTTCTCCAAATGTAATGATGGTCATTATGCCCAAAAAGTTCCAGTTTTAGTTTCATTAGATCACAGGACAGGTCTCCAAAAATTAAGGTCATTGTTCCTGTGTGCATTTGCAAACATTAAATTGACAAAGACTGACATGTTTAGACCACCGTGAAAAAGAGCCAAAGGCTCATTAAAAAGAAAGGAGCAACTCCATATACTTATTTCAGTTACATGTGATATTGCATTGAGCCTGTTGTAGGGGGATCTCTTGGTGGTGCAAAACGCTCCTCCTCTCTCTCCCCATCTTCCATATCGTTTGTGTTTGTTCAGCATAGGGCTGTATGCCCATATACTGTTTTGTCTATTTAACGATTAATAACATTTTTATATATATTTACTTATTGACCTGCTTCATTCTGTTTTTGGAGAGAATTTTTTACTCCTTAAGAGTTATAGGTGTATATACAGGTCCTTCTCAAAAAATTAGCATATAGTGCTAAATTTCATTATTTACCATAATGTAATGATTACAATTAAACTTTCATATATTTTAGATTCATTACACACCAACTGAAATTTGTCAGGTCTTTTATTGTTTTAATACTGATGATTTTGGCATACAACTCCTGATAACCCAAAAAACCTGTCTCAAAAAATTAGCATATCAAGAAAAGGTTCTCTAAACGACCTATTACCCTAATCTTCTGAATCAACTAATTAACTCTAAACACATGCAAAAGATTCCTGAGGCTTTTAAAAACTCCCTGCCTGCTTCATTACTCAAAACCCCCATCATGGGTAAGACTAGCGACCTGACTGATGTCAAGAAGGCCATCATTGACACCCTCAAGCAAGAGGGTAAGACCCAGAAAGAAATTTCTCAACAAATAGGCTGTTCCCAGAGTGCTGTATCAAGGCACCTCAATGGGAAGTCTGTTGGAAGGAAACAATGTGGCAGAAAACGCTGTACAACGAGAAGAAGTGACCGGACCCTGAGGAAGATTGTGGAGAAGGACCGATTCTAGACCTTGGGGGACCTGAGGAAGCAGTGGACCGAGTCTGGTGTAGAAACATCCAGAGCCACCGTACACAGGCGTGTGCAGGAAATGGGCTACAGGTGCCGCATTCCCCAGGTAAAGCCACTTTTCAACCATAAACAGTGGCAGAAGCGCCTGACCTGGGCTACAGAGAAGCAGCACTGGACTGTTGCTAAGTGGTCCCAAGTACTTTTTTCTGATGAAAGCAAATTTTGCATGTCATTCGGAAATCAAGGTGCCAGAGTCTGGAGGAAGACTGGGGAGAAGGAAATGCCAAAATGCCTGAAGTCCAGTGTCAAGTACCCACAGTCAGTGATGGTGTGGGGTGCCATGTCAGCTGCTGGTGTTGGTCCACTGTGTTTCATCAAGGGCAGGGTCAATGCAGCTAGCTATCAGGAGATTTTGGAGCACTTCATGCTTCCATCGGCTGAAATGCTTTATGGAGATGAAGATTTCATTTTTCAGCACGACCTGGCACCTGCTCACAGTGCCAAAACCACTGGTAAATGGTTTACTGACCATGGTATTACTGTGCTCAATTGGCCTGCCAACTCTCCTGACCTGAACCCCATAGAGAATCTGTGGGATATTGTGAAGAGAAAGTTGAGAGACGCAAGACCCAACACTCTGGATGAGCTTAAGGCCGCTATCAAAGCATCCTGGGCCTCCATAACACCTCAGCAGTGTCACAGGCTGATTGTCTCCATGCCACGCCGCATTGAAGCAGTCATTTCTGCCAAAGGATTCCCGACCAAGTATTGAGTGCATAACTGAATATTATTATTTGATGGTTTTTTTGTTTGTTTTGAAAAAACACTTTTATTTTATTGGACGGTTGAAATATGTTAATTTTTTGAGACAGGTTTTTTGGGTTATCAGGAGTTGTATGCCAAAATCATCAGTATTAAAACAATAAAAGACCTGACAAATTTCAGTTGGTGTGTAATGAATCTAAAATATATGAAAGTTTAATTGTAATCATTACATTATGGTAAATAATGAAATTTAGCACTATATGCTAATTTTTTGAGAAGGACCTGTATATTTGCAAACATTAGTCTGGCTTTTTTATGTTTCTTTTGGAGTAATGGCTTCTTCCTGGCTGAGTGTACTTTCTGCCTATGTTGATACAGTACTCATTTCACTGTGGATATTGACCCAATTTTACCAGCTTCCACCATCATCTTCACAAGGTCTTTTGCTTTTATCCTTGTGTTGATATGCACGTGTCAGACCAAAGCAGGTTCATCTCTGGGACACAGAACCCGTCTCCTTCCTGAGTGGTATGATGGCTGGACTTCCCCATCTTGATTGTACTTGCGTATAATTGTTTGCACAGATGAATGAGGCAACTTCAGGTATCTTGAATTTGCACCCAAGGATGAGTCAGACTTGTGCAAGTCCACAATTCTCTTTCTGATATCTTGGCTGATTTCTTTAGATTTTCCCATCATGCTACACAAAGAAGCAGTGTGTTTCAGGTGTGCATTAATATACATACACAGGTGTGACGCTAACTCTGATATTTCAAGAAACTCCACATACAGCGTGCAAGACTGGGGTATGGGCAGATGTCAAGATAAGGCTAGTTTCACACAATTTTTTTTCCGTCAGGCGCGATCCGGCAGTTTGTGTAAAAAACTGATCACTTTTTTTTACCGCCGGATCCGTTTTTTTCTCATTGACATGCATTAGCGCCGGATCGCGCCGCATGTCATTGCATTTAGTCCGTTTTCTGCCGGATCCGTCATAGATTTTAATTCCGGCGGCCAGACAGGACGCATCATGTAAGGTTTTTTTTTTTTCCTGCCGGAAACGCCCGACAGCGCCTGAAGCGGCCGGAAACAATAGAAGTCTATGGTACCGGATCAGTCTTTTGTGCAATCTGCCAAAAGACTGATTCTGGATCTCTCTCTCTCCCCTCCGTGCCAGATATGCATACTATACATTTTCAGCCTCCCTGTTTTCAATAGGAAATCCAAATTGCGGTTCAGAAATTTGCAGATATTTACAGTGGATATGAAAATCTGTTTGAAGGAGTTGTCTCAAGTTTTTCAATGGTTAAAATTGCAAAGTGCATTTATTTGGGATACTTGATCAGAAGACTGGTCATAGTATTCCAGAATTTGCAGTCGCGAATCACTTTCTAGCTCGGAAAACAAAAGCTTTAAACAGGGATGGATAGACGGTCACCAAGACTTCAACTATGGATAAGACTTGTGAATACTGTTAGCTCTTATGAAAAATTGGTTTACATCCATAGGAAATGCCCTGGGAAAGTTCAGCATGTTTGGGGTCAGTAGTGTGGCTCTGATGCTCCCATGCCCTCATCTCATGAATTGGAGGAATCCATTCACAATGACAGGATAAATCAACTACGCCTAATTTAAATTTCTTTATTGGGTTTCAACTGGTCTGATTGAATATATTATGTTTGTTCTCAGTAATACAGCTAGAACATGCTTAAGTCTATTACTATGTAATTGGGCCAAATTGTTATGGACCTATTTGCCTTATAGAGCTCCATCACAGTGTATAATATTTTATTATTTTTATGCTATATATGCGGTTTATTACCATCCTAGAAGACTCATTGTCCTTTTGAACAATTTTTTTGTTTGTATGAGGTTTGTTTGTTCTTTTCCTTCTATAATAAAACGAGTTAAAAAAAAAAATTTGCGAAGTGCTTGTAAAAACCTCCATTATCAAGAACGGTGGGATTTTTAATTCTATAGTTTATAACTCGTTGCCTAGGATACCAGTCACCGTACAGTCTCAAGAGTGGCCAGTTACCTAAACCAGGAGCGCATGCTGCTTGCTCGCTCTGTGCTTAGAGCAGGGGTCTCAAACTCGGCAGAGTAAATGGGCCGCACATAAAAAAAAAAAAATGTAAGCTGGCGGGCCGCATTCCTTTCAAACTTAATACAGTACAAAATTATTGTTAAACAATAATCCCATTCATGTAGTAATATGCCCCATCATGATCCCCTTCATGCAAAAATATGCCACATCATGATCCCCTTCGTGCATACATATACCCCATCATTATCCCATTCATGTAGAATTATGCCCCATCATGATCCCATTCATGTAGAATTATGCCCCATCATGATCCCATTCATGCCGAAATGTAGAAATTCCCCCACCTCCATCATTTCCTCCTCCCCATCACTGCCCTCTCCCCCACCACCATCGTTGCACTCTCCCCATCACTGGCCCTTCCTATCACCTCATTGCCCTCTTCCATCACTCCATCATGCCTTCCCATACTGCCCTCTCCATCACTCATCATTGGCCCTCTCCCCATCACTGGCCCCTCCCCTATCACTCCCATCATTGGCCCTCTCCCCATCACTCCCTTCACTGACACTCCCCATCAATCCCATCATTGGGCCTATCCCTATCCGTTGGCACTGTCCTCATCACTCCCATCATTGGCCCTCTCCCCCATTCACTCCCATCATTTGCCCTATCCCCATCACTACCATCATTGGCCCTCTCCCCATCACTACCATCATTGGCCCTCTCCCCATCACTCCATCATTGGCCCTGTCCCATCATGCCTGTCCCATCACTGGCCCTGTCCCCATCACTGGCCTGTCCCCATCACTGGCCCTGTCCCCATCACTGGCCCTGTCCCCATCACTGGCCCTGTCCCCATCACTGGCCCTGTCCCCATCACTGGTCCTGTCCCCATCACTGGTCCTGTCCCCATCACTGGCCCTGTCCCCATCACTGGCCCTGTCCCCATCACTGGCCTGTCCCCATCACTGGCCCTGTCCCCATCACTGGCCCTGTCCCCATCACTGGCCCTGTCCCCATCACTGGCCCTGTCCCCATCACTGGCCCTGTCCCCATCACTGCCATCATCTCTCCACAGGGGCTATACTCAGCGCACACACACAGACACACACACTCACCACAGCAGCTTCACTAGCACAGCGGCCACACTCACCTCTCCATGCCGCCGGCAGCTTCCTTCCCCTCACTTCCTCTGACACATTGAGTGCTCTGCAGGCCGAGGCTGGATGACGTAATCTTTCAGCTCCGCGGCCGCTCCATGTGTGAGAGGAAGCTGCAGTCTGGAACAACGATGAGGCGACGCGCACTCCTCCTCTTCTAGTGTGAGACATGTGGTGCACCGCGGGCCGTAGATGCCTGCCTCAGGGGCCGCATGCGGCCCGCGTGTTTGAGACCTCTGGCTTAGAGGCTGCAAGCACTACACTGAAGCCCGCTGGACCAGAGCAGCCTTAGTGCCCCTTCGCTTCTCCCATTTAGCAGAGGGAGAGCTGCCTCTTTCAGGAATGGGAGAGAATACAGTTTGGACCAGCAAAGCAGCCATGCCACTAGTCTGAACTGTTAATCTTCAGGAACGCACCGCCCCTAACCACCAAGACAGGAGGCAGTGGAGCAGTGAACTCCTAAACACAGATCATTAGGACACTTCTGTGACATGCTCATGTGCAGGCCAACAGCAGGTCAAAAAGCTAATCTGCAGGAGGAATCCAGCCTCCGTTCTGCTGAGGACTACACTAGAAATATACTTGGGTGTTGCCAGGACTAGACAGTAAGATTACAGCTTTGATGTATCCACTGCAGATTATAAAATGAAAAAAATGGTGTTACTGGTTGCTAGGGTCCGATTGTCCGCAGAAGCCTTTCATCTAAGGCCCCAGGTATCATCCATACAAGATCAGAACGGTTTAATGCCAGATATACGCACAATTGATTATATCATGATATTTATATTTGGGTAATATATTACAATGCCGCTGGAAAGAACAGATGATTTGGTGACCATACTATAGATATGAAAATGTTGCTTGCCATAAATTTGTGCAACATCACCTGGGTGGGAAGCCCTTAATGACAGGACCAGCTTGTCATGGCACAGTGATTATTAGAAATGGAGATAACCCGTCAGATAAAATATCGCAGATGCACAACCGTATCAACAAAGGATACTTGGCAAAGGAGGAACTTATCATATGTAGCCATTGTTGCAATACTGGCGTTTTTTGAAAACCAAGAAGGAAACTGCAATAGCTGGCGATAAGACCACTGCATGTGATTCTCGTGATTAACCATTAAGGAAGCATGTAAAGGTAGCATTCTCATAAGGAAAATGCAAAGTTTCCAGTGAAGTCTTGAAGTCTTTGGTGTGACTATTGTGGACAGCTTTACTTGCACTGTGTAGCAGAGTATAAATGTAAGACTACGCGGCGTAACAGGAGGAGCATTAATGTGCACTGGGATAAGGAACATAAACCGTATAATGAAGCTGAGTAATGTGCTTAGTACCGCTATATACTGCACCAAGAATAAGGGCCTCCCTCCAGGCATGGTGCTGAAGGTTATTCTAATGGATGTTGGATCTGAAACAGATCCAGGGACATCTGTTCCACCCTGTAATTATGGAGAGCCAAGAGGGAGAGAGACAGAGGGAAAGAGATTAGGAGGCAGGAAGATAAGGCCAAGGAGAGAGGGAGGAGAGAGGAGAATGCCCTGGGCCATACAGCCACAGAACACATACCTCACATTTTACAGCTGGCAAATACCATCATTGTCCCTGCAGATTTCCTGCCTCACCTTCAATAAATTCCCCTCCTCTTGTCACAACTCTCCCAACAAGCGCACATTACACAACCTGCATGGTATCGGACTTGGCAGCATGCACATCTCCTTATAGCAGCCAGCTAGAAATACAAGACGGAGGACTTCTCAGTCCTATAGATCATGAAAGCTAAAACTGGTCATGGAAGGGATAAACAAGCCTCTATAATCCAACACCCTGCTTGTTCTTCTGCCCTAACACCACATGGCCATCACTCCACCCCCCTTCTAGGCAGAGCTGGGATTCCAGGCCCCCAGCCCTGGGGAGAGGGGGAGAGCAGAGAGGATCCTGTCTCCTCAAACATATGTGCAGCAATGTCCAGAGAGAGGAAGGGAGGGGAGACAGTGAAGGCGTAGACAGAGAAGGGAGAAATAGGAAAGTGCAAAACTGAGGGGAAAAAAGTGTAAGGAGGAAAAGAGATAAAAGATGCAGTGAATGAAATAAACTTGGGAGAGATTAAAGAAGAAGAGTGAGAAATAAGTGAGAAGATGAGAAACAGGGGAGCTTGGGGGTGGAATTCAAGACACAGACAGGAGAGAATAAACAGAGCGAAGAACGGGGGTGGCGGTGAGGTTTGGGGAAGGGGGGAGTGTGGGAGAGGAAGAGCACAGGGAGGGAGACAGATCTGCCAAGACATTATCACCTCTTTCCAACATCTGAGACAGACCAGGAATAACCACACAGGCACACAGGAGGGAAACAGGGAGGAGGGGAGAAAGATCTATGTGGCACGCCATGGGTTATACTGCAGTGCTTGCTAAAGAACCATGTCCAGGAAGGGTCATGCTGTAAGGCTCCCAATGGGGATTTAAATTCCACACCATCTGCCCTCAGTGATCTTACTGGAGGCTGGGGGGAAGTTAAGCCAAACATGCAGAGGCTAAGACTGTTACCATGGCCAGTGGAGTGAAAAGGACAGTCCAGTTGCCTGGTAAGTAATGACCAGATGAAAGCCGGGCTATTTAAGGAACAATTAAAGTTGGCAGCTTGCAGCACAGTGACTACATCCTTGCTTATTCTTTAAGGTTAGAGTTCCCAAGATGAGTATTTTCTGTGTTTTTCGCTGCATTCCTATACCAATTTTGGCTAATTGCATTTTAATAAGTTTTTTACATGTCATTTTAGTGGGGGGGGGGGTTAAACTGGGCTTTTGTCTCTTTTTGGTAAGAATTTAAATAAAACTGCCATTTTTGTAAACTTTGTTTGCAGTCTTAGACAGATTTCATAAAACTTTATTAAACTCATGTGTGGTTTACATGTGTTTAGTGCTTTTCTGCTACAAAAACAACCTAAAAAAAATCATGTGTGTTTTTTATCTGCGGATTTTTCGTATCATATGGAGAAAAAACAGCACCAAATGATAATTGTGGGAGCGTCGACGAACAAACACCCAAATAAATTACTGAATCAATTCTATGTACTACCTTTTACAGACGGTACTCTCTCTAAACATCCCTATAATATGGATGAATGTGCTGTCTGCTTCATAGTCATTAGCAATAACCATACATTTTTGGCCACAATAAAAAGGTGAATGCTACAAAAATAACCAGCACTTACTTTCTACCCATTGCTCAGAATCACCATCTGTAATAGAGACATGCTGAATCTCCATCTTGTACATTAGAAACGGTAAAGAGAGGGGCACAGTTACCCAATTAACAATTAGTTGACTGTAAGGTAAAATTCTCACCTTTGCATGTTGTGAGTATGGACAACACATATAATGAATTTGTCAGGAGGGCTGCAGATGGCACCGTTCCCACGAAGGATCTTCAAGAAATTCTGAACAGGATATTCGAGATGCCAACAATTCCGCACTCCTCCAAAATCAGGCAAGGGAACCACTGGGTTCAGAAGAGTTGCATACTTTATTCAGGGCTATAAAACTACACGTTTCGTGGACGTCCTGTCCACTTCCTCAGGTACATATACCATAATAACTTCATGAAGAAGTTACCCATTCAGAATACAGTATAGGAAGATAAATACTGTCATATCATATTACATCATGGGCTTTTATATGGACAATCGCTATAAATACTTAATTGGACAATCGCTATAAATACTTAATAAACATGAGAAAAAACACGATCAAATTAAATTCCAAAACATTAATTAGAAAATGCAATAAATGTAGTTTTATTGAAAATACCAGGACATTGGAAGAACAGAGGGACAGAGATCAAATAACCAAGTAGCACATGGGAAACATAGGGCACACTCAGGTCGGAAGATAAGGGATATATATAAATTTCATTGCATCACATGCTATAATCAAATAGTTATTGAATGTATTGCACTCTCTCAAATAGCCGATAGGCACTATAGAACAGGCATCTTGTTAAAATTCATATATTCAATCAACGTAATACATTTGTAGTTAATACCTGTTCAAGCTAATGTAGAGCTCCACCCGATGCGCCCACCCCGACGCGCGTTTCGGCGAAGTGGCCTTTGTCAAGGGGTGATGGGAAACAGGAAATGTGAGGTATAAAAAGGCTTAATCCACCAATAGAAGGATGTGACTCACTCATGTGATTATAGTCTAGGGGGTAAGGTTTCTCCTTGTGGAGAGTGACATACCAGCTCTGGCGTGTCAAGGTAAGGAGGCTTATTCGCCGTGCAATGCTCCTCTGGGAAATTTTAATATGCAAATTGCCTCTTCAAACAAAGAGGACTTGTACTCTATAGCGCCACCTATTGGAAGTAGCGATCCTACAAGTCACAATCAACCCTTTAACGAGTCTTGTAATATGACTTAGGATAAAAGCCAAATCAGAATCTCCATTTGCAGACACAGTGTTTCGGACTATTGGTCCTCGTTATAGGAACCAATGGTATCAATAGCATTATTGTCCACCAATCAAGGTGGACTTTGTTGTCATAGTAGCATCAAACATACAGCGTCACCTCCTCATTTATGTTTAGTCACTGCCCAGCCCCATGTCCGTCTGTGGTGACGCGCACATTGCTACAGCAACCCAAGACACCAGGCATTCCTCAGGTACATAGCCCATTTATAGTTTATAGCCCTGAATAAAGTATGCAACTCTTCTGAACCCAGTGGTTCCCTTGCCTGATTTTGGAGGAACGCGGAATTGTAGGCATCTCGAATATCCTGTTCAGAACATCTTGTACATTAGCAATAAACTCTGATACAAACATCCCTATATATGTAGCACTTTCCTTCTGAAAGAAAGTTAATTATGCAAATTTTGCATAGTGAGAAAAGATGTTTCTGCAAGTTCTGGGGGTGTTCCTGGCCAGAACACGGAATGGATGTCCAACAATTTGGGATTCTAAGGCCACGTTCACACTTTCAGTACTTGGTCAGTATTTTACATCAGTATTTTGTAAGCCAAAATCAGGAGTGGGTGAAATAATGCAGAAGTGGTGGACGTTTCAATCCTGATTTTGGCTTACAAATATTGATGTAAAATACTGACCAAATACAGAGTATGAACGTGGCATAATTGTGTTCTTTCAAGGGTTCTACACATTCAAACAGTTAGTAACTTACATGCCAAAAATCTGTTAGTTATGCCTTGCGTAGAAAATTAATATCAGCTGGGGTTGGGGGAACACATTAAATGTTGAATTATTGTGCCACTGATTTCATTTCCCTCTTTCACCAAAGACGGCAGCTAGTTTCACAGAATATTGAAGCACACTATCTTGGGTAGCCTGAGAGGTTGGCGGCCATCCTAAGTTAAAGAACAGGAGACAGAGAAATAGCGGTACAATAAAGTAAAAAGAAGCCACCAAGTCATCCTCCAGCTAATGATAAACTTTCATGTAAAA
This sequence comes from Oophaga sylvatica, assembly GCA_033576555.1. Taxonomy (NCBI): domain Eukaryota; kingdom Metazoa; phylum Chordata; class Amphibia; order Anura; family Dendrobatidae; genus Oophaga; species Oophaga sylvatica. The sequence continues at coordinate 401,073,978 of JARQOD010000002.1, forward strand.
CTAGAGGGTACATCTATATTCCAGTGAACTGCAAAACATGCACATAAAAGCTTAAGGCCCTGTGCACACGTTGCGGATTGTGCTGTGGGTCCGCAGCGGTTTTAGTGCTGCGGGTCCGCAGCAGAACCGGACGCCATGTACAGTACAATGTTAGTGAAGGGATTAAAAAAAAAAAAAAGCTGTGCACATGATGCCGAATTTTCAGCGCGGATTTGGTGCGGTTTTAAAACCACAGCATGTCAATTCTTTGTGCGGATTCTGCAGCGGTTTTACACCTATTCCATTATAGGTGTAAAACCGCAGGCAAATCCGCGGCAAAACCGCAGTAAATCCGCGCTAAAACCGCAGGTAAAACGCATAATAAAAATAAGCAAACTAAAAAACTCTTTTAGAAAATATATCTCAGAAGCAAAGAAAAAATATTCAAGATTGCACATACGAGGTTCTAACCTACTATATTGAACCTGGATATGGTAAAAATGATCACAATACAATATAGATGTTATAGATCATGATTCATGTGGTTCATCTTGTTATCAACCGTAAGGGTGGATTGCAAAAGTTGTATCTTCAACCTGTATGTCAAAAATGGATGCCGATCCCATTCATCAAAAGGCAACAGAAGCACAATGAAAACATGGCCTTGTGAATACAGGTTAAAACTAACCATATACGTAAGCCTCTGTTCACATATGTCCAATAATTTATGATAAAAACCAAACCATGCTGCTGTGGTGGATCAGTCACATGAGGACACCATCCGTCATGATGTCTGTAGTTTTGATCAGTACAATATTGCTGCTTGCTTGGCTATTTTTTTTCTGTCAAATATGATAGGAAAAATAACAGGTCTCTGACGCAGATGTAATTATAACCAGACAGTTTTGTTCATGGTGGACATGGTAAATCTAGCAGCCTTTGAACATTTGCCATTGGTTGCGTGTTTGTTTCAGTTGGGAGTTGAAAATAAGCAATCCCTGGCAGGAACTTATTCAACGTGGGAACTAAGAATCTGGCATACTGAGATCCATCTGTTGTCAATGGACAATTGGCAGGCCACATTAGATGGTCAAGTGATCCCATTAATATTGTTAGTTTCACCCAAACTTTCTCCCTTATGGCTATCCAGCTTTAGGTCCCGGGGAGAAGACGTATATTTTAGTTCCAAGGAGGGAACCTGCAAAAGGATTATTGATCTCAAATATGGCTGTGTTCATGAACCATTTCCACTAAGTACTATTTAAAAACATACCATCATAATTTTAAAGAGTTTCCCCCAAAATTGACATGTCACAGAACCTCAAGATAGATAAAAGGTCTGATAGCTGGGGTTCAACCTCTGGGACCCCACTGTTCACTCTCACTATAACCACAGTATGAGAATGAATGGAGAAACAGTCCTGTAAGCTCCCTGCCACCCATGTATGTTTGGTAGCCTAATTCTAATGATCAGTAAAGGACCCAACAGCTAACAGACATCAATCCTGTGGCGAGGTTAAAAAATGGTGACAAAATGGTGATTGTGTGGGAAAAAAACTTTAAATTTGTGTTAAAAACACTGGGCAAGGTGTTTTTTATTCATTCATTTCTAGATCAAGGTTGTTGTTTTTTTTAATGCGTCATTCTTTTTTTCACTGGACCAGTATATTGCCTACATTGGAGCGACCTGGTACTGTTATCAGCCGGTACAGACCTATGCTCACCGTGAAGGATGCGAGCCATAAGCTAATTACATTTTCCAACTCAGGTGGCAGATGGTAGATGCAGTAATGTGACCACAAAGCTCCACCCAAACGAAGGTGGTAGAAATGAGGCTTGGAATGATTTTACAGTTTCAATCCAATCCTTGTGGTCTAAAGGGTATGCCACACTAAACAACATCGCTAACGGGATCGCTAAAAAACGTCACTATTTAGCGATCCCGTTAGCGATGTTGTTGTGTGCGGCATCTGCCAGCGACGAGCTTACTGCTGTGATCTCGCTCGTCGCTGGAATCGTTCCGGACCCTATTTCGTCGCTGGCGCCCCGCTGGTAAGTATCTAATCGCTAAGTGTGGCACCTTTTTTAGTGATTTAGCGGTACTTTTGTGCCGCTAAAGTCGTTAAGGAGATCGCTAACCGCGATAGCGTCCTAACGACATCGCTAAAATAGGTAGCTACTAGCGATATAGAAACAATCCCGCTAGCGATCTCATTAGTATGCGACGCTAACGAGATCGCTAGCGGGATTGTGTAGTGTGGCAGTACCTTTAGAGGTGTCTCTATACACAATTTATACATATTAAAGTTGTTGAAACATCTTGCACATTGAAAAAAAAGTGGAATACTAGAAAAAAATATTGACTCTCCCTCCTATTTATCATAATGAGGTCATTATTTTTATGTACAAAGTATCTGTTTTCTAGAACTTTCTGCTGGAAGATGACAAACGCACAAAAACAAAAGTCAGGCTGTGTGCAGAGCTAATTCTACATTAGCTTAACCAGTGCGTATATACGGTAAACATGTGAAGAGTGAGCTAGCCATTTGTACTGAACACTAATGGACAAAGTGGGCTTGTTGGAAGACCATTCCCGGTGACTACCTCTTGAAGCTCATCAAGAGAATGCCAAGAGTGTGCAAAGCAGTCATCAAAGCAAAATGTGGCTACTTTGAAGAACCTAGAATATAAGACATAATTTCAGTTGAAATATGCCAGATGAATAACTCCCTGCTATAGACGCTTCATTGTTATTATTGCTATGCTTCACTATTGCTATCAATCTGACAATCGATTTGCTTCATCCTCAGGTATGTCCACTGGCTGCTGCAATACCATAACCCATCTTTCCTGATCCCAATCACCTTGCATCTCTCTGCTACTCTTGGTATGTCCACTGGCTGCTGGAATGCTCTACACCCAGAAATTAGGACCAACTATACAGTTTTAGGTGCTACCTAAAAAGACATCTGTTTAGAGCGGCCTATCACGTTCCCTAATTGAAGTTTTTACATATAGTCCATCCTCTACTTCTCTGATTATAACCCTCCATCAAACTCCATCGCACCCAAAAGCACCAAAAATATTGGCTGGTGACTAGCTCATGAAGCCTTTATCTATCCCCCATTCCCTTAAAATGGCTGGACCATCACTGTTAAAAAGCACCTGTACTTTGTCACCCCCACCTCATTGTATATTGTAAGCTCTCACGAGTAGGGTCACCATTATTTTGCTTTAATTATTGTATTATCTTTAACGTTGTTACTTATGACTGTTGTATATGAACTGCTGAATTGTTAACCGCTGCGGAATATGCTGGTGCTATATCAATAAAGATTATTATTATTAGTATTATTACATTTTAACCACATGACAGCAGCATTTTCTAAGATTCAGTAGGAAAACTTGACAACTGATCTGGACAACAAAGTTAATTTTTTTTTGTCTTATACATTTTTATAGGCAGGGTACTAAGTGCACAATTATATTCTATTCTTGCTACATTGCCCCCATAAGGTTTAATGAACCATTTCTGCAATTCCCAGTAAGGGGCAGAGAACAATGGATCCATGAGAACAAAAGCAACTAGAAAAACTATTTTGTCCATGTTACGTGCATTTCTCTGTAGCCTCGCGCACACAGATCAGGGTCACTGTATCTGGTCAAACTGCAATCATGTCCTAAAACCATTTATTTTACTTCGTTACTGCAAAAAAGGCAAAAAAAGTGTGGATTCTCAACAAATTGTTGCAGGCTTTTACAGTATGTCATTTGTGCGTAAGTAGAGAACTAGCTTTTTAAAGTGTGCTCACTACACTAAAATATGCAACAATCGCATCAGGAACCTTTTTAGCGTTACACCGGTCTGAAGTGAGTAACAGTAGGCTTTATAATATGCAACATAATGTGTTTGCCACTATCAGTTTTTATACAAGTGCAGAGCACTACATCTCTGAGAACAGAGGTGTGTTTGACCAAGCGCTCCTGTGTATGGAGGTGTTGTATATGATGGGGTTCAAGGAGAATTTAGAAACTAGTCTCTTGAACTGCAGCCATAGTGATACAGATCCTTATACCCCAGGCCCAGTGGTGAAAAAGACAAGCCACAATAATAATTATATCATTCATGATGGTGTTAACAATTAGAAAGCAAAAAAGTTTGCTTGTTTTACATTTTCTCAGCAGTGGGTGCATGGGATTTTGTGAAATCTCATCCACAATGCTGAGGTACTGTAAAATGCAGCAGATTTTCCACTGGGAAAATCGGGTAGAAAATCAGACCATAGAGGGAGTGTCATCAAAACTGAAAGTCTAAAACTACGTGCACAGCCTTGTATGGGAAATAGCCCCTTAAGAAAAAAACAAAAAAAACAACACACACCTAGTGTACTAATCACTTGCTCCTTCCTGCAGAGTGAAGTTTAATCATATATTAATTAAGGTGCGCTATAGGTGTGGCCAAGAGGCTCAGTGCCTCACTCAGCACACTGATACTGCATGCTCAACCTCCTTCACTAGTGATCGACAGCACTGGCCTGAGCCTGCTCTGAAGTCATTCCTACCACCAGTGAGCGGACCAGTGCACTGAGCCTTTTGGTCATTCCGACAGTGCTCAGAGAACGTTAATTAGCATATTTGATTAAGCTTCAGTATCTGCAGAACTGAGGTAATGATTAGAACACTGAGGCCCGACTCATCAAGACTGGCGCTTTATATGCTGGTCTTGAGGGGGTGGGGAAGGAGTGCAAGGCATCTGATTCATTAAGAGGATGTGCCTCTTACTGAATCAGGCAAGACACAAGATGGCGTGCTTCTCCGTGTGTGTCTTGCCACAAATATTAAACCAGTCAGGGACTGGCGTAAGATTTGTAGTGTAAGCACCACTGGGGGTGAAAGCTTCATCCATTCTGTCAAAGCTGGCAAAAATGGTGGGCAAATGCTAAAAGTTTCAACATTTTGAGAAGCCTAGTGTAGCACAAAAAGATTGTGACTTTTGTAAGATTTTGGCCAGTTTTCTGGGGTAAAAGCATTCAAGAATCGGGGCCCAAAGTCTTCACCATGGTTTTTTCCTTATGTCATTTTTGTTGTATCCATCTGGCATACGAGTTATCAGTTTTTCTTTGTTTTTTGCTTTTTTTATTGACAAGGTGTGTTTCTTCCCAAACCAATAAAAAGATCCCTAGGATGTCACATGGGTTTATTTAATTACCTTGTACACAACTTCAGAAACATAGTAAACGTAATTCTTATTTCCAAATGGGAATACAGTCATGGGCAAAAGTGTTGAGAGCTGTAAGAAGCTTGTTGATGGGTATAGGAAGCGATTGGTTGCAGATATTTATTCCAAAGGATGTGCAACCAAATATTAAAATTGAGCGTGCCAACAATTTTGTCCAGACCATTTTTGGGGTTTTGTGTGAAATTATGCGCAATGTGTTATTGTTTTCCTCTTTTTTTTGTGTTCTTCCAATACACACAGCGGACATAAAAACCTTTGTATAACAAAATGTGTAATCGCAATAATCTTCTGGGAGAAATACTTCATTTTCTGGAACACTTTCGGCCATGATTGTACGTATTAAGCATGTCAAGGATGATCACAAACCCACAGGTGACAGTCTTCAATTTGTTCTATACATAACAGCCATAAATTAAAGAGACTCTCCACACACCCATAGCTAGTTTACAGGTCACCTTGCCCTCTGTAGTCTCCTTCATGTCACAGATCCCACTTCCTACAGAACTGCCTCCCTAACATGGGCCACAACCATGATGCACAGTGCCACTGACTACTGTAAATCCTTACATTTGCCATTCCTATTGCAATGGTATTTTCCCATACAGAAGAGCGCACACCACCATTCCTCATTTACGCATTGCAGAATATGATTGTCCATCTAACTAATGATCTACAACTTTAATCTCCATTCTATTTCTGACTTCAGCAGTTAATATCTTCCATATGCTAGTTCATACAAGTGTACCACAGCTTCCTAATGTCCTGTAGAACAGTGAACTAAAGATTGAGCATATGAACTGCTAAATTTATTCTATCCTTAGGTTAGAGGTATACATGGAAAAGTCTGCTCTGCTACCACCAAGTTAATAGCACAGTCATTCTTCACTTTCAACTGAGTGAAACAGTCACAAGATTCTTCAGTGTGGCCAAACCCGCCATCCCCTTCAGCACTGGGAGTCATGTTTGCATTGAGCGTGACTGCATATGTACACATGCATGCGTGACTAGTTGCCAACCACCTACAGTTTTGGGGTAAAATAGTTGAGAGGACGTCCATACTTATATTCAGAATCCATGTCCTCATGTTAAGTATAGAAACATGGAGCCACAAACATAAAACCCTCTTTATACTGCGTTTCTGCAGTGTGTCCGGTCTAAACCCACTAAAAATGAGATTTAGCTGAACCCGTGATGGAGTCATATGCTGGAAATTGTCAGCTCAGAAACTTTCTGCACCTATCCAAAATGTTGCAATAGTAGAAAGGGATATACGGATAAATCTGCTGCACTGCTCGTCAAGAGGCTAGCCAATGGCGAAGATAGCGTTGAGAGCAGTTTTACAAATCTACACGTTTCAGAGTTGAACAAACTCCATCAGGGAAAAAAAACAAAAAACTTTTTGATGAGTTGACCAAACACGTAGATTAATAAAAGTGCTCCATCATCACCATTGGATACGACTTGCATTTTTGCGGGATGATCAGCAACTAAAAAAAAAAAAATCTTACTTTTTAGCATTTAACATATGGGTAAAATAAATTTCCTATATGTCAAACTTGTTATGGATGCAGTGATACGAAATATGTTTGCCTTTTGTTTTTAAATGGGAAAAAGTGTTGATATAATCATTTTATTTATAGAACTGATTAAATCACTATATGTATATATATACACAACACATATATATATATATATATATACACATACACACACACACACACACACACACACACACACAGTACAGACCAAAAGTTTGGACACACCTTCTCATTTAAAGATTTTCCTGTAATTTCATGACTATGAAAATTGTACATTCACACTGAAGGCATCAAAATTATGAATTAACACATGTGGAATTATGTACTTAACAAAAAAGTGTGAAACAACTGAAAATATGTCTTATATTCTAGGTTATTCAAAGTAGCCACCTTTTGCTTTGATGACTGCTTTGCACACTCTTGGCATTCTCTTGATGAGATTCAAGAGGTAGTCACCGGAAATGGTTTTCACTTCACAGGTGTGCCCTGTCAGGTTTAGTAAGTGGGATTTCTTGCCTTATAAATGGGGTTGGGACCATCAGTTGTGTTGTGCAGAAGTCTGGTGGATACACAGCTGATAATCCTACTGAATAGACTGTTAGAATTTGTATTATGGCAAGAAAAAAGCAGCTAAGGAAAGAAAAACGAGTGGCCATCATTACTTTAAGAAATGAAGGTCAGTCAGTCTGAAAAATTGGGAAAACTTTGAAAGTGTCCCCAAGTGCAGTTGCAAAAACCATCAAGCGCTACAAAGAAACTGGCTCACATGAGGACCGCCCCAGGAAAGGAAGACCAAGAGTCACCTCTGCTTCTGAGGATAAGTTTATCCGAGTCACCAGCCTCAGAAATCGCAGGTTAACAGCTCAGATTAGAGACCAGGTCAATGCCACACTGAGTTCTAGCAGCAGACACATCTCTACAACAACTGTTAAGATGAGACTTTGTGCAGCAGGCCTTCATGGTAAAATAGCTGCTAGGAAACCACTGCTAAGGACAGGCAACAAGCAGAAGAGACTTGCTTGGGCTAAAGAAAACAAGGAATGGACATTAGACCAGTGGAAATCTGTGCTTTGGTCTGATAAGTCCAAATTTGAGATCTTTCGTTCCAACCACCGTGTCTTTGTGCGATGCAGAAAAGGTGAACGGATGGACTCTACATGCCTGGTTCCCACTGTGAAGCATGGAGGAGGAGGTGTGATGGTGTGGGGGTGCTTTGCTGGTGACACTGTTGGGGATTTATTCAAAATTGAAGACATACTGAACCAGCATGGCTACCATAGCATCTTGCAGCGGCATGCTATTCCATCCGGTTTGCATTTAGTTGGACCATCATTTAGTTTTCAACAGGACAATGACCCCAAACACACCTCCAGGCTGTGTAAGGGCTATTTGACCAAGAAGGAGAGTGATGGGGTGCTACGCCAGATAACCTTGCCTCCACAGTTACCAGACCTGAACCCAATCGAGATGGTTTGGGGTGAGCAGGACCGCAGAGTGAAGGCAAAAGGGCCAACAAGTGCTAAGCATCTCTGGGAACTCCTTCAAGATTGCTGGAAGACCATTTTCTGGTGACTACCTCGTGAAGCTCATCAAGAGAATGCCAAGAGTGTGCAAAGCAGTAATCAAAGCAAAAGGTGGTTACTTTGAAGAACCTAGAATATAAGACATATTTTCAGTTGTTTCACACTTTTTTGTTAAGTATATAATTCCACATGTGTTATTCATAGTTTTGATGCCTTCAGTGTGAATATACAATTTTCATAGTCATGAAAATACAGAAAAATCTTTAAATGAGAAGGTTTGTCCAAACTTTTGGTCTGTGTTTTATAACATATACATATATATATATATATATATATATATATATATATATATATATATTTTTTTTTATTATTATTATTTTTTTTCCTAACCCTTTTTGTTGAATTTTTAAGTGTCATTAGGGGCCTCGATCTTTAGATCAATTTTCTTAAACTAAATACAGAAATACCGTAGTATTGCAATATACAATGAAATCGCTGTTCTATGAAGCTCAGCCTGTGACGGAGCTTCATGAGAGGACTAAGTAGTTAAGGGGGCCCCTTGGCAGGCTCCCAGCTGCAATGACAAATCATCAGTTCCATGTCTGCACCGCAGGGATCCAATGGGAGTCAGTGTGCACAATTATTCACTATAAAGACATTTAAATGCTGCAAGCTCCAGGCGGTGCTGTCAGGCTATGTACACACGTTGCGTTTTTGCTGCATTTTTTTTCTACAGGCAAAACCTGTTTAAGAGGCTAAATTAAAAAAAAAAAAAAAACACACAGGTCTTGCTGTGGTTTTCAGGTACATTTGTCTCTTGTACATGCAGATACAGTTTAGTGCCTGTTCTTGAGTTTTCTGCACAAAAAACACTTTGTTTTTGCAGTTACTCATTGCTTTCGCTGGGTGAAAAACCACTGCAAAAAACAGTTTTCAATTCAGTCAGGAAAAAAAAAAAAACTGTGCATGGGATTTCTTAACTTTCATAGCTTTTGCTGGTACTGTAAAACGCAGCATTTAATTTGCATAAAAAAAACACGCAGCAGAAATGCAACGTGTGAACACAGCCTTACAGACAGATCCTGGTAATGTAACAGAGCCAGCGACTGCCAGGTAAGGTCGTGTTCAGCATAAAAAAAATGCATACAACTCCTGCAACTACATACCAGAAATTTTATTTATGTTGTCTTTATCGGGTTAAAAAATATATTTTTAAAATGACAGACTAATGTTGATGGCTACATATATACATCAAAGGCAAACAATCGCCACATATAATGTGTAGTTACCGCAGAAGATGCCAGGTACTATAAACAGTAAAATAGAACATTTCATAGAATGCAATAATGAAGATATTTCCATTGCTAGCTCATTAACTATATAATCATGATTGGTCAAAAAAGTACATGTTTGACTTCATCTTTATTTCCATAAGTAAAAACGGAAAAACGATCTTGGACAAATAATGGGTACATCAATCTATAAGGCAATGAACCATAGCTGGAAAGCAGAAATTCCCACCCACTCTGTAAGGCCTCTTTCACACATCCGTTTTTTTGTGTCAGGCATAATCCGTCGAATGCCTGAAGGGACGGATCCGGCGCTGAAATGAAAAAACTGATGCAACAGATCAGTTTTTTTGCTGGATCCGACCTGAACTTTTGAACCCGGATTTAGAAGTTTTGCAGCCAGAAAATGTAGGTACGCATGGAGAGAGAGAGAGAGAGAGAGAGAGAGACCTTGGTTTCCAGAATCCGGATCAGGCTTTTGGCGGATTGCACAAAAGACTGGTCCGGTTCCATAGACTTGTATTATTTCAGGCCGCCTGATGCGGCTCCGGAAAAAAAAAACGTTACATGCACCGTTTTGTCCGGCCGCCAGAATGTACCTTTCGGCCGGATCCGGACAAAAACGGATGCAACGCAATGACATCAGGCGCGATCCGGCGCTAATGAAAGTCAATGCTAAAAAAACGCATCCGGTACCAGATCCGTTTTTTTTAACAACACGCCGGATCGAGCCTGAAGTCAAAAAACGGATGTGTGAAAGAGGCCTAATGGTCTGTTTACATTACACACCAAAAAATGATCACTGATCAGCTGCTGGTTTGCTGACCTGCAATCCTTTCATAGCCACAGGCAGACCACTACTACTGACTACATTGTAAACAGGACCTGCATAGGTCCTGTTTACACTGAACGATGTGCTGCTGAGGTTGGTGATCTTTTGTGCTGTCCAAAAGATCTTTCCACCGGACAAACAGCAGCCTGTTAGTGTAAACAGACCTCCACTCCCAGTTCCCTGAAATAAAATCAGCATGATACATTAGAGAAAAGTCTATCATCCACACGGCATACAAATGATCCCTTACTTAGTGTCATCATGTTACTTACACGCAGAACTCTATTGTAAAATACGGAGCAGAAACAATTCCAAAAGACAGGAATGATGGTAGGAAAGGAGATAAACCCTAACTTTTTTTTAGGAATATCTACAGAAATGTGTTACTCTCATCCCTTATGATAAAATACAGTGATAAAGGAAAACTATATTGTAAAACTAGATTCCATCACTAAAACTAGTCCGAATGGGCTTTTCTGCAAACCTTTGCTCCAGATAAAAATATGGACATCTCTATAAATAATTTGTAGGCATTATTGGCTAGTAGATGGCAGCTTGGGGTTAAGTGACATGGCGCTGGTAGGGATGGGGGTGCACTGAATTCCTTCCCAGCTGCAGGCTGCTGCTCCTCCCCCTCCTATCAGCACACACCTGGCAGGACACAGCTTAGCTTCACAATGCAGCTCTCAGCGCACAGGAGCAGCATTGTGTGGGACCTGACAAGGGATTGAGGAGGGGGAGGAAGAAGACACAGTGGGACCTGTGTCACATCCACAGACAACCAATATAGCCCACAAGAGTATAGAGAGGATCTGCCTGGGAGAGGTCCTCAGAAGACTGCTAGCTCTTCTGGACAGACATCACTATACATGCTGCTTATAGAAGTAGAGGTAAAGGACTGGTCATGCTAAACAGGAAAGCCATTCGTTATTCATAATCTACAGCTAAAAACAAAATCCAGTATGTGGAACATATATACAGCTCGTGCTGACCGACCAAGCGACGCTCAGGAAGTGGTGAGGAGGTCTGGGTAAAAGGAGAAGGTATTCTGTCAAAAAGGACTGCAGCACAGAGTGTGCGCACTCAAGGCGGTTTTATTCCTCCCTTCCTGGCACTATTTACAGGGTGGGAATTCCAAATAAACACTTCCTCCCTCAAGACTCTGCCCCAAGGGGGATAAAAAGCCACATGGTAACCATCTGCTTAACTGCATACTTACTTCTGCTCAGCAACTCTACAAGAAACCAGGCCGGGAGAGGTTTTAGCATCTCATACTGACATTGTAATGCTTTGCCATTTATGCAGGGCAATACAAGTAGAAGAACTAAAGCAAGCAGCAACTGTGACACAGAGGTGACAGTATCGGATGAGGTGGTACATGGCGCACACAGGCAATGAAGTTTAAAAGGAAAAAGGGGTGGGCGCAGAGGAGGAGGAAGCCAGCTGAAAAAGGAAAGGGGTGGCAGAGTGCGCATAACCAGCACAGGCCAGAGGTTCAAGTCATGCAATGGAAAAGGAAGGCTTGGCAGCAGGTAAACAAGTCCACGGACAGGAAAAATTAAAGAACCATTATATAAATATTATATAAATAATAAAAGAACACACACTAGACAAGAAATTCAGAGACAGGAAGAAAAAAAATGCATCATAGTGCAGGCACAGGAGAGAAAAGCTGAGTGCAATGAAATGAAAATGAAAAAAGTGCAGAGAGCACAAAAAGGGAAAAGAGCAAGAAAAGCAAAATGAAGTGAGGACGACAGCAAAGGGGAGAGGACAGAGCAAAATGAAGGAAAGGGGTGGGAGTGAGGGGAAAAAGTGCAGACGCCACAGAGTGGAAAGGAAAGGGAGGAAGGAAAAAAGCTTAGAGAAAGAAGCCAAGGAGAGTGAACAGCAGAAAGGAGACAGAGGGGAGAGAGCTGGTGATGCAGGCAGAGAGATTGAGGGTGGAAAGCATGCAAGAATATAATAGCTCAGCAAAGGTGTGGGAGACATGGCCAGAGAGAGGAGGAGGTGGAAAAGTAGGGGAAATCAGGAAGCACGCAAGTCAGGAAAGTGGGAGTTAAGACTGCACACTGATGGGGTAGTGATTAGTAAGAGGCAAAGATACAGGAAAAAAGAATCAAGCTGTAAGGGCTGTATTAAAAAGGCAGAAAGCAGGGAGGGAGGGAGGGAGGCACAGAAAGAGGAGTAGAGAGGCAGCAGTTAGCAGCAGGCAGGGGACCTGGCAGTGCCAGCCCTCAGCATGTAACACAGAGCACAGATGGGGGGAGAGAGAGAGGAATAGCATGTTGTTCAATCTCCTTTCAGCGTCCAAATCCTACTCCCCCCCTCCTCCTCTCCTCACTCTCTCCCCGGCTGCAGGGCTGGAATTTTCCACTGGTTTTTTGCACATCCCTCAGCCTCCAGGAATGCGGCTGGCTACTTCTCCCTCCATGCACAACCAGGGGAGAGGAGGCCAGGACACCAGCGGCTGTAGGGGGTGGAGGAGAGGAGGTGGTAGGACACAGCTGGCCAGCCCCCTAGAAGGGAGGCTCTGACTGTGCAACACATGTGCTCTCCTCAACCAACCCCCATAAATAGCCTCATAGCATGCAGGCACAAACAACTTGGGACCTGAGTAATGTCATAGTCGAGATACAACGCCAACCACGATGTAACAGAAATCATAGTCTGGTACACATATCTGCGGTAGCCATCATACTATAGCCACTGGTTGTGCACCCTGTAGCCATGCCACCATCCATAATTCATATGCAACCGCTGGTACAAGTCATAGTTACGATAAACTAAGTTGTCATTCAACCCGTTCCAATAATCTATTGTGCTTTATAGTCAGGGTATTAGAAGATGCACTCAACATGGAGCGTGCATGATGCCACAAGAAAGCCCCTACCTGTACATCTGTGTTGTTCACATAATGCCACTGGTTTGGCATAATAACAATCGCCAGCTGATGGTAGAATCAGAACAGGTAGAAGGGAACTAAAGGGTATGCCACACTAAACGAGATCACTAACGAGATCGCTAACGAGATCGCAAAAAGTCACTATTTTGCGATCTCGTTAGCGACCTCGCTGTGTGTGGCATGTAGCAACGATGTGGCCCCTGCTGTGATGTTGCTGATCGTTCACTAGCGTTCTGGACCGTTTTTTGATCGTTGGCGTCCCGCTGGTGAGCCTATATCGCTGTGTTTGGCACCTTTTGTGAACGACGAGCGACCTCGTTTGTAACGCATGTGTGTTTAGCGTCACGGAGTGGATCGCAATATCTGTAAGTTCTCTTTTGCGTCACAGAGAGGATCGCAGAAGTTGCAAAGCAGGCTAGCAGGACGCAGAGAGCAGGAGCGATGCTGGAAATTCCTATGAATCAGAAGCGCTCAGTACATGCTAATGACATCCTAACGACCGCCAAAGTCGTTAAAGAGATCGCTGACCGCTGATGTGTCATTTATGAGATCTCCTGTTTGGCAGCTACTAGCGACCTAAAAGCGATCACACCAACGATCTCGTTAGCTTGCGTCGTTATCGAGATCGCTAAGTCTGGCAGTACCTTAAGAGTTAAGACTGACATTTTGTACACCAGTCAAATTGAAGTACAATACAATTACATGCGCCAAAACCATTAGGAGGTGCACATCATGGGCTGTCCTAAAGACAAAGTAAAAATCCAAAAACTAAGGCTGCTGTTAGCATAGATTTGTATAAAATTGGCACTAATTTCTGTATTTTGGCCCATCCCTCTACTGGTTAACCCTGCCCACGTATTCTTAGTACTTTTCAAATACCAAGGTTACAAATTAATGTACAAACATGGATTGTTCCTATAATTTGCCAAACTGTCACAAATTACATAAGAAATTCCCCTTAAAGTGTACTGATAAATGCACTCGATCACATTCATTTGAAGAATAAAAAGCTATGGCTGCACAACCAGACGAACAGGAAAACACCACGACATGCCATCTGAAATATACAGATTAGCACTGTGGGAGCCCATATGACAGGTCACACATCAGGTTACAGCAGACTAAAGATAAAGTGTCAGTTTCCAAAGGCAATAAGCAGAACTTTCAAAGCCAGTATGGATATAAATGGAGAATACAACATAGTAAAAGCTTATTCCTGCAGTTGTACAGCAGCCATATTCTACAATCTATGCTAATCTTCGGCCAAGCCATGGGTTTTGTGGGCCGAACTAGTGGATTCGTAAGCATAGATGAGGCTGTTAGTTTGGTTCCGGAGACAATTTGCAGGACAGAACATAGACCTTAATAATTCAACAGCTAAATGGTTATATGAGCAAGTCCTACAAAGGCCATGTTCACTTCACATTCTACCTTTACCACATACATGAACCTCCCAACTTGTGTGCTGAAAATAAATGCCAGATTTATGCAGCTTTATGCCACAAAATTGCACTTGCTACCGTTCCATCAAGGCTTCCATATTGAAGAACCAGTAGACTGAACTATTCGCTAAACATGTCAAAATGACAGTTTTTTGGCATGTCGGATCAACGGGTGCCTGTGGCTACAATAGATATATGCCCCGAGTGCATTTACATTTGTTTAAGCAAAAAATAAAAAAAACAGTATTTTGTATAGGTTTAAATTCTGACAACTTGCTGCAAGTCCCACAAGATAAGGGCTCGTGCGCATAGCAGCTCCTCTGCACATGAGTAACAGACGCAGGCTATGATATAGTGCCTCCTTTCAGATTTGCACAGCATCTTCCCACTAGCAGCAGTCCAGACTGCAGCTTCCAATTATCCACAACAGATCTGAAATTTAAAGGAGTAACCCGACTGGCCGCTACAGAGTACATCAGACGACTTTAGCATGCAGCCCAATATTCTAAATATTGCAAACACAGTTATGATTTAAGTAGAAAAGGAATGATCCACTGTCTTCTGTTTACTTCAACAGGAAAAACAAAACAAAACTCCTTTAGTCACAAAGTTCACATTGGCTAATAAACAGTAATAGAAAAATATTAAGATTTGAGAGTCCTCAGTGGTTGATACCTTTTAATGGCCAACTGAAAAGATGGTAACAAATTGCAAGTTTTCGAGATTACTCAGGTCTCTTCATGAGCATAAAGATTAATGCCTGATGAAGACAACATAGTAGTCTCGAAAGCATGCAATTTGTTACCATCTTTTCAGTTAGCCATTAAAAGGTATCAACCACTGAGGACTATCTACTGGCTAACACGGCACAAAGATTTCTATTTTTCTCAAACAGTAATACGAATCAAAGTAATACAATCAATAGCACTATAACAAGTGACAGAATACATTTTGTACGAGTATTGTAGTGGACAACACTGTTCTCTATACTTGCGCTCTCTGAATGCCCATGATACCTTACACTGTTTTACTTGTTACATCTGAGATATGGGGTGGGGGAATTCACCTAAGTTTGGCACTGCAACTGTTGTAATACTACAACTTCCACCATCTCCTGTTAGCCATGGGCTGTTAGGGTGAAAGTTGTAGTTTCACAAGAGCTGCAGGTTCCTGGTCCATGTTCTAAGCTTTCGGCTACTATATCTATAATTCAGGCACAGACAGAACACTGTCCAGATGCTGCAGATTTGGGTGTAGGCATTTCTGAGACCCATTTATTTGAGCGTAGTTAGCCAAAATTCATGCATATGGTTTACAACCCTTATTCACACATAGGCAAGTCATATTTCAGGTGCAAAATTTGTGTTTAAGCTGCCTTTGTGTGTAAATATAACCTTTCATAGACTCAGACGTGTACTCATTTTATATTTGCTGTAAAGACTAAGTGATGGCTGTGGTTTATTGCTACCACAGACATGACAATGAGAAATACTGATCAGAACTGTATTAGCTGAAGAAAAATCTTTACATCTACAGTGAGCTGTCTACAGTTTAGTGGAGAGAAAACAAGCACTAAGTAAACTAAGCAAAGATTTTATTACTATAAAAACTGTGCAAATTAAAGCAAAGATTTTAATTTGCAGAAACAATGCCCTCCTATTACATGACTATGTTTGTCACTTGCACAACAGTCAGTTATATAACCGCATAGGAAAATGTCGGAAAAAAGGGATAACTTGGTTTAGATAATGAATTGATAAAGAATGGTTATTCACTCTGCTCTTACCTGCGTTAAAGCTTATGAACTTGCCAACCTCAGCCTCTCCTCATCTCCATTTCTACAGAAGAAAATGGTTTTTTCTGGTTTCCCTGGTGTTTTATGTGATCAGCAGAGTTCTCCAGAGTTTTTGTTAATGTGATCTAAAAAGACCATATCTCACTACAACTCTTCCCCTTCTACATGCTAAAGAAAAAAGACAGATGCATTAATGAATGTAAATATAGCTCAAATGCTATTTACCTTCAGAACAGAATCACCTATCAACAGTTGACAATCATGAAAGTCCTATAAGTAATCGTAACTATTAGTGCTTCATCTAAATGATAACAGATCAATTACGACATGAAACCCTATTGTGTATTGCCACTGATTGTTCATCTATGGACTGAGACTGCTATATGAAAACTTTCCCAGTGGGAACTTTCCAGTCATACAGCCTTGCGACCCTGAAAGAATTGCAACAATTCCTGTCCCTTGCGTTTAACTTTTATCAATCTGACATTAATGACCTATTATATTGCCTCATTAAGAAGTCTGGTTTTTTTTTGTATGTGTTCAATCCGTTTTTCATGGCTAGAAAACATAGCATACCCATTATAAGTATATGGCACGGTTTACATGTTGCCAGTTTATTAAAGTCCATGTATTATTATTATGGCCCCACTTCAGAAAAGTGTCAAGGAGACATGTTTTATTTTTCCCACAAGACTGTGAAAAATGCGGAGAGCATCCATGTCATGTCAGTTTTTAACATTGTACTGGGTAGGAGAAGCGTTGAAATTTTGTTTTCTTTTTTTTTGGAATGAAAGATAATAACTGATGGTAACAATGGACACACTGACCAAACAGTGATAAAAATTGCTATTTTTCCATGTTAAAAAAACACAAGAATTGGACGGACTACAAATAGATTATTAATGAAGAGATTCTGAAAAAAAATGCAAGACAATGTAATGGTTTTGGTTTTCTTATTGGAATGTACACACTGCAGATTCATACTGAAGGTAACAAAACCACAAAGAAACAAATATGTAAACAAGCATCTGTGAATCAATCCAGAATGTGTGTTAAACCTTAGATTCCTCAAAGCACTATTTATAGATACCTCCTCTTGGCATTCTCTCCAACAGTTTTATCAAGTAGTCCCCTGGAATGACTTTCCAACAGTCTTGAAGGTGCTTCCAGAGGTGCTGAACACGTTTGCTACCTTTACTTCACTCATCCCAAATCAATAGGTGAGTGAGGTTGGGAGATTGTGAAGGCTGTGTCATCTGATGCAACACTCAATTCTTCTTTTTCATTAGTGGTCCATAGCCTAGAGTTATGTTTTGGGTCATTGTCCGGTTGCAAAAAAAAAGGAAGATGGTCCCATTAAGTGCATGCAAGTCAAATAAATGGGACAGCTTGTCCTTGCAAAACACTGTAAGCCACGTTGGGCAATTTTATCTTGAATTTGGAATAAATCCCCAACGGTATCACCAGTAAAGCATCTGTAGACCATCATACACCTCCTTTCATGTTTAAAGAAGAGCACCACATATGTAGAAGCCATTCGCTCACCTTTTTTTTATATTTCACAAAGTCATGGCAGTTGATAGCAAAAATCTCTAATTTTTACTCATACAGACCACAGTACAGATTTCCACTGATCTAATGTCAATTCCTTGTGCTGCTTGGCCCAAACAAGTCTCTTCTTGTTTACGATTCTTAAGGCACTGTCACACTTAGCGATCGAACTAGCGATCACGACAACGACACGACCTGGCGAGATCGCTGGTGCAATCGCTATGTGGTCGCTAGTTAGATTCCAAACACATCTCATCAGCGATCTGTATAACGACCTCTGCGGTGGTTGGGAAAACCAAGTCCAACCTGCGACGCTAGTAAAGTCGTTCATAAAGGGTGTCACACTCAGCGATTCAGGCTCACCAGCGGGACATCAATGACCAAAAAACGGCTCAGAACGTTCATAAGCGATCAGCGACATCGCAGCAGGGGCCACATCGCCGCTACATGTCACACACAGCTAAGTCGCTAACAAGATCGCTACTGCGTCATAAAATCGGTGACACAGTAGCAGGGTGGATTTGATTTAAATCAAACTGATTTAAATCACGATTTAAATCACGATTTAAATCACTAGTCAGTAAGGCTTGATTAAATCAGTGATTTAAATCAAAGTTTCTACTAAACTAGTTCTTGCTACTTTAACATGCAAGTAGATGAAAATTTTAGAATCACTTTTTATATACTTTTTTCTCCCAGTTTAATGGGTTAATCATTCATATTTGGACACCACTGTTCTGTTGTACTTAGGAAGGAGAAAAATAATCCTGACCTGACTTGTCTGTCTGTGGCTATGCTGCAGTATTGTGCTCAAAGTTTCACTTTCATTTTCTTGTCTGCTTGCCCTTCCTCCTCCTCACACTTAGATTCATATTCTTCTTGTGTTGTGCAGATCTATTCCACTCCAAACAATCAGAACATATTGTCTAACTTCTTGGACTTGGCACTGAAGGGTTGATTCTGTATTCATATAGGTTTGTAAAACAATAGGATTAAGGTCTTTTTCTCAACTCTGTTCATGTTGTAACATTTTTGCCGTGAAGAAGAGGCTGGGACCTCTGCGGAGTCAAATTCAGTTTTGAGAACTGCGTAAGTAAAGCGAGCGTCTGTGATAATATAGGAGAGAAACTGCCCACTGGCACTAATCCTACAGAAACCTCTGGAAGAGCATGGCATTGTGAATGTTACACATATACAGCCTTTATTCTACTGAGTTAAACAACTCAGCTTTATCTCATGATGGAAGAACCTTTGGATGGTAAAATATGTTCCTCAAAAAGCAGTTTATTGAAAAAAATCTGATTTAAATCAAAAAAAATCCGATTTAAATCAAAAAAATCCGATTTAAATCAAAAAAAATCGATTTTTTTGATTTTTTTTAAAAAATCATTGATTTTTATCACCCTGCACAGTAGCGATCTCGCTTAGTATGACAGTCAGTACCTTTAGTAGTGGCTGCTTATCTCAGTCTCTTCCACACAACTGATGTTGAGATTTGTCTGCTACTTGATTTATGCAACATTTGTGCATCATTTATGAGGGCCGTTTTCTGAGATGCTGAAAAGTTGTGGTTTCTGATGCTGGTAACTTTGATGAACTTATCCTCTGCAGCAAGGGTAATTCTTGGTCTTCCTGTCCTGTTGCAATCCTCATGAGAGTCAGCTTCATCATAGCAATTGATGGCTTTCACAAATGCAGTTTATTATTGTATGAAACTGCCCCTGCAATAGGCAACTTATTGTCACAAACACTTTGGAACAGTCGGTGATTCCACAAATGAAATTTTGACTAGGCATACCAGTTCATTGGAAGCAATTCCAGGTGACTACCTGATGCAAGAAAGCCAAGGATGCGTAAAGCAATCAAAGCAAAAGGGGGGTACTTTGAGGAATAAAAGTTTAAACAAAGTCCGGTTTGTTTCACAATTGTTTCTTTATTCTCTGTTTAAATACAAGTTCCTTCATGGTTTACTATTCTATGAACAGGTACGTATAAGCTTTTGACCAGTACTCGTATTACCATTTGTTTTTCACCAAATTGGATTGTTTAGGCCAGACATTAAATAACTTATTGGCAGCAACCTATGTGGAAAGAATGATAGTAATAAAGTTTTTTTTTCAAGTAATTATTCTGCAGTCAGTTAGGGTTCACCAACATGCAGCCAATCAGTATGCAATATGCACCCTATCAGAGTTCCACTGTTTGCCTGCTAGAGTGGTCGTCTTGGTACAAGAACACAAGCATGCAAATCACTTATGATCGGTAACACTACGCTACTTTCCTGCTTCTCTCAATGTTCTTTTGAGAAAAAGTGGAAAGAAAAAAAAACAAAAAAAAAAACCTCATGGCGGTCACATGACGACCACTTTAACAAACAAAGCGGAATACTGACTGTGCATCTTGCTGAATCCTAGCAGTGTGCAATATGTAGTTAGATACAGTCAGAATGACTGCATAAATTCATGCCTGGTCCAGAAAACCTATTAAACGATTGTTCTGTACCCAAACCATTTGAATTGGCCCATGTGAGCTGTCACTTGAATATAGTCAATCCTGCACTAAGTTATGGGCATACCAGCTAAATGCAGCTAAAAGCATACAAATTTACATAGCACAACCCACTGTACACGCATTAAGGCTCTTCACATCTGCATTGAAGGCAACATTTAAAGCTTTTGCAGCAGATTTAAGAAAAAAGAAACAAAACAATGCAGCATTATAGTCAATGGGAACACCTGACATCCCCATGTATCCGTCATTCTCACTATTTTCAAAGGAGCAAAAAAAATCAAAAATAACCAATGCATATGTGCACAAATCCTATGTGCAATAATTGGTGATTCGCTACAGTGGTGTAGTGACATCGCTGTTGTAGGCTGTAAACAATCACAGCACTTTACAGTCGCAAACAATACCCTAACTATGGCAGTAACAGAGGGCTGAGGGTATGTAAGACTTTCATGCTTTTATCCTACGTGCTTCCTATTTCTATGAAAATATTAGGATATCAAACCCTTCCCAAAGTAGGGCGTAATAGTACGCCCTATGCTTTGCCCACATTTATGGCGTAGTCTCAGGAGCTGAGCTTGAACCATACCACCTGTAAGATGTCAGGTGTGTTACACAGCTGGCATCTGCCTATTACAGCAGCAACTGGAGCTTGCTCTGATTACTGCTGTTTAAACATTTAACTGCCCTTGTGAATTATTGACGCAATCATCAGGATGTTGATCAGTTCTCATGGCAGCTGGGGTGCTGCTCAAGGCGCACATGGGTGCAATTAGTCTTCTAAACACTAAAATACAGATTAAAATATATAAACTAAGCAATGACTGCAGGTTCAAATCCAATAGGTAGACAAAGTATAAATTAAAAAGTTTTTAAATAACATGAAAAAACTGAATTACCCCATTTTAACCCCAATAAAAAGAAAAAAAAAGTAGTATCGCTATGTCCATATAAGTCCAATTAAAATATAAATTAATATATACGGTAGAATTGAGATTTTTCATTTGCTACATGACCCTAAAAAATGAAATAATGATAAAATATGTTGTCTGCACCACAAATTGATATGAATCACACCAATTTGTCAAGCGAAGGAAGGGGAAAAAAAAAAAGCTTAGAGTTCTGTTAATTGAAAAATAAAAACGGTGAGGGTCACAAACTTTTTTTCTTCAAATTTTAAAACCTATAGAAAGTTGGTATCACTAATCATACCGAACTAGAAAATTATGTTGCCAGGTGATGTTTACTGTGAAATGAAAAAATGTAAAGATGGAACATAAAAAAAAATAAGTAATGGTGGAAGTTCGGTATTTTTACCATTTCACTGCACTTGGAATTTTCTTGCCGTTTTCAATATATTATTTGGTAAAGTGAATGATGTCATTTAAAAGGACCACTTCAGCATTTTTTTTCTATTGCAGCACTGGAGTGGTGCTTTAAATTTAAGTCACCTGCCCCCATCTGATACTCACCATCCAGCATCATCTGTTATCACCGCCGCTCCCGTTAGTCTAGGTCAGTTTGTGACCTGTTGGTTGCTCCATTGTTTCATGGACCGAGCCGGAGGTCAAAACCCAATACAAGCCTATGAGAGCCTCGTACTAGACTCTCAGACTTGCATTGAGAGCTTGTGACAAAGCCTCTGACTTCAGGCCAATCAGAAGCTGCACTCACAAGATGGCGTAGTGGGACTGGCACCGAAAAAAACTGAAACCACCAGGAGGCAAGTATAATACCCGGAGGCGGGGGTTATCGATTTAAAGAACTTCTCCAGCACTGAAGGAAAAAAAAAAAAAAGCTGGAGTGGTGCTTTCAAGGTAACCTGTCACCATGAAAATACAGCCCAATATGCAGGCTCCATGTTGTAAAGCAGGGGTGTTGAGTAGATTGCTATACAGTTTTGTGAGGAAATATTCAGTTTAATTTGAATTTTCATAATTTAATCCTCATCTATCCCGGGTTTTAGGTCCAGTGGTCGGGTCCTATCAGTGACTGACAGCTATATCTGTAAGCAAATTTATAAATAGAAAGATGTCAGTCACTGACAAAGTCCTAGAAGGAGCAGAGGATTAAATAATGAAAACATAGGTTATACAGAATCTGAAAATTAGACTGCATTTACATGGTGAAAGGTTCCCTTTAAAACTACAACTAAAGCAAAAGCAAATATTGGTCATGGCATGAATAGTATTAAAAGATACACTAGTGTTTTTTTATTATGTTTTGCTTATATAGCTTTATCATATTCTGCAGTGATTAGCATACATTATCAGCACTGTCCCCATTGGGGCTCACAATCTAGATTCCCTATCAGTATGTCTTTGGAATGTGGGACGAACCCGGAGGAAACCCACGCAAAACGGGGAGAACATACAAACTCCTTGCAGATGTTGTCCTTGGTGGGATTTGAACCCAGGACTCCAGAGCTGCAAGGCTGCAGTGCTAACCACTGAGCTGCCCTAGTGGATGCCATCATTTGTGCTTAAAGGGGTTTTCACAAGTATCTTCAGGAGTGCACCACTCCTAGCCACCAGCTTTGCAGAGGGAGGTGCATGGTCCGAACTCTGCCATTTCACAGGCGGTTGAGGTTGGTCAGATGGTGCGAACCAGCAAGAGCCCCAGCAAGAGCCGTGAACAAGCAATAAATCATACATCCTGCTCATGCCATGTGCTCCTTTTCTTGGGTAACCAGCCAGGTGGGTAAACTGCAGGGTGGCCAGTAACCTAGGAAACTAGCTGTAAACTATAAAATTAAAAATCCCTCCGTTTTTGAGAACACAGGAATTTTATTAAAGTGTAACTTGCAAAGGTGCTTGTTTTTACAAGCAGCTCGCAATTTCACCTGCTATGAAACTGAGACAAGTCCATTAAAGTTCAGCCCAGATGAGAAGAGCATTAGGCTGTGCTCGCCTGCTGAAGCCACAGTGCAGTTTTTCCCCACATTTTAATTGCAGCAAAACCACAGTGCATTTGCTGCAATTTCATAAAGTCATTACAAAACATGCCCTGCAATGCGTGAACACAGCCTAAAAAAAAGCAAGCAATGTGAAGGTGTTTATTGAACTTCATGTCCACAGACTGTTGTAGGCTAGGGTAAGAACACAAATGTCAAGAACATGCATTCTTGTTGTACAACACAGTATTAAGGAAAAAAAATCAAGTTTGAGAACTTAATGCTTTATGTAAAGAGATTCTTCAGTGGCTGGCGCCTTCAAAAAGTATTTAAATTCTGTTTGATTTGCAGGATTTCTGTAAGTTCGCCTGTTTCCATAGTAACACAATGCTGTACAGAAGCCTCACACAGCCATAGACAAATGTGTTGGTAAGACTCCATAGTCCCTTGCATTGCCTTTCGGAACAATGCATTGTTGGGACAATATTCAATCTCTGACCAAAGCAAATTTATAGAAATCGCAAACACCTGTAAGACCTTCACATAAGGGCAAGAGGTGTCTGCACAATGTCCTAGAATTATCTGTAAAATAACAAGGTTGGGTGAAAATGCATTAGAACAACTCAAATCAGCATATTACCCGTCTACACCATGCACATGCTGCACTCCACCTGTGCCCAACAGCACCATTATGTATTCCAACATCCTACTTGCCAGAGAAAAAAAAACAATAAATCAGCTTATTTTATTCTGCACAACCCCACACCTACTGTTGCCACGGGTACCATGCTCTAAGTGCACATATAAAATACATCATTTACAAAAACATTGAAAATAAAAATACAGTTTATGGTCCTAAGCAACTAAATCTACCATGTCCATCCAGTAAAACAGACAGTGAGAGAGCCCATAGAGCTGTAAGGATATTTCTGCAAGTAAAAAATGTTTTCCATACACTTATTTCTGCACATTTGCATGGACTTTTAATAGATGGATTTATATGAACTGGACCTTCTGAGAAATGTCTGCAATACGTGTGCCAAATGAAGCCAAAAGTACTCCTACCACAAAGATTCCACAGTAAACCAGCACCATATCATTGATAAACGTGCCACATTGTCCTCGGCACCACTCCTGGTATTCAAGGACTTTGACACTAAAGTCCCATCTGAATGATAGGTCATCACTTGCAGATTGCAGGGGCACACCAGCTGATCAGCGGTTTGTAGTTTTTGTGGCACCCAAATGTACTAACTGGCAGCTCCTCTCACACTAAAGTGAACTGCCAACCAAGATGTTGCTCTTTGTTTGCAGCTCTTGGTTCTTACGCGAAAGAGTCCCCAGATGGGGACCCCTACCTATGACATGAAGACAGGGCCCCGCTGCTACAGGATGTAAACAATCCCCGGGAGCAGAGGCGGAGAAGCTTCACTAGATTAATGGATTAGTCTGTGCACAAGTATACATAATTCTACGGCTGTGACGTCAGGCAGCAGAAATCTAACGACTGTACAGCTGGCTTTGCAATAAAAATATTAATATCTTAATTTGTCATTTATTAAAAGCATAACTTGTTGCATATTTATTTATTTTCACATTAATCTAGAAGTTTAGAAAATTAAATCAGGTGTGTTATGTTCTATTAATCCAATGTCCCCATTTTAGTTTACTTAAATTCATTATTTCTCATTATTGTACATGAGCCATTTATGAAGGTCTCTGAATATGGAAAAATTGAAGAGTCTGAAGTCTTGTTTACTGATATCACAGACCCTATATCATGCTAAATAAAAAAATATACAGCAGTTTTTCAGTCTAGTTTCATAGGATTCGAATGGCATGGGCAATTTCCACTGGCAGGTAACGTTCTGGCAACATCACCTAACATATTAATAAATTATTGGCCTGTAATTTACATTTCCATGCAGGTAGATTGCCAGTTTGGGAATTCTAGAAATGGTTCCTAAATTAGCAACAACCACCATCAACGATCCAGTAATTAAGAGAATATGCACCCACACTATGTACCGTAGTTATGTTTCTGATCTAGAATTTGGTAACGTGTCCTATACTGTTTGCTAGCCTTATTCATTTACAAAGACACTCATTTCAAAATAAACTAGCATAGAAGTCTTAAAAAAAATAAAGATTATTATTATTAAGACTTGATTTACCGTCGCTCCTGACTGAGGTAGAGAAGAGGTGACCGAAGTGCAGCTCTACTTTATCTGACACACGGCAGACTAAACGTGACCATACACATTAGAATAATGTTGGCCAAACGCAGTATGGTATAGAATCCCATCTAATATACGGTATATGGTGGATTCAAAACTTTCTCCTGACAAAGGAGGAGGGCTTTATTTTAACACTTCCAGTTCTTTTGTTGCCATGGGACAGACTATGCTGCTAGAGGTTTATGAAGTTGTTTACCCCCCTCTCCCCATTAGAAAGACAAGTACACATTAGCTAAGTATGCATGTGCACATAGGAAAAAGCTATTGGCTATCAGAGGTGTATGCATCTTCTGTAAAAAAAAATAATAATAAAATCATCATAAAGTATAAACCAGGGTCCAGTACATCTCTGCTATGGATATCATTCTTCAATAGTATTACTTTAACGTTTAGGCTATGTTCACACTGGGTGATTTTGCAGTGTTTTTTTTGCTGCCTTTTTATGCCAATTTCAGCTGCATTAGACAGTACCAGATAGGTCTGAGATTTCAGAAATCTCATGCACACAGCTTTTTTTTCTCATCATTATTTTATGCTTTGCTGCGTTTTTTGGTCATAGAGCATGTCACTTTCAGCATTTTTCACCCATTGAATTGAAAAAAAAGCATGAAAAAAAGCACAGCAAAACCACACCAAAACCTGCCTTTTTGCTGCAGCTTCATTCCTGCCAAGCACTCAGGTTTTGCTGCAGATAAAAAAAGCAGCAAATACGCCCAGTGTAAACTTGGCCTTAAAGAGAATCTGTTATCAGGATTTTATACCCTAAACCAGTGGTTTCACCAACCTTTCTCACCTTGAGTGTCCCATTCAGCTATGAAAGAGGGTCGCTAGCCACCTCCAGCTCCTGTTCCCCTCACATTAGTGGCAACCAAAGCCCCCATTATGGGTATAATTATAACCAAAGCTTTTGCACAGAAATCACCCCAAAGCTGTATACTAAGATCTAGGGGTTCCCACAATACCCCCATTCAGTATTTTCCCATCTAGGACTCCCAACACACTGTCACATGCAGAGTGAAGCATCTCTGACAGGTGGCATCATCCTGTCTCCAGCGTACCATACTTAAATTATCTCTAAACCCCTAAGACCAGTATAAATGTATCCAGATCTGCTCTTCTGTGCAGAGCTACTCACACAATTCACCATTTTGTGATGTGATCCTCATAGCAGTTTACTAGACCTGAAGCTAAAGCACCAAGCTGTCAGTCCACCGACAGGTTGGGGACACCAGCCCTAAACTAATGGCATGTACATAAAGGCGCTTTCTTGCTGAGCAAATCCTTACCTTTTTTGTTCAAATCCATTTTGCTGCTTTAGAGAAATCCATAGTTGAAAAGGTAAGCTAATGAGCCACAAGTGCAGTGGGGCGGACATTGCACTGCAGCTCTCCTGCCCTCTCCATATTCTCTGGCGACTTCCTATTTCACAGGTCACTCCTGCTCTAATGACCTGACAGTCAGTGACATGAGGCGAGCAGCGGGTGGGGAAAAGGTAGAGAAGCAAGAGTTGTAAGTGCAATGTCCTCTCCACTGCACTGGCAACTCCTTTCATCTATGAATTTCTTTACAACAGAAGAACTCGTTTATATAAAAAAAAAAAAAGGTAAAACTGTACTCAGCATGAATTCAGCTTTATATGCATGCCATTAGTTTGTGTATAAAATTTTGGTTCACTTTAAACCCAAGACTTTCTTACAGTACAGAAATTGGGGTTCTCCTAATACAATCTGTATGGAAATCTATCACCAATGGCCAGGGTTGCCAACTGTCCAGAAATTTCAGATGAAATGTGAACAGATTACAGGTATTTTGAGTGTGATTTCATTTTACAGTGAATGCAGCTCATGTCTTCTTGTAAGAATCATGTATCACCTATAATCATGATATATTACGGTTTTCCAATGTGTCCGGAAAAAAATATTGTCCATCAGTAATTTTTTGTTAAGCTGATAAAAAAAAAATCTAATTGGCAAACCTGTGCACGCATCACTTTATAAATAATAAGAATAAAGACATTGTAAATAAACTAAACCAGTGCTACCACTACAATGCTGCCTTCCTACAAGAAGTTGACTTATATTCCTATTAATCATTGCACTCCATAAAGCACGACTTTTATTCCACTGTATTGTGTACCTTCTTGTGATGCACAAACGGATAAAAGCAGGACAGTCTGAATTCACTCTGCAAAGATGTTCTGAAAAGCATTAGATGGACACAAACATGTGGTTAAGTTTTTAGATCAAATCTTAAAAAGAAATTGTACTCATCCAAAAATCAGCTGCCTCTACAATAGGGGGTGGCAGGAATGTCAGAGTGTGTCGTCAATTTCATCACAGTCAAATTAACAAAAAAAAACTACAAAGAGGAGCTTAAAGACCACAAAACACGTTGTCACCATGGGATGGGAAGACAAGAAAACTGTGGATGTGACCAACTGGAACCGGAATCCAGAATTCTATAACACTGACCAGTATTCCAAAGTGTTCACAATTTTCTCTGTATATGCATGATAATGGAGCGAGTGAGCACCATCATACACAATGCAAAAGCTACCAATGCCTCCAATATATCATCTGCATCCCATCAGTAGCCAGAAAGTCAAGGGTCCCGTCTATAGAATGGGCTACAACATCCCGAGCTATTGATGAAGAGCAGATTTTCCCTTGCTGCCTTTAACAGGGCATTGGTTATTAGTTAGCATCATATGAAAAAATAGTTACGGTATTCAATTTAAAAGTGGCAAATCTTTTTACCCTTGTCATGGGGGCCTAATATGGTTTTGTTCATGCGGCTGGCAAGACATGGACAATTCCTATGAGCTCAATAAGCACTTTCAAATGTAATTTGCCTTGCAATCCCATCAAGGCAGCCAAATAAGTGAAATGTGCTGTGGCTTAAGCTTTTCTATAAAATAAAGAAGGTCAATCGACATACATGGCCCTAAGGAGTCGGACACACTAGTGGCCCTCGTCGGATAAACAGAGGCCTTTGGTTTATGGAACGCAGTGTGAACTAAGCCATGGTAGCACAATATAATAAACTCATGTTTCAGGCTTATAATGCCAGAATGTATATGCAAAGCTGAGAAGTAATAAAAACAATTAGTTCTAGTATTATTGCGCTCTGTAAATAAATGCAACAAGTTACACACTACAAACAGGCGATGGTGACATTCAGTGAGGAAGTAATGTAGGCAAATCTTAAAATCTTTCATCTTAGACATTTAAAGTTGTTAATTGGATTTCAGCTTCCTAATCCAGGCCCCCCCCCCCCGAAAATTGTTTGCTTTCAATTACTTTCTCGTTCCATTAGGCTGAACCCCCTCCACCCCCTGGTATATAACCACTTTTAATCTACCTGTCAACTCCCCCTTTCCTCATGTCTTTCCACTATCTCCCCTGTTCAATTTATCCCCCATACCTCCTCCTTTTCCAAACCTTCTGCCTTATTCAGGAATATCAGCCCCGGCTCTCTCCTCCCCCTCTCCTTTGGGATGCGGCCTACACTCTGATGCCTGCTGTCTGTCAGGTCCTTGCCACATATTTTCCGCTGACCCCCAACCGCTCCTTGCTGCAGCAGTTTGGGAGGGAGGGGTAGAGAGAGCGCCAGCACAGGCTCCAGGGCACGAGGGGGAGGAGGTGGGGAGAAATCCGACAGGGCTCTACCATCGATCTGATAACTGAGCTTAAGCTGGCACCTCTCCCTTCCTGTGCAGATAACACATAAAAAGTGGTAATAAGTATCCATGGGAGGAGGTTCTGCATGATGGTGATGTGGACAGGACGAAGAATTTTTACACAATGCTTTTCTACTTACATGCTACTTCTCATTTCCAGGACAATGATTCGCAGAGATGCCGCTGTTCAGTAACGGAGTCTCATGTGTAAAGGTACACAGTTCTGTACTGCTTGCATGTAACTGGCGGAAACATGGCTACTACATGGAAACTGAAATCCAACATCCTTACGTCTACACCCAATGAAAAAAAAAGATCCAGCTACAACACCGAACTTGCCTATTGTCTTCTACACACAAAGAAACGCTTAGACGACTAATAATTTAGTAGCAGAAGAAAATCCATTGCAAGGATCCATTCTTTAGTATAAAAAAACTCAAAATACCAAACAAAATCCTAAAGAAATCATTATATATGCAAATTGCCTCTTCATTGTGAGTTGTTTAAGACATAGTGTTGTGTGATAGCTGAGGATGACTGCACATGACTTCCCCTCAACACCTGTTGGTTTAAAGGGGGAGGAGAGAATCAAAGCAAAGTTCTACATCTAATACCAGAACTGGAGGGATCCAGCAGAAGTTCAGAACTTCATACTGAAGCGGGGTCGTGGTTTTTACCTTTATTACTTGAATACCGTGCAGATTTTGATTTCACATCCTGGTTATGTAGAAATGTAAACCCAAGCACAACAAAGCTGTGCAACGTGCACAAAACTGTCATGTGAACCTATTAATGACATTATCAAAGTCTACAGGGTCATTTTGACAAATGCAGAATAAGAAGTTAAAGGACTTTGTGTGCTGGCTCACAAGGTGACGGGGATGAAAAGGGTTGTGTAATTTTCCAATCTGGCTTTGAACTGTCACTTAGCATGTTAAACAACTGGCTATAAAAAATGACAACTGCAAATATTCTACAAAATATATGGTCCTATACTCTGACGGGTAAGAGAACAAAGTTTACAGTTCTAGCATTTATACCAATGTCAGACTTATTACGACAAACAAAACTTTCTGATTTTAGTGGCCTCTACTTGTAGCTTGAGGACACGTTGACACATTCAGCATTTCGTCAGTATTTTACGTCAGTGTTTGTCAGCCAAAACCGGGAGTGGGTGATAAATGAAGAAGTGGTGACGGGTTTCAATTATACTTTTACTAAGATTGTTCCACTCATGGTTTTGGCTTACAAATACTGAGGTAAACAATGGCCAAATACTAAAAGCGTGAAGATGACCATAAGAGGGTTGTCCTGTCCTAAATGAAAAGTCTGCAGACTTTTGAATCCTCCCAGAGAAACCATTGTGTTCGTCGAGGATTCCACGGTTTCTGAGCTAGGAACAGTGATGATGTATGCGATATGCAAATTCACAGGCAGAAGCAATCTAGTGGATGGGCACTGCCACTCAGGGCTGAGTGGCACCAACCCTGAAACGCGCATCGGGGTGGGCACCACTCAGCAAGGATTCTCATTCTTCCATTGCAGTAAGTACAGCTTACATTACCCTTTGAATGTCCATCTATAACAATGTTGTATATAGAGCACTTCTGCACTTTCTACATTGGTTATGTGCCATAACCACATACACTTGTATGCATACATAGTACTATAGCATATCCAATTTTGCATACATTTCGCAATATACTAACTTCCTGATGATACATGAACTTTTATAGACCTTGGGTGTGCACCCCTGCATCTTTGTATATTCTTTGTTACCTCTCTGATTTATTCAATAAAAGTTATATATATATATATATTATTTTTTTTTTTGTACCAGTGTTCATTCTGGGCTTTCATGGTCAATTCACACATTTTTTTTTCTTCTGTTAATCATTACCAACTGTCCAATTTTTAGCCATCACTATCCCAGTTTGTAGAATGACAATTTCATTATATATGCAATATTTACAATACCTATTACATCTCAACACCTCTCATATGTATGTCATACTCCTAGGTTACTCCACTTGTTTTTTCTAATTTAAAACGGCAGACAGCATGCACACTTAGGAACAAATGATGGTTCAACATAACCTCATAAACTAACATTTCCAAGTCACATTGTACATTCAACCTGGCCAAAAAGCAGGTTAGCTGGCTTTAAAAACTCCCATCAATATGATATTCACACTGGGTAAAATTAAAGCCCTATGAACTAATATGGTTACCATACTTGGTAGATTTATGGAATTATGAACAAAATATAATTTTATTTAATGCTTTTGTTTTATGGAAGTTAACAAATCTGGGTGCCTCAGTAATGAACACGCTGTGGTCAGGTTACTACATCCTGAATGACATGTAATGGGTTGCATGCCATACACATGCCAAGCCAGAGAGACAAGGCATTTTAGTTTTCAGGATAGGTATAAGGTCCTGGCAGTTTGTCGACCCCCAAACTAGACATTAATGGCTTGTCTAAACTGCGTTGGTTTCACAAGATTGTTTGTTATCTGGCTATACTACCTTTTATCCTTCCTGATGGCTACTGTAAGACACAAGGAGTTCACAAGCTTCATGGTCAGCAAGAAATGCGGAGATTTTCATACATATGTGAATGACTACTATCTATTGCACTACTCATTCTGGCAGTCCTACTCAAACAGCAGAAACAATATCAATGTATACTTATGCATCTTTAAAACACATGACTGATGAACATATTCCACTATTAGTCTCTTACATGCATATTCTGGGATGAAAAACATCAATCTCAAACCTACAAAATAAAACAAATGAGAGCTTATACCAAAGAGTTGGTAGCGTACCCATTCGCACACTACCTTGTTCCATGTTGGGATGGAGTTTTTATTAAGATATGACTACATTCCTCACACATATGCCAGAAAGTAAGAGATGAAAACCTATATGCTGCTAAGTCCCACATAGAGGGAATACATTAAGATAATTCCATTTCCATCTTGCTGTAGACTCATCTGAAAAAAAAAGCAAACATTTTGGATGCCCATACAAACTCATAAAAAGTGTAAAATAATTACCACAATTTCCCCTCGTTTCACAATAACCCTGTTCCATTTAATAAAAACATATAATAGCCTTGTATTGAGCAATAAATTCATTACACTGACTAAATACGCCATCTCCGCCAAACAATTTTGGTCTAACTCCTCCCATTATATTTGTCTATGATCAGTGAATGCTAATTGGCCATTTCCCACACACACTGGAATCCAGCCATAAAACTACTCCTATCACCTGACAGCACACAGGACTCCCCAATTACCAGTGCCAAACTGCAAGCTAAGCAAATATCAAAATCTAGGTCCTTGACAGCTTCAAAGATATCCTCAACTGACCAAAATGGCCCAGTTTAAGAAGGACGCCACCAAAACACTATCAACAGTGGCCACAAGGTGCCAGCTGTAGCGTTCTCTGGCATAGACAGAGATCCTACAATCGCTGCACCATATAAAACCTGCAGGAGGAAAAGACAGAAGTATGGTCCAAACACTAGATACACCCAAAGACTTTGTATATTAGACAGATTAAAAAAACAAGTAGTCAAAACGCCCAAGAACACCAAATCTATCACCAGTGCACGTTTAACATAAACTGTCAGGATTTAAGTAAACAGTAAATAAAAATAATGTATTTACAAACAGTCACATACAGGATATATAGGTATCCACCAGGAAGACGACCACAAATGTGCACAAGGGCTAGGTGCACAATACAGATAAGCCAGTCAGAATATCTCAGCAGTGGGTCCGACATACAACTAGTCCCAGGAAATGAGAGATCAATGTACCATAGGATGAGCAGCATCTGCAGGCAGAGCCACGTATAGAGCCATCCACATTAGTCAGATTGGGGGGGGGGGGAATCAATCCCCGAGCATTACCACCATTACTAGCAGATGAGGGGTATATAATGAGCCTGGCACTAGGAGGAAGGGCGGTGAGCATGCACTTACGTTTAACTTGCCCTGCTCCCTTCTCTCTGCCACCTCAAGCTCCTCCAGACTACTGTGTAAATGTAAATATGTATATAGAGTGTGATATTTTCCCAGGCACCGCCCCTTCGCACTCATTGGCTGCTGCACCCCAGTGTCATTGTTTTTGCCTAGAACACACACATTTTATATAATACACACCAAAAATAATAAACGGTGTATGTGATGGGAAGGCGAGTGCGCCTGTGATGTCACCTGGAAGGCACACATCTGGGGTCTGCAGGCACGCTATTACTCACTGATCTCCAGGGCAAACGAGAAGGGATGCACACATTATCCAGACCTTACTGGACATGTTCTCCAAGTGCTCAGCATTAACACAGACCGACCATTGTTCTGGCTAAGGGGTTAAAGGAAAAGGGAGAAGCCAGAGGCACTCAGACAATGCCTGTCACCTGAGCTGGGACATATGTCCCCTGACCCTCCGCCCCTCCTCCCCCTCTCAGAGGGTAGAATGGCACCTTTTAATTAGAGGAGAGGGGGAGGGCGGGGAGATAACGAGCTGGATATGGTGTCATCCCTAATTTTAGGTACCAAGTAAATTAAAACTATAGTAATACACAGTGATATGAAGGTGAGAAGCCAGTGGAAAGGTGATAATGGTGAAGCGTCAAGGAAGGGGAGCAGATGACAAGTGACAGATTCGGAGCCAGGAACACAGGAGAGGCAATGACTGCAAGTTTATGACCTGTGCCCTTTGGAGATGCCAGCACACAGGGGGATTTAAAGGGCCAGCAGAGAGGCCTACACAGCAGGGCAGGGAGCTGCCTGGCAGCCACTGGGGCATGCGGGGAGAGGAGACATATGAGACAGGCCGAGGGCTCGGAGGAAATAAGAGACGGCTGCGGTGTGCGCAGCAGGAGACAAGCCCCGGGGTCTCTAGAGTGCAGACAGTACGGAGACACGCATGCCCCGGGATAACCCCTGGCACCAGCCCTCCCGTGCCCGGTGCCCACACTGACCGCTCCCTGCCGGCTCCGGCTGCTCCCGAGCGCTCATGGCTGATCCAGGTCCGGGCACGCTCAGCATGGTCACATCATCTCAGGGCGCGGATATACCCCGGGGGTGCGGGCGCACTCTGAACTCTGCACTGGCCGCTGCTCGGCGCGGACTGCCCTGCGTGTCCCGGTTCTCCCTGGCTGCGTCTTCGCTTCCGTCCCCAGGTATTCCCCTGGTGAAGTCAGCCAGCCCCGCAGTATTCTGCGCGCCGCTCGGTCCACGCAAGCACCGTCTACCCCTCGGATATTTCTTTCTGGTTCTGTAGCTGTCTCTCCGGTATATTCCCGGTCTCAGCGCCGCTCTACCCTCTCCTCCTCCGTGTCTCTGCGCTGAGTGCCTCTGAGCCGCCTCCGCCCGCCGCTGACACCGCCCCCTTCTCCCTTAGTGTCGCAGAGCATGTTGGGACATGGAGTCCTCCCTGCTGGGCCTCTCACAGGAGAAGAAAGGCATGCCGGGAACTGTAGTTAGTACGAGGTGACCCATCCATAAGCGCATGCGCTAGCTCCATTTAGCGGAAGTAGAATGGAATCACCTTGGAAACATCAAAGCATGCCGGGAGATGAAGTACTTTTAGTCTACGTATGTTTGAGCCTAGATGTATGGGCTCCTTCCAGGTCCTGACTGCAGCCCATACAGTGTAGCCGGCTCACTACTGAAGATGCTACACTGTATGGGCTCCTGTCAGGTATATATTCTTGAAGGTAGCAGACTTTATGTGCTGCTGCCTGGCCCTGACTGCAGCCCATACATGACACTAGAATGTATGTGCTCCTTCAAGCTATCAATTATTAAAGCCAGCAGAATATACAGTATGTGCTCCTGCCAGGTCCTGACTGCAACCAATACAGTCTAGCCTGCTCACTGGTGAAGACACTAGACTGTATGGGCTCCTGTCAGGTGTATATTACTGCATACCTCCCAACTTTTGAAGACGGTAAAGAGGGACCAAGGTTGCGGCGCGCATAGCGCGCCACGGTAGATTTTAGGCCACGCCCCTGACCACACCCATTTCACAACTAATCACACCCCTGTCCACACCCATTTAGCGCTGCTGATCACACTGACTGTACCAGTCAGTGTGATCAGCAGCGCTAAATGGGTGTGGACAGGGGTGTGATTAGTTGTGAAATGGGTTCACAGTGGCTGGCTTTATAGGTTCATTAGTTGTGAAATGAGGGCACAGTGGCTGGCTTTATGGGATCAGTGACTGGTACTGTGGAAAATAAAGAACAGAAAGAAAGAAAGAAAGAGCAGAGAGAGAGAGAAAGAAAGGGGAACGAAAGAAAGAACAGAGAGAAAGAAAGAGGGGACAGAAATAAAGCACAGAGAGAGAGAAAAAAGGAAGAAAGAACAGAGAGAAAGAAAGAGGGGACAGAAATAAAGAACAGAGAGAGAGAGAAAAAAAGGAAAGAAAGAACAGAGAGGGAGAGAGAAAGAAAGAAAAAAGAACAGAGAGGGGGAAAGAAAGAACAAAGGGAGAGAAAAAGAAAGAACAGAGAGAAAGAAAGAGGGGACAGAAAAAAGAACAGAGAGAGAAAAAAAGGAGAAAGAGAACAGAGGGAGAGAGAAAGAACAGAGAGAGAGAAAAAAAGAGGGGAAAGAGAACAGAGGGAGATAGAAAGAAAGAGCATAGAGGGAGAGAGAAAGAAAGAGGGGAAAGAAAGAACAGAGAAAGACAGAGGGGACAGAAAAAAAGAACAGAGAGAGAAAAAAAGGGGAAGAAAGAACACAGAGGGAGAGAGAAAGAAAGGGGAAGAAAGAACAGAGGGAGAGAGAAAGGGGAAAGAAAGAACAGAGAGAGAAAGAAAGGGGAAAGAAAGAACAGAGAGAGAAAGAAAGGGGAAAGAAAGAACAGAGAGATAGAAAGAAACAGAAAGAAAGAATAGAGAGAAAAAAAGAGAGGGGAAAGAAAGAACAGAGAGAGAAAGAAAGATGGGAAAGAAAGAACAGAGAGAGAAAGTAAGAAAAAAAGAGATGGGAAAGAAAGAACATAGAGAAAGAATGAGGGAAAAGAAAGAACAAAGAGAAAGAAAGATGGGAAAGAAAGAACAGAGAGAAAGAAAGAACAGAGAGAAAAAGGAAGAACAGAGAGAGAAAGAAAGAACAGAAAGAAAACAGAGAGATAGAAAGAAAGGGGAAAGAAAGAACAGAGAGAAAGAAGAAAAAGGGGAAAGAAAAAGAACAGTGAGAAAGAAAGAACGGAGAGAGAAAGAAAGAACAGAGAGATATAAAGAAAGAGGGGAAAGAAAGAACAGAGAGAAAGAAAGAACAGAGAGAGAGAAAGAAAGAGAGGAAAGAACAGAGAGAGAGAAAGAAACAAAGGATTAGAGAGAGAAAGAACAGAGAGAAAGAAAGAACAGAGAGAAAGAAATACAGATTCTATAAAGAATAGATACTATAGCAGGCCGGCTCCCATTGTAGTGCCCACCTGAGCCTCCCGGTGTAGGACATATCATGATCCGCTCACATGGCCGACATCCCCGATTCCAAGGCGATCCCGCTGTCCGCGCTGTCGGAGGAGGACACGGTGATGGATCTGAAGCATTCACTGAAGTGCCTCCATGGTTCCGTCACAATCTCCTCCCAAAATTACCTAATTTCCGGTCAGCTTCCAGCACATCACTTCCGGTGGAATGTCACGTGCGAGTTTTAAAGTGCTCCTCGGGGCTCCGATGTGTACTCCTGTGTCCACGGGAAAAGTAAGCTCCTGGCCGAGACAGCGGGCAGATTCTCTCTCAAAATCGGGACTGTCCCACTGGATCTGGGACAGTTGGGAGGTATGAATGCTCCCCACCATGCACCTTTACACGCATGGCTCCGCACACCTCATATACACATGGCTCTTATCCGTACACCTCGCACACACACGGCTCTGCTCCGTACACCTCTCGCACACACGGCTCCACTCTATACACCTCGTGCACACATGGCTCCACTCAGTACACACACGGCTTCACTCCGTAAACCTCGTACATACGCAGCCACGCTCCGTAAACCTTGTACACATGCGGCTTTGCACCATACACCTCGTACACATGCGGTTCTTCGTACACCACGTACACACGCGGCTCCACTCCATATACACGCGGCTCCACTCTGTACAACCCGTACACACACGGCTCTGCTCCGGAGCCCTGTGTGTACAAAGTGTACGGAGATGAGCGGCTCAGCTCCGTACACTTCGTACACACACGGCTCCGCTCCGTACACCTAGTACACACACGGCTCCACTCCATACACCTCGTACACACACGGATCCGCTCCGTACACCTCGTACACACACGGCTCTGCTCCGTACACCTCGTACACACACGGCTCTGCTCCGTACACCTCGTACACACACGGCTCCGCTCTATTCACCTCGTACACACACGGCTCCGCTCCATTCACCTCGTACACACACGGCTTCGCTCCATACACCTCGTACACACACGGCTTCGCTCCATACACCTCATACACACACGGCTCCGCTCCGTACACCTCGTACACACACGACTCTGCTCCGCTCCGTACACACACGGCTCAAGCATGGAGCCCTGTGTGTACGAAGTGTACGGAGATGAGCGGCTGAGCTCCATACACCACGTACACACACGGCTACGCTCCATTCACCTCGTACACCCACGGCTCCGCTCCATTCACCTCGTACACACACGGCTCCTCTCCATTCACCTCGTACACACATGGCTCCGCTCCATACACCTCGTACACACACGGCTTCGTTCCATACACCTCGTACACACACGGCTTCGCTCCATACACCTCGTATACACACGGCTCCGCTCCGTACACACAAGGCTCAAGCACGGAGCCCTGTGTGTACGAAATGTACGGAGATGAGCAGCTGAGCTCCGTAAACCTTGTACACACACGGCTCCGCTCCGTACACCTCGTAACACACACGGCTCTGCTCCGTACACCTCGCACACACACGGCTCTGCTACATCCACCTCGTACACACACGGCTCCACTCCGTACACCTCGTACATACGGCTCCGCTCCGTACACCTCATACACACACAGCACTGCTACATCCACACTGTAAACCCCTCCTGATCCCACACATAAAACTTACCCCATCCATCACCATGACAACCAGCACAGCAGAGACCTGCACACACGAGGAGCCTGACCATGTGACATCTAACTCCTCCCCTCCTGTGACCTCATCACAGGTCCTGATCGCACATAAGAGGACAGCCAGCAACGTCATTGCTGGCAGTGAGAAGCTGAAGTGGAGCGCAGGAAGGGCGAGGATGGGGTGCATGGGGGGCGTGGCGGCTTCTCACTGCGGGACAGCGTGTGGGAGGGTCGGAATCGGGACTGTCCCGGTCAATCCGGGACGGTTGGGAGGTATGTTACTGTAGATATAGACTGTACGCAGAGGCGTATCCGTGGGGGGGGCAGCCGGGGCATGTGCCCTGGGCGCAGCCGGCAGGGGGGCACAGTCTAATGCGGCGGTCCGCAGTGTCTCCCCTGCGGCTGCATTCTGCCGCCCCCGGTCTGAGAGTCCGCGGTTCCCTGTGTTGTCTGTCAAGCTGACAGCCGGCGCTGAGAAGCTGCTGCGTGCAGGCTCCCAGGGATCAATTGTAATGGCGTCTGTACAGACGCCAGTACAACTGAAGCTCTGACCGCCGGGTCAGCGACGCCAGCAGCGTGATCAGGTCATGTGATCACACTGCTGACGTCACTAGCCTGCGGCGTCCAGAAGGATGAACACGGGTGGTAAGTGTGCTCCACTGTGGAGCTGAAGAACCACCGAAGATTAACGGGGGGACATAATGTGTGTGTGGGGGGGATTTAGAGTGGGGATGCGGGAGTAATTTTTTGTGGGGGGATTTGGAGTGGGGATGGGGGAGTACTTTTTTTGTGGGGGGATTTGGAGTGGGGATGGGGGGTACTTTATGTGTGGGGGGATTTGGAGTGGGGATGGGGGAGTAATTTTTTTGTGGGGGGATTTGGAGTGGGGATGGGGATACATTATGTGTGGGATGATTTGGAGTGGGGATGGGGGATACATTATGTGTGGGGTGATTTGGAGTGGTGATGGGGATACATTATGTGTGGGGGATTTGTAGTGGGGATGGGGGATACATTATGTGTGGGGGGATTTGGAGTGGGGATGGGGGGTTATTTTATGTGTGGGGGATTTGGAGTGGGGATGGGGGATACATTATGTGTGGGGGGATTTGGAGTGGGGATGAGGGGTTATTTTATGTGTGGGGGGATTTGGAGTGGGGATGGGGGTTCTTAATGTGTGTGGGGGATTTGGAGTGGGGATGGGGGTACTTAATGTGTGTGGGGGATTTAACGTGGGGATGGGGGATACTTAATGTGTGTGGGGGATTTGGCGTGGGGATAGGGGGTACTTAATGTGTGTGGGGGATTTGGAGTGGGGCTGGGGGATTTAATGTGTGTGGGGGTATTTGAGGACACTGAAGAGTATATATGAGGAAACAGTATGGGGGATGGGTGCAGACAGTATGGGGAGCAAATGGGTGAATGTCTGAAAAGTATGGGAAGTGAGGGTGATGGGTTGTGTGCAGACACAGTATGGGGAGTCAGGGGTATCTGTGAGCAGACAGAATATAGAGTGAGGGGGTAAATATATGAGCAGACAGTATGGTGAACAGGGGGGATGTGCGAGGAGACAGTATGAGGAGGGAGGGGAAAAGTGTGAGGCGACAGTATATTGCAGATATTTTTATTCAGGAGCATTGTAATGACTCTTCTATCTTTAAGGGCATCATGTGGAGAGTTGATGCAGAAGACTGGAGAAGATGGAAGTCTGCAGAGACGGCTGCGGATGAGAAAACTCATCATGGGATCTGGACAAGAAGAAGAAAAGAAGGAGAACGACTCCAGAGACGATGTCATCTATAAGGTACCTGGATGTTAATATTATTTGTGAAACTGACTATTTCTCATGTTTTTTTTTATGTTAGGAGCATTAAAGGGTTGTCCAGGTTTGTGCTGAGTCTGCAGACATTCTATGTGACTGCAGACTTCTGAATTCTCACAGTGCTCACTGCACGCTGTCAGGATTCTCTTGTGCCGGTGATTTACATACATGCGGTCACATGCTAACTAGACATGTGTGGCCTCACTCAATGAAAATGAACGGAGCGAGGCCGGGCACGTCTAGTCGGAATGTGGCCAGAAGTATATAAATCACATGCTTGGGCTGACATGACCGTGCACTCTCGCCACCGGTAAGGGAGAATCTTAAAAGTGTGCAGAGCATTCGTTGTGAGAATTCAGAAGCTGCAATGTCAGGATTCAGCTCTGCAGGTTCCAGCAGTCATCATATGGACACTTCACTCATATGCGATTTTTATACGTATGGTCCTGTGACAACGAGCCTCTCTTCCTGCTTCTATCAGTTTTTCACTGAACATTGAAAGCATTAGGGAGAGCAGCTCGTCGGTACATGACTAAGCGTGCAAATCGCATGTGTGCCGGGGGGGGGGGCGCCGATCCGAATTCTTGCCCCGGGTGCCAGAAAGCCTAGATACACCTCTGACTGTACGGGCTCCTGTCAGATATATATTACTGTAGATATAGACTGTATGTGCTCCTGTCAGGTATATATTACTGTAGATATAGAATGTATGGGCTCCTGTCAGGTATATATTACTGTATATATAGACTGTATGGGCTCCTGTCAGGTATATATTACTGTAGATACAGACTGTACGGGCTCCTGTCAGGTATATATTATCGTAGATATAGAGTGTATGGGCTCCTGTCAGGTATATATTATAGTAGATACAGATACAGATCCACCTTCCCTATGTCACGTCGCCGTTGGATTCAGTGGCTGGTGTTCCTGCCTCGGCCGCTGGGAGGCGCAGGACGGCTGGTGGTGACGGTGATAGGAGAGCGGTATCCTCTTATGGTTCCGCTCCTTTGACGCCGGCCTCTCTCGGTCCCTGCGCAGGCGTCTGGTGGGCGTAGGCTTCGCTCTTCTGTCAGAGGTGAAGTGGTTGGTGTCAGTCATGCATCACTATCTGGCCTGGCTCTGGGGGTGGTCCAGATGAAGTCATCAGACTGTGAGCCTGTGAGAGGTAGCCATGCCCTTCAAACGCCTTGGAGCCTGGCTTGCAAGCCGCCAGATATAGTCTTGGTTTCCCCAGTGTGCTAGTTTGTTTTGCTATTGTATTTCTGACCTTTGCCTGGATTTCTGACTGTTCTACTGCCTGCTGATTTTGTACCTCTGCTGCCCGCCTGGTTTTGACTTTAACTTTAGCCTGAATTTCTGACCCTTCTACTGCCTGCCGATTTTGTACTTTTGCTTCCTCCTGGTTTTGACCCTTGGACTTCTGACTACGCATTTGGTCTCGCTTTTTATTCCCTTACTAGCGTCCTTCCTACTCCGGTCCACTGCTCTCATAGGCAGCTACCCCTGTTATGATTTGGTAGCTGAGGAGAGCAGGCAAAAAAGGCAATACACCAGAGAGGTTGGAAACTACTGGATTGCAGTACCCTGACTAACCACCACAACTAAAGGCAGCCGTGGAGCGTACCTACGTTGGTCCTAGACGCCTCGTCACAGCCTGAGAAGCTAACTACACCTAAAGATAGAAAGAGGAAAGCTATCTGCCCCAGAGCAGATCCCCAAAGAACATAGGAAGCCCCCAAACATGTAATGGCGGTTAGACAAGAGGAAATACAGACACAGACAGAAAATAGTATGAGCAAACATTGGGGCCCAATCTGCCTAGACAGAAAAGGATAGAAAGGATACTCACTGCAATCCAAAAAAAAACCTAAAAATGCCAATGCTACTGATTGCAAAAACACCTGAGATCACACGACCTCTACCACCTAAATCAGTTCTCTGGTGTAACAAAACTAAGCCGCAGCCACTGAAAAAACTGGAAAAGGCAAATGAACAAATAACAATGGCTCCAGAGGAACTGAGAGGAGCCCAAGGAACCTGGTAACTGCACAGAAATGCAGAGAAATATGCAAATGGTAAGCACATAAACAAAAACAGAAAATATCTTATCTGAAAGCAGAAGAAGAGGCAAGACTCAGCAAGCTTCCAAGAAACCAGGAACACAGTTGAGACAAGAACAATTGATCACCGGCAACCATGATGGGAGGGAACCTCCCTTATATCAAGCCAGTCTGTGAATCCTGATTGCCAATCCTCATTGAATGGTTCAGTACTGTTTGTAACCACCAGAGGGAGCTTCTGCTCAGAATTCATTTCCAAAACTAGAGAAATGTGTCTTCATGACACAGGAGATATAGTTTCTGGGGTATATTTTGTCGGCTAAAGGGTTTTGCATGGATCCTTCTAAAATTCAACCCATTAAGGAATGGGTACAACCCCAGTCTCTAAAGGCACTGCAGCGATTTTTGGGTTTCGCTAAGTACTATCGTAAATTTATTAAAGGTTTTTCCGAGATAGCCAAACCACTCGCTGATTTGACTCAGAAAGGGGTGGATGTGGTAAACTGGAAGCCTGAAGCACTTCATGCATTTTCTGCCTTAAAGAAATGTTTTTCCTCTAACCCGATATTGGTTCAGCCTGATCTGGACCGCCCCTTTATTGTAGAGGTAGATGCCCCTGAAGTTGGAGTCGGAGCAATGCTATCGCAAGGCACTGCATCCCTCACTCAACTTCGTCCGTGTGCCTTCTTTTCCCGAAAATTCTCTTCCACCGAGGGGAATTATGATATAGGTAATCGGGAATTGTTGGCAATCAAATGGGCCTTTGAGGAATGGCGCCACTTCCTTGAAGGTGCCAAACATAAGATCACTGTAATTACTGACCACAAGAACCTGACCTACTTGGAGTCAGCAAAAAGACTGAATCCTAGACAGGCAAGGTGGGCCTTGTTCTTTTCTAGGTTTGATTTTGTGATTACTTTTCGACCGGGTGCTAAAAATGAAAGGGCTGATGCCCTTTCTCAAAGTTTTTCCCCCTCACAGGTCAAGGACTCTGAACCAACTCCAATACTAGCCAAGGGAATTGTTATTTCAGCTGTATCCTTGGATCTTCTGGAAGAAATCCGTAGATCCCCAGAACAGGCACCTGACACTACTCCTCCCCAAAAACTATTTGTTCCGGCCACATTCCGCCTTCAAGTTCTGAAGGAATCACATGATTCCGTCCTTGCAGGGCATCCAGGCATCAAAAACACCATCAGACTTGTAACTAGGAATTTTTGGTGGCCAACTGTAGTAAAGGACTGTAAGGACTATATACTGGCCTGTGAAACCTGTGCTCATGCTAAGTCTCCCCATAATCTCCCTGCTGGGTGGCTCCAGTCCCTGCCTGCCCCTGAGAGTCCTTGGACCCATATCTCCATGGACTTTATTACTGATCTGCCACTCTCAGAAGGGAAGATGTTTATCTGGGTGGTGGTTAGTGTTGAGCGATACGATACCGCAAGTATCGGGTATCGGCCGATATTAGCTGTATCGGACTTTCGATATTGACTTTCGATATTTCCCATATATCGTATACCGGAATCGGAATTGTCACTGTCACTGTGAGTGTCCGTCGGTCGGGTCTGTCAGGAGTCAGCGGCACTTACCTGGCAGAAGATCTCCGGTGGTCACGGCCTGGACTGGTTGATGGCCGCCATCA
This sequence comes from Oophaga sylvatica, assembly GCA_033576555.1. Taxonomy (NCBI): domain Eukaryota; kingdom Metazoa; phylum Chordata; class Amphibia; order Anura; family Dendrobatidae; genus Oophaga; species Oophaga sylvatica. The sequence goes on from JARQOD010000002.1 coordinate 401,118,027, forward strand.
TCTTTCCCCGGCAGTCACATGCAGTTTCTCGCGATAACTGCAGTGACTGCTGGGTAATCCCGGCCGTAAAGCAGTCAGTCCAATGACGTCACCGCCGGGGAAGCAGGTAATCAGCTGTGCTGCGCCGGGATGACAGCCTCTGCCTGTCATTCCGATGTAGCAGAGCTGGATCGTCGTGGGACAGTCGTTACTATGGACTGCGTCGGACAGGTGGTATACTGTTGGTTTGTTTTTTTCCTTTTTTTACAGGAGATCGATGGCGTCGCAGGAATGAGAGTATAATAAAAGAAATGAAAACTGTGTTGTCTCTTTTATTTCATTAAAATACTTTTTTCTTGCTGTGTCTTTTTTTTTATACATTTAAAAACTTTGGGATTAATAATGGATCGGTGTCTTATTGACACTTCTCCATTATTAACCGGGCTTATTGTCACCGTGCAATCAACGGTGACATTAACCCCTTATTACCCCACTTGCCACCGCTACAGGGCAGTGGGAAGAGCCGGGTAAAGTGCCACAATTGGCACATCTTTTGATGCGCCAAATGTGGGGCTGCTGTAGCCTGGTATTATCAGGCTGTTGAGGGCCAAAATCCATGGGCCTTGACAGTCTTTTAATACCAGGCCGCAGCAGTCTGCATTTTACTTGGCTGGTTAACAAAAATGGGGGACCCCTACGCCGTTTTTTTTTTCGAGGGGATCCCCTATTTTTGTTAACCAGCCAAGCTAAGCAGACTGCTGTGGCCTGGTATTATCAGGCTGGCAAGGTCCATGGATATTGGCTCATTACCAGCCTGAAAAACCAGGCCTCAGCAGTCTGCTTCAGCTGGCTGGTTAACAAAAATAGGGTGGACCCCACGCCAATTTTTTTTCGAGGGGATCCCCTATTTTTGTTAACCAGCAAAGATAAGCAGATGCTGTGGCCTGGTATTATCAGGCTGGCAAGCAGGGTCGGACTGAGGCACCGGGACACCGGAGAAACCTACGGTGGGCCCCAGCTCCTGCGTGGTGGGCCCTGATTTGAAAGGATAGGTCGCGGGGCAGAGGGGGCGGTGGCCCCGGGGCCCGCGCTCTGAGGGGGCCCACCTGGAGCTACGATACAGTTACATTCTGCGGCAGAGCAGGAGAATCGCTCTCCCTGTATCACGCTGTCTCAGGATAGAGGTGGACCAGGGTCTATGCTGACCCTAAACTGGGGTCCTGACTAGTCCCTCTACCTGGAGGTACTGTTAATGGTACAGAGGTCCAGGCCGCCAGCCTAACCCTGTCTCCTGTAGATCCCTGACCACTGTAATCCAGTCCTGAGAAGGACCCTGATTACCACCAAAGGGAATGGGCAGATCACAGCTTACTAACAGTATTAGACACACGAGACAGACAAGGGGTAAAGTAAATACTGCCTTGCATACAAAAACTACAACACAGAGGGAACACAAAAGGTTAAGGAGATAAACAATAAGCGAGGAGAGGATTAACCACAACAGGCACTCTTAGCTTAAGTCTTCTCAGAAACGATCCGCTCTGCTGGTCAGAATGAATGCTTTCACCGACATCTCCCAAGCAAACTGGCAGGTATATGAAGGGAGCTAATTAGTGCATAATCAACTGCAGCCGGGCGGGGCTGGACCTAGTCTTAGCACAGAGCTAGGTAGAATTAACTCCCTCATTGCCAAACACAAAGCACCAGCAACTCAGCTGCGAGAAGTCAGAATGTGTAATCGCGACGATCTTCGTGGCGATACACCCATGACAGTACCCCCCCTTCTACGAGGGGCCTCCGGACCCTCAGGGCCAGGTCTGTCCGGGTGAGTTGTGTGGAAGGTCCGAACCAAACGATCTGCGTTAATATCAGACGCAGGAACCCACGTCCTCTCCTCAGGACCATACCCCTTCCAATGAACCAAGTACTGAAGGGACCGGCGATTCCGACGTGAGTCAATGATCTTCGACACCTGAAATTCCAAGTTACCATTGACCACCACTGGAGGAGGAGGTAGAGGTGACGGTATAACTGGTGCCACGTACCTCTTAATCAACGATTTGTGGAACACATTGTGGATTTTAAACGTAGGAGGGAGGTCCAGACGAAATGCCACAGGATTAATTATAGAACTGATCCTGTACGGCCCGATGAACCTGGGACCCAGTTTCCAGGAGGGAACCTTGAGTTTTATATTCTTGGTAGACAACCATACCAGATCGTTCACACTAAGGTCCGAACCAGACACTCTCTCCTATCAGCCATACGTTTGTAACGGTTCCCCATAGCACTCAGATTATTCAGCACTCCTCTCCACACTGAAGCAAGTGACGACGAGAATCGTTCCTCCTCAGGAACCCCAGAAGGGCCCCCCCATTGAAAGTACAAAACTGGGGGTGAAAACCATTTGCCCCAAAAAATGGGGACTTACCAGTGGAATCGCTCCGCCTATTGTTAAGAGCGAACTCTGCCAGAGGCAAAAAAGAAGACCAGTCCTCCTGGTTCTCTGAGACAAAACACCGAAGATATGTCTCTAGACTCTGATTCAGACGCTCTGTCTGACCATTGGTCTGCGGATGAAAAGCCGAGGAAAATGACAATTGCATCCCCCGACGTGAACAAAATGCCTTCCAGAACTTGGACACAAACTGAGACCCCCGATCTGACACCACATCAGAAGGCAACCCGTGAAGTCTCACAATCTCCCCAATGAACACCTGCGCCAGAGTTTTAGCATTAGGAAGAGCAGGAAGAGCAATAAAATGTGCCATCTTACTGAACCTGTCAACTACAACTAGTATGACAGTTTTCCCTGACGACGGAGGGAGGTCCGTAATGAAGTCCATTGACAGATGAGTCCATGGACGCTCCGGGATTTTCAAAGGTAAGAGGGCCCCAGAAGGACGGGTATGTGGGGTCTTAGAGCGCGCACAAACCTCGCAGGACGCGACAAAAGTTACCACCTCTTTATTTAAGTTAGGCCACCAAAACCGGCGTGAAAGGAGATCCACAGTTGCTTTACTCCCTGGGTGTCCTGCCAAAGCAGAATTATGATGTGCCTCGATAACCTTTTGTCTTAACTGATCTGGAACAAACAGTCTCCCTGGAGGTGTCATGGGTGTATTGCCACGAGGATCGTCGCGATTACACACTCTGACTTCTCACAGCTGAGTTGCTGTTTCTTTGTGTTTGGTAATGAGGGAGTTAATTTTACCTAGCTCTTTGCTAAGACTAGGTCCAGCCTCGCCCGGCTGCTTTTGATTATGTTCTAATTAGATTCCTTCATATACCTGCCAGTCTGCTTGTTAGATGCCGGTGAAAGCATTCATGTAGTCTAGCAGACTGGATCGGTTCTGAGAATACTTAAGCTAAGAGCTCCTTAGTTGTTTTTACTCTTATAGCTTATAGTTTATCTCTGAGACCTTAGGTGTTCCTACTGTGTGTGAGTGTTGTATGTAAGACTTTATTTACTTTATTTCTTGTCTTTCTTGTATGTCTTTCTGTTCATTAACCGTTACCTGTTCATTCCCTTTGGTGGTAATCAGGGTCCTTCTTAGGACTAGATTACAGTTGGCAGGGATTGATAGGAGACAGGGTTTACGCTGGTGGCCTGGACCTCTGTACCTTTAACAGTACCTCCAGGTAGAGGGATTAGTTAGGACCCCAGTTTAGGGTCAGCATAGACCCCGGTCACCCTCTAGCCGGAGACAGCGTATAACGGATTCCGTATTGACCCACTGGACTATCTGTCAGGTAATTCTATGTTATCATATATCTATGCGCATGTTATATAGTATGTTGCCCTTTTGATATAGATTACTGTCATCATATATATATATCTGCTATACAGCGTGACATTTTCACCGGCCCATACTAAAGATTCTCCCCAGCTGTCATGGATCCAGTAGCCCAGCTGGCCCGGCAGTTGCAGGGGTTGTCCATGGAGTTTGCAGACATTAAGTCCAAAGTTTTGTCCCCCGGAGCAAACCAGATCTGAACCTAAGGTTGCTCTCCCGGACAGGTTCACTGGTGGGCGGGACAAATTTTTTACTTTCCGGGAGGCATGTAAATTGTACTTTCGGCTGCGGCCTCGGTCATCTGGGAGTGAAGAGCAGAGGGTGGGAATTGTTATCTCGCTCTTACAAGGGGACCCTCAATCTTGGGCGTTCTCTATTCCTCCAGGCTCCCCAGATCTCCAGTCAGTGGATCGATTTTTTACTGCCCTGGGTCTGGTATATGATGATCCGGATCGAGTTTCCCTTGCTGAAACTAAGTTACGTAAAATACGGCAAGGAAATTGTCCAGCGGAGGAATATTCTTCTGAGTTCCGTAGATGGGCAACAGATACTCAGTGGAATGACCCAGCTCTTAGGAGCCAGTTTTGTCAAGGGTTGTCTGACAAATTAAAAGATGTGTTGGCTCAGTATGATTCTCCTCCATCACTGGAGGCTGCTATGGCCCTCGCTATTCGCATTGATAGACGAATTCGGGGAAGACGCGAGGTAACTCCGCCTCCCGTGATGACTCTACCTACTACTAAAGTCCCTTATACTGAGGTTCCCCTGGTCTGTTCTGAGGAACCCATGCAGTTGGGAGGGACATCTTTTTGTAGGAGGGAATCGGCGGTGCACCGCAAGACTAGAAGGTGTTTCTTTTGCGGGAGAGAGGGACATTTTGTTGGGGGGTGTCCATCCCGGGCCTCTTTGAGCAAAGGAGTTAACCTGGGAGTGTGTATTTCGTCCCCAAATCCCTCTCAGTTTCTCGTGCCTGCGGAGGTGGTGATTGGTACTAGAACTGAGAGGATTTCTGTTTTTCTTGATAGTGGGTCCGGGGCTAATCTGGTGGACGCTCGGTTTGCCCAGGTGCATGGTATGCAACTGAGTGTATTGGCCAAACCGGTCCCTATAGTCTCTATTGATTCTAGACCTCTCGGTCAAGGTAGCTTGGTACAAGCTGTTCATAACATAGATCTTCGAGTAGGGGCAATACATAAAGAGCAATTGTCTTGTTATGTGTTGGAGGGTCTACCTACTCCTATTGTGTTGGGACTTCCTTGGTTGGCTAAACATAACCCAGTGATTGATTGGCAATCCGGAAAGATAAGCCAGTGGGGTGAATTTTGCAGGAATAACTGCATGAGCACGGTCATCGGTGCGGTTGTGCCTAGGACTTTGTCTCCTTTTCTGGAGGACTTTGGGGAGATGTTCTCAGAGGAGGGGTGTAAAGAGTTACCTCCTCATCGCGCATATGACTGCTCAATAAAGTTGCTTCCTGTTGCCTTATCTCGTACTTTCCCAGGGGCCGGGAAGACGGATGATCCGGTTCCTATTCCTCAGGAGGGAGTTGTAGTGTCAGCTGTATGCTCTGAGCTTGAGGGGGAGGTATTGGGGGCTCAGGGGGACGCCCCTGTGGGACTTCCAGGGAGACTGATAGTTCCAGATTGGTTAAGACTGAAGGTTACGGGGAACCATTACAAACGGATGGCTGATAGGTGGAGAGTTTCTGGTCTAGATCTGAAGGTGAACGATCTGGTTTGGTTGTCTACCAGGAATATAAAACTTAAAGTTTCCTCCTGGAGGTTGGGTCCCAGATTCATCGGGCCGTACAGGATCAGTTCCATAATTAATCCTGTGGCATTTCGTCTGGACCTCCCTCCTACGTTTAAAATTCATAATGTGTTTCACAAGTCATTACTTAAAAAGTATGTGGCACCAGTCATACCGTCACCTCTACCTCCTCCTTCAGTGGTGGTCAATGATAACGTGGAATTTCATGGGTCGAAAATCATTGACTCACGTCGCAGTCGCCGATCCCTTCAGTACTTGGTTCATTGGAGGGGTATGGTCCTGTGGAGAGGACGTGAGTCCCTGCGTCTGATGTTAACGCAGATCGATTGGTTCGGACCTTTCACACAACTCACCCGGGCAGACCTGGCCCTGAGGGTCCGGAGTCCCCTCGTAGAGGGGGGGGTACTGTCATGGGTGTATTGCCACGAGGATCGTCGCGATTACACACTCTGACTTCTCACAGCTGAGTTGCTGTTTCTTTGTGTTTGGTAATGAGGGAGTTAATTTTACCTAGCTCTTTGCTAAGACTAGGTCCAGCCTCGCCCGGCTGCTTTTGATTATGTTCTAATTAGATTCCTTCATATACCTGCCAGTCTGCTTGTTAGATGCCGGTGAAAGCATTCATGTAGTCTAGCAGACTGGATCGGTTCTGAGAATACTTAAGCTAAGAGCTCCTTAGTTGTTTTTACTCTTATAGCTTATAGTTTATCTCTGAGACCTTAGGTGTTCCTACTGTGTGTGAGTGTTGTATGTAAGACTTTATTTACTTTATTTCTTGTCTTTCTTGTATGTCTTTCTGTTCATTAACCGTTACCTGTTCATTCCCTTTGGTGGTAATCAGGGTCCTTCTTAGGACTAGATTACAGTTGGCAGCGATTGATAGGAGACAGGGTTTACGCTGGTGGCCTGGACCTCTGTACCTTTAACAGTACATCCAGGTAGAGGGATTAGTTAGGACCCCAGTTTAGGGTCAGCATAGACCCCGGTCACCCTCTAGCCGGAGACAGCGTATAACGGATTCCGTATTGACCCACTGGACTATCTGTCAGGTAATTCTATGTTATCATATATCTATGCGCATGTTATATAGTATGTTGCCCTTTTGATATAGATTACTGTCATCATATATATATATCTGCTATACAGCGTGACAGGAGGTCCTACAGGGGCGTCCCCCTGAGCCTCCAATACCTCCTCCTCAAGCTCAGAGCATACAGCCGACACAACAACTCCCTCCTGAAGAATAGGAACCGAGTCATCCGTCTTCCCGGCCCCTGGGAAACTACGAGATAAGGCATCAGCCTTTACATTTTTTGACCCAGGACGATATGTGACGACAAAATTAAACCTGGTAAAAAACAACGACCATCTAGCTTGTCTGGAATTCAGACGTTTTGCCGATTCTAATACAGCAGGTTCTTGTGATCAGTAATGACGGTGACCTGGTGGACTGCCCCCTCCAAAAAGTGACGCCATTCCTCAAAAGCCAACTTAATGGCCAAGAGTTCCCTATTGCCGACATCATAATGCCTCTTGGCGGACGACAATTTTTTAGAGAAGAAGGCGCACGGATGCCATTTACCAGGAGACGGACCTTGAGATAATACCGCACCCACCCTACATCAGATGCGTCTACCTCCACAATGAACGGTTGTGATGCATCTGGTTGAATGAGTATGGGTGCCGAAGCAAAACATTTTTTCAAGGAGGAAAATGCTTGACAAGCTTTGTCAGACCACCTAGAAAAATCCGTCCCTTTTTTAGTCATGTCAGTGAGAGGTTTGACAACAGATGAGAAATTACGAATAAACTTCCGGTAGTAGTTAGCAAACCCAGGAAACGCTGCAGTGCTTTAAGATCCTCTGGCCGATCCCATTCAAGCACAGCTCTCACTTTCCCAGGGTCCATACGGAAACCGGAAGCTGACACCAGGAAACCCAAAAACTGAAGTTCCTGAACGGCGAATACACATTTTTCCCATTTGGCGTACAGTTTATTGTCTCGCAAGATCTGCAACACCTGTCTCACATGCTCCTGATGAGACACAAGATCCGGCGAGTAAATTAAGATGTCATCTAAACAAACGACCACAAACTGTCCCACAAGGTGGCGAAAGATGTCATTAACAAAATGTTGAAACACCGCCGGAGCAGTAGTCAGACCGAAAGGCATGACAAGGTTCTCATAATGTCCCTCCGGAGTGTTAAACGCCGTCTTCCACTCATCCCCCTCCTTTATCCTAATCAGATTATACGCCCCCCTGAGATCCAACTTAGAGAACCATTTGGCGCCCACAATCTGATTGAAGAGATCAGGAATAAGTGGGAGCGGATACGGATCTCGGACCGTAATCCGATTAAGCTCACGGAAATCCAGGCAAGGGCGTAGGCCTCCATCTTTTTTCTTCACAAAGAAGAACCCCGCGGCCACTGGGGAAGATGAAGGTCTAATATGCCCCTTGGCCAGACTTTCCGAAATATAGTCCTTCATAGCCTGCCTCTCAGGACCAGAAAGGTTATATAACCTAGATTTAGGTAACTTAGCATCAGGAAGCAATTTTATAGAACAGTCATACTCGCGATGAGGAGGTAATTCTTGACACCCCTCCTCTGAGAACACATCCTCAAAGTCCTCCAGAAAAGGAGGTAAGGTTCTAGGCACGACCGCACTGATGACCGTGTTCATGCAGTTACTATTGCAAAATTCACCCCACTGGCTTATCTCTCTGGTTTGCCAATTAATAACTGGGTTATGTTTAGTTAACCAAGGAAGACCCAACACAATAGGAGTGGGGAGACCCTCCAACACATAACAAGACAATAGTTCTTTATGTATTGCCCCACTCGAAGGTCAATGTTATGTACGGCTTGCAAAAAGCTACCTTGACCGAGAGGCCTGGCGTCGATAGAGAATATGGGGATAGGTTTGGCTAGTACACTCAGTTGCATACCTTGAACCTGGGCAAACCGAGCGTCCACCAGATTAGCCCCGGCCCCACTATCCAGAAGAACAGAAATCCTCTCAGTTCTCGTACCTACCACCACCTCCGCTGGTATGAGAAACTGAGACGGACTTGGGGACGAAATACATACTCCCAGATTGCCGTCCACCACACAACCTGGGATTAATAGTTTTCCGGCGACTTCTTGCTCAGTGCAGTACGGGATGGACACCCCTCAATAAAATGTCCCTTTCTCCCGCAGAAGAAACACCTTCTTGTTTTGCGACGTACCGCCGACCCCCTCCCTCGGTATGATGTCCCTCCCAACTGCATAGGTTCCTCGGAACAAACCAGGGGAACCTCAATATTAGGGACTTTAGAAGGAGGTGGAGTCATCACAGGGGGCGGAGTTACCCCACACCTCTCCCGAAGCCGTCTATCAATGCGAATAGCAAGGGCCATAGCGGCCTCCAGTGACGGGGGAGAATCATACTGAGCCAACACATCTTTTAATTTATCAGATAAACCTTGACAAAACTGGCTCCTAAGAGCCGGGTCATTCCACTGAGTATCCGTGGCCCACCTACGGAACTCTGAAGAAAATTCCTCCACCGGACGATCTCCCTGCTGTATCTTACGTAACTTATTTCAGCAAGGGAGACCCGATCCGGGTCATCATATACCAGACCCAGGGCTGTAAAAAATCGGTCCACTGACTGGAGAGCCGGGGAGCCCGGGGGGAGAGAGAACGCCCAGGATTGAGGGTCCCCTTGTAAGAGCGAGATACAATTCCCACCCTCTGATCCTCACTCCCCGACGACCGCGGCCGCAGCCGAAAATACAATTTACATGCTTCCCGGAAAGTAAAAAACTTGTCCCGCCCACCAGTAAACCTGTCCGGGAGAGCCACTTTAGGTTCAGATCTGGCTTGCTCCCGGGGGTACAAAACCTTGGATTTTAACGTCCGTCAGCTCCATGGACAAACTCTGCAACTGCTGAGCTAAATGGGCTACTGGATCCATGGTGGCTGGGGAGAATCTTTAGTATGGTCGGTGAAAATGTCACGCTGTCTCAGGATAGAGGTGGACCGGGGTCTATGCTGACCCTAAACTGGGGTCCTGACTAGTCCCTCTACCTGGAGGTACTGTTAATGGTACAGAGGTCCAGTACGCCAGCCTAACCCTGTCTCCTGTAGATCCCTGACCACTGTAATCCAGTCCTGAGAAGGACCCTGATTACCACCAAAGGGAATGGGCAGATCACAGCTTACTAACAGTATTAAGGTACTGCACACTACACAATCCCGCAGCGATCTCGTTAGCGTCGCATACTAATGAGATCGCTAGCGGGATTGTTTCTATATCGCTAGTAGCTACCTATTTTAGCGATGTCGTTAGGACGCTATCGGGTTAGCGATCTCTAAACTTAGCGTACAAAAGTACCTAATCGCTAAAAAGGTGCCACATCAGCGATTATACTTACCAGCGGGAGCGCCGACGATAAAATAGGGTCCGAACGATTCAGTGACGAGCGAGATCACAGCAGGAAGCTCGTCGCTGCAGATGCCGCACAAACAACATCGCTAACGGGATCGCAAAATAGGACGTTTTAGCGATCCGTTAGCGATTTGTTTAGTGTGGCATACCTTTAGACACACGAGACAGACAAGGGTAAAGTAAATACGCCTTGCATACAAAAACTACAACCAGAGGAACACAAAAGGTTAAGGAGATAAACAATAAGCGAGAGAGGATTAACCCAACAGGCACTCTTAGCTTAAGTCTTCTCAGAAACGATCCGCTCTGCTGGTCAGAATGAATGCTATCACCGACATCTCCCAAGCAAACTGGCAGGTATATGAAGGGAGCTAATTAGTGCATAATCAACTGCAGCCGGGGGGGCTGGACCTAGTCTTAGCACAGAGCTAGGTAGAATTAACTCCCTCATTGCCAAACACAAAGCACCAGCAACTCAGCTGCGAGAAGTCAGAATGTGTAATCGCGACGATCTTCGTGGCGATACACCCATGACACCCATGCTCTGGCCGCCCGGAAGCTATGGGGCCTGAACAGGCGTTGGGGGGGCCCGGTGCCAGCAGTGGGCCCCCCACCCGTCATCGGAGGGTCAGCTGTATCGGCATCCAGCCGATAAAGCTGACCGCATAGAGAGAGAAGGAGCGAGCGCTCCTTCTCTCCATAATCCCCCTCTCAGCGTATGACAGCGGGCGCAATAACATCACCTGCCGGCGCCCGCTGTCAGACGCTGAGAGGGAGAACAGTGAGCAGCACAGGAGCCGGGAGGTGAGTATTTTTTTTATTTTTTTTTTAATGGGGGTGCAGTCGAGTCCTGGCTGGAGAAGTCGTCATGTCGGTGTGGGCCAGATGGAAAAGACATGAAAAGTGAACAATTCCATTAGAAAGAACATCAGCGGTAAGTCATTATCTGTACCTGTGCTGTAATCTATATGTTCTGTAGGACTGGTATTATTTAACACAGACCATATGGCGGTAATATCAATATTGGTCTTTTTATATATAGATTATTTTGGCCAACAGCGCGGTCATTTGCTGAGGTTCTCTGATGATGGGCCCACTCAGAAGTTTTGCCCCCACTAAACCAAAACCCTAGCTACGCCTATGGCTCTCTCTCTAGTCTTTCTTTCTCGCTCTCTGTTCTTTCCTTCTCGCTCTCTGTTCTTTTTTCTCTCTGTTCTTTCTTTCTCTCTTTTCTTTCTTTCCTCTCTTTCTTTCTCTGTTTGTTCTTTCTCTCTCGCTGCTCTTTCTTTCTTTTCCTCAGTACCAGCCACTGTGCCCTCATTACCAGTCAGTGTGATCAGCAGTGCTAAATGGTTACGCTTGGGGCGAGGATATGGGTGTGATTAGCTGTGAAATGGATGTTGTCGGGGCGTGGCCTAAAATTTTCTGCAGCATGCACAGCGTGCCACAGCCTTTGTCCCTCTTTCCCTTATTCAAAGGTTGGGAAGTATGATGTTGGGCCGCAAGAATATATTTTCTCTGATGGGCCCAAGGTACTCCAGTCCGACGCTGCTGGCAAGGTCCATGTATGTTGGCTCCTTAACAGCCTTAAATACCATGCCTCAGCAGCAGGGGCGTACATATAAATCATGGGCCCCATAGCAAAAGTCTGAATGTTCCCCCCCCCCAAAAAAAAAAACCCAGAGGCATTGTAAATGTAAAGTGCCAGCACAGTGAGGGAAGTTGAGTCGCACAGAGACAGGGGTTTTGGGTGTACTCGGCACCGATCACGTCGACTTCTATGGGGGATGTCACGAGTAGCACAGCTCGGTCCGTGACCTGGGCGATCACTGGAATGTGGGATATTTCCAGGGGATGATAGAATGTTCGTGTAGTTTGTCGTGACGCCACCTGTAGTACCTGGTCAGGGTGTCCAGTGCTGCTGTGCAGGTCCTCTGGAAGGGATGGTGTAGTGCAGGTAGGTGATAAGTCTTCTACAGGTAACACGCTATCCTTCCAGGGCAGATAGATGTGAGATAGAGCAATGGTGCAGAGTGATGTAGCAGAGTGGACTATGCAACGTAGTAAGAAAGCAGGAAACACTTCAAGTTAAACGTTGCATAATAAAATTTTTAATAATAACATTACAAAAGTGCAAATAGCATTACTGCCGAAGTTCGTTGAGACTTCTTAGGACTACCCCCACCGGGGTAACTTCACAGTGTCCTTTACTTGTGCTTGTGGAGGACCCGCTCCAAACCTCCAACTGTGGTCTTGGGTGGGCTGCAAGACTTTCCTTGAGCAGACCTCACTTTCGGCCACACCAAACGGGTTTTTAGTTTCTGAGGTAGTTGAAAATAGTGCACAGTTAAGTTTTTTGTAAAACCAAGATGGAGCACCGAAGTGCCAACTATTTACAGAAAAGTTTGTGAGCCAGTACAGTTCATGGCTTCAAAGTTCAACATTTTGATTACATTGAAACACCATTACCCAACCTGGGTATATAAAGGCAACAATAAACTTGTTCTTCTGAACATTCACCCGTCCGGGTACATCAAACCATTACCCAACCTGGGTATATTAAGGCAACAATAAACTTCTTTTTATGAACATTCACCCGATCCGGGTACATCAATAATTTAACTATTTACATACAGAGACCCTGTCCGGGTTATTTAGACTTCTTTGGCTGGCCTCTTACAGGTACCACCTGGTACTCTTCTGGAGCTTGCCAAACATCCGTGACAGGAGGGTCCACCCAGACCTGATGACGTCGTGTGGCCTGTACAGTTACGTCGTGACCCGCTATCTGGGTCTGTGTGGCCACCTCTTTCGTCTCCCTCCGGTCTGGAACCCTATGTCCCGGACTGAACGAACCCCAGGGGGCCTAACAGGCGCTGGGTACGGGCCAGCTATCATTATCATGTCCATAGCTGGGGCTGCTGAGGAGACCACTGAGGGAGGCTGGGGAGATTTACGGCGTGGGGTGGGCACTTGTGCAGAGGCCTGGTTGGGGGAGGCTGAAGGCTCGGAGGGTCTGTCAGTTTCCTGACACTCTGGGGAGTAGGGGTCGCACCTGGTAACATTTAGGGCGTACCATCCATTGTAACCCCAGTGTTGGTGTAAGTCACCAAGTCTCCTGCCAACAGGTCCCTCCCCGGGTGTCCTTCTGGGAGGTGAGCCTCCACGTCCCGCCGGGTTACAAAGACTTCTAAATAAAGTCCAGGCCCTGGATGAAGCCCCAACCACCTTTTAACTTAAAGTTCCGTACTGCACCCTTACGCCGCGGCTCCCTCAGCGTACTTTTATCCTTTCTCATACGTGCCTTCTCTGCCAGGTCCTTGTCCAGGTGACTTGCCGAAGCTTTTGGGATTCTCGCTGCTCCCTTTGTCGCTCTGCTTCCCGCTCCCGACGTCTCCACTCTTCCTCCTGACGCCGGTTGTAATTCTCCTCCACCAGCAGCTCCATGTCTCCACCATCAAACGCCAGCTTACGATGTCCGGTTTGCGGCAGCTCTCCTGGCGCCCGCCAGTCCTGGCGGCGCTCACCTGTGGCGGAAGCAGCCGCTCTGGAACAGATGACGGTCGGGGCTCCAGTACAGGCAGGTAGAGCTCTGGTGCCTGCGCGGCCTCCTCCATGAGGACGGGTGTCGCTTCTTCTGCCTCAGCGACGGGGGCAGACAGCGGGATCTGGGGTGCTGGTGCGGCGTTTTCTGCAGGAACGGGTGCCTCCACTGTGATACTGGCAACCGGTTCAGATTGCAAGGGCTGGGATGCCCGCACGGCCTCCTCTACTGGAACGGGTGCCTCCACTGAGATACTGTCAACCGGTTCAGATTGCAAGGGCTGGGATGCCCGCACGGCCTCCTCTACTGGAACGGGTGCCTCACTACTGAGATTAACTGGGCACCGGTTCAGATACTGGCAAGTGTGCAGGTGGATGCCCGCACGGCCTCCTCTACTGGAACGGGTGCCTCCACTGAGATACTGGCAACCGGTTCAGATTGCAAGGGCTGGGATGCCCGCACGGCCTCCTCTACTGGAACGGGTGCCTCACCTTCCGGTACAGACACTTCAGGGGGTAAGAGTGGATTGGCGCCGCTCCAAGTGTAGTTTTAGGGCCCGCCAGCTCGCTTCCATCCTGGCGACCTCCTCCCGGTGCCGGGCCAGGTCTCTCAGGGTATCCTCCGCTTCTTCCAGCGTAGGAGGGTTTCCAGGCCGGGTGCCAAACGGTGGCTCCGTGGCGATCGGGTCGCTTCCGTGGGGGGAGAGCTCTGACTCCTCCATCCCTTCCCTCTTCTGCTCACGTCCGTTCGCCATCTCTGCCAAGTCACATGTGTCATTAGCATCAGGAGAGGCGCCATCTTTTGTAGGGAGGCGGGACCTTCGCGTTCGTTTCCGCCCACTGAGGAGGATGAGGAGGCGGAACTCCAGAGCTGTGGGGCACGATCTTACATTGCAGTAACATTTAGAGTGGGCGGACATCGTTTTCGCGCCACGGAGTGAGTGTACGCCCACGAGAGCACGCCCTTATTCTTCACTGTGCCTCGTGGCGCAGATATGACGGAAAAATGGCAAATACAGTCTATGATGATTTTTGCAATTCTCAAGCAAAAAAAACAGTTCAATTAAGGCACACAGGACTCGCTTATAGCGAGCTTCTGAATCCTGTTCGTGACGCCAAAGTTGAGTCGCACAGAGCCACAGGTTTTGGGGGTACTCGGCACCAAGCCCGTCGACTTCTATGGGGATGTGACGGGTAGCACAGCTATGTCCGTGCCCTGGTCGCTCACTGGAATGTGGGATATTTCCAGGGGATGATAGAATGTTTGTGTAGTTTGTCGTGACGCCACCTGTAGTACCTGGTCAGGGTGACCAGCGCTGCTGTGCAGGTCCTCTGGCAGGGATGGTGTAGTGCAGCTAGGTGATAAGTCTTCTACAGGTAAGACGGTATCCTTCCAGGGCAGATAGATGTGAGATAGAGCAATGGTGCAGAGTGATGTAGCAGAGTGGAGTATGCGACGTAGTAAGAAAGCAGGAAAGGAAACAATTCTTACTACAAAGACATGCAGCATAAGGCTGCCTCAACCCCTCCCATCCAACTAGCTACACCCTGTTCTAACCAGCCTGAGCTAGACCATCCCATTGGGTCCGCCTACACTCAGCTGGCATAGTGTACTGTTGAATGCAGTGGTTGGAGTCAATGGGGTGTTTCCTCCTTACCTGAGAGTAAGTTGTCACACCGATGGGTGCGATGCAACATCTCTGTTTCGACTGGACTCTCGGGTGCTTCTGTCTTTTCACAAATGCCGGCTTTACCCGGCAATTGAATCAGAGGCTATTTTACTATGTAGAAGTGAATAAACTATAAATATATGTATATATATATGTCACAATGACATGTATATATATATATATATATATGTATTCTATGTGTGTATATTTTGTGTTTACAAGGAAAGAAAGTGTTTTTTTAGTTGCGATATTTTGTTCCCATAGACTTACATGGGACTTCCGGTATCGGTATCGGGTATCGCCGATATTTTAGTGATATCGGCGATACCATTCCGATCCGATATTTTTGGATCTCGGAAAGTATCGCTCAACTCTAGTGGTGGTGGATAGATTCAGCAAGCAGTGTCATTTTGGTCCTCTGTCCGGATTACCTAATTCTGAGACCCTGAGCAAATTATTCATTACTCATGTTGTGCGATTGCATGGTATTCCTGTGAATATCGTGTCCGACAGGGGCACCCAGTTTGTTTCGAAATTTTGGAGGGCATTCTGTAAATGAATTGGAATGGAATTGTCCTTTTCCTCTGCCTGTCACCCTGAAACCAATGGTCAAACCGAACGCACCAACCAAGCGCTTGAGCAGAATCTACATTGTTATGTCTCTGAGCATCAGTCTGATTGGGTGGAACACCTACCACTAGCAGAGTTTTCCATGAATAATCAGTACCAGGAGTCCATCAAGACTACCCCTTTCTACTGTAATCATGGGCTGCACCCACGTTTTGGTTCGTTCTCTTCTAGGATGTCAGATGTTCATGGGGTAGAAAGGACCATAGACCAGATAAAAACTATCTGGTCAGAAGTCAACGTAAACTTCAAAGGGGCTCAGACTAGACAGGCTTCGTCTGCTAATAGACGGCGCTCCAAGGGCCCGGACCTGGGAGCTGAGGACAAAGTTTGGCTTTCTACCAGGAATATTAAGCTCAAAGTGCCATCTGCCAAACTAGGTCCCAGGTTTATTGGTCCGTATGAAATTATTGAGGTGATCAATCCAGTAGCCTGTCGTCTGAAGCTCCCTCAATCATTTAAACTGCCCAATGTATTCCATAAGTCCCTTCTCAAATTGTACCGCTCTCCGATTCGTCCTGTCCAGTCCCCTCCTTCTCCGGTTTTGGTAGGGGGTTCTTTGGAATACGAAGTCCAAAGGATCCATGATTCCCGTTTAGTGAGAGGATCCGTGCAGTATCTGGTGCATTAGAAGGGCTATGGTTCGGAGGAAAGGTCCTGGGTGCTTGCCAGTAACGTCCATCCCAAGGGTTTGATCAGGAAGTTTCATCTCCTTCATCCCAACAAACCGGGTTTTGAGGGTCCAGAGGCCCCTCTTAGAGGGAGGGGTACTGTCACGTCGCCGTTGGATTCAGTGGCTGGTGTTCCTGCCTCGGCCGCTGGGAGGCGCCGGATGGCTGGTGGTGCCGGTGATAGGAGAGCGGTATTGTCATGTATAGTGTACAGTTCCTATAGCGTCTTGTGCTTGGGTGCAAGGAAAACACAGGAGACATAGGTTGAAATGAAATGACTTGTATTACTTCATACAAGCATGCTGAAAAGTTCACACAGTTTGCAGGAACAGCGACAGGAGACACAGCAGGCCAGAGTAACTTCAAGCACTACAATAACTCTCCAAAGCAGGTTCAGGATCTCTTCTCTGTACCGTAATTCCTCTGCAAACATGGATTCACCAAACAGCAGGTTTCCAGAGTCCAAAAGTGTTCCAAGGTTCCTCAGTAGGGAATAGCTGGAGTACAAGTCCAAGGCTTCCAGGAGTCAGGTCACAGACTGACTGAGGCTTGATTCAGGAGCACTGATTGTTCAGCTGAGGCTGCTTAAGAAGCAAGAGGGAAGAATCAGGGCGGGAACATGAAAACTGAAAACTCCATATTAACTGAGGGCAAGAGCTGCAGAAAGACAGAAAGCAAAATGGCCGACGGAAAACTGAGTTTCAAGGAACATGTCAACAGAGACAAAGAACCTTACATTACTCCCCCCTTAGGAACAACCTCCGGATGACATCAGACCAGGCTTGTCAGGGTACCTCTGATGAAACTGGCGGAGCAGGCGGGGAGCATTTACATTATTGACTGGTTCCCATGAGTTGTCCTCCACTGGGTAGCCCTGCCATTTAATCAAATATTGCAACTGATTTCTGTACAACCTGGAATCTAGAATCCTTTCCACCATAAATTCTTCCTGACCATCGACCAGCACTGGGTCAGGGCAAGGAGAAGAACGTCCAGGAAATGTATTGGGTGTTGCAGCCTTTAGTAGAGATACATGAAAGACAGGGTGGATTCTCATAGTTCTGGGCAGTTGAAGACGACAAGCAACAGCACTTATAATCTTATTGATCTTATAAGGTCCAATGTACTTATGTCCCAATTTAGACGATGGAATCTTTAATTTAAGATTTCTGGTTGACAGCCAGACCAAATCTCCTACCTTGAAAGCTGGTGCAGGTTTACAAAATTTATCTGCTGCTTTCTTGTACCTTTCCTGAGCCAATTCTAGATTTTCCTTTAGAAGATCCATATTCTTTTGTAAAGAAGTGATTCTTTCAGCCACTGCCGGCAAGGGCGTATCTATGGGAAATCGAGAAAGAATGTTAGGATGATAACCTAGATTGGAGTAAAAAGGAGACTGCTTAGTGGAGGCGCTCTGAGAGTTGTTATAAGAGAACTCAGCCAGTGGAAGTAGATCCACCCAATCATCCTGTAGGTGGCAGATAAAACAGCGGAGATACTGCTCCAGGGTCTGATGTTCGTTCTGTCTGTCCATTAGTCTGGGGATGAAAAGCAGAAGAAAGGTTTACTTTAATGTCCAATGCTGCACAGAAATTTTGCCAAAACCTTGAAGTGAATTGCACCCCTCGATCTGAAATGACCTCATCCGGTACTCCATGTAAGCGAAACACATTCTTAGTCATCAAGTCTGATGTCTGTTTTGCAGTGGGTAAGCCGACACAAGGGATAAAATGAGCTGCCTTTGTTAGACGGTCAACCACCACTAGAATGGTGTTCTTCCCTTGAGAGGTTGGTAACTCCACAATGAAGTCCATAGAAATGGATCCCCACGGGCGGGACGGGGTGGGAAGAGGTTGCAACAGACCAGTTGGTGAGGAGCGAGGTGTTTTGCATCTTGCACAGACTTCACATGAAGTGACATAGTTTAAGACATCTTTCCTGTAAGTGGGCCACCAAAAGAAACGAGAAAGAAATTCTTGTGTCTTTAGAATTCCCCTATGCCCGGCTATCTTGGAATCGTGGATGAGTTGCAATACTCTCAATCTGACTGTTTCAGGTATATACAGACGTTGTCCCTGAATCCACACACCATTCTTAAAGACAAGACTTACGTCCCTTGGGGGTTGAGCCAACAAAGAATCCGCATGGTATGCTTCCTTGATGTCCTTAAGTAGGTCTTGATTATGAATCACTCCCAGGAATCTAGAGTCAGGAAGAATAGTCTTAGGAGGAGTAAGTGGATGTGTCTCTGCTGGATGAATCCTAGAGAGTGCATCAGCCTTTCCATTGCGCGATCCTGGTCTATAAGAAATTACAAAATTAAATTGGTTTAGGAAAAGATTCCAGCGAGCCTGGCGAGGAGTCAGGCACTTAGCCGACCTGATAAATTCAAGGTTACGATGGTCTGTCAGGACGACTATTTGCTGTGCAGCTCCCTGAAGAAGGTGTCTCCATTCCTTGAAGGCGGCAATAATGGCCAACAATTCTCTATTGCCCACATCGTAGTTCCTCTCAGCCGAAGACAACTGCTGGGAAAAGAAGGCACAGGGATGCAAGACATTCTTCTCACCTGTTCTCTGAGAGAGTATAGCTCCAACGGCACAGTCTGAAGCATCCACCTCTATTATGAAGGCAAGCTCGGGGTTGGGATGTACTAAGATAGGTGCGGTGGTAAATGTATCCTTTAAACAGGAAAATGCTTCCTGAGCTTGCGGGGTCCAGGAGAACCTAAACTGTTTCCGGGTAAGTTGGGTGATAGGTGACACTACCTCAGAAAAATTCTTAATGAAACGTCTATAGAAGTTGGCAAACCCGATGAAATGCTGCACCTCCTTCACATTTCTAGGAATTGGCCAATCCTTGATGACTTGGGTCTTGCTTCCATCCATACTAATCCCTTGCGTAGATAGTACATACCCCAGAAATTGAATTTCGGTCCTATGGAATTCACATTTTTCAAGCTTGATGTAGAGATGGTTTTGTCTTAGGCGTTCTAAGACCATTCTCACATGTCCATGATGTTCCTCTGTGGAGTTAGAAAAAATTAGAATATCATCGAGATAAATCACCACAAATGTATCTAGGAGATCCCTGAAGATATCATTCACGAAGTGTTGGAAAGTGGCTGGGGCGGTACTCAGACCAAAAGGCATAACTAGATATTCAAAGTGTCCATAGCGTGACCTGAAAGCAGTCTTCCATTCATCCCCAGGTCTAATACGGACCAAGTTATAGGCCCCACGGAGATCCAGTTTAGAGAAAATTTTGGCATGCCGCACTCTCTCCAACAACTCAGGGATTAAAGGCAATGGATAACGGTTTCTAATAGTAACCTTATTGAGTTCCCTATAGTCTATGCAGGGTCTCAGAGATCCATCTTTCTTTTTCACAAAGAAGATGGGTGCACCTGCGGGAGATGAAGAGGGGCGTATGAAGCCCTTGCTAAATTTTCGTCTATATAATCCTTCAAAGCTTTTAGCTCGGGCCCCGCTAGGGGGTAGATCTTACCAAAAGGTATCTCGGCTCCGGGCAATAATTCAATTGGACAATCATATGGACGGTGAGGAGGAAGCTGATCAGCGTTCTTCTTGTCACATAAATCCACATAGTCCTGGTATACAGCTGGTAGTTCAGGGACTGACATGGTTCCTTTAGGAACAGAGCAAGCTGAAACTCCTTGACTCATCTGTTTCTCCGGAAAGTGTAATTCCTTGGTCTCCCAGTTAATCGTAGGATTCTGCGCCTGCAGCCATGGTAGCCCTAGAATGATGGGAAAGTGGGGAGAAGAGATAAGCAAAAAAGACATTTTCTCCTGATGATCTTTACCCATAAGGACCCTCAAAGGCTCTGTTTCTTGATCCACTGGTCCAGAAGTCAGTAGAGAGCCATCCACAGTCTCCATCTGTACTGGAGTAGCCTTCTTCACTGAACGTATCCCCTGTTTCAGAGCAAAGGAGATATTCATAAAATTTCCACTTGCTCCTGAGTCAATCATAGCAGAGCTAGACACCCAGACTGAGTCAACCCAGAGTTTGATGGAAAGGAAGCAATGAGAATTGTTTCTTTTACAACTCAGCTGGGACACCGCTGAGGAAACTTGAAAAATTGCAGCGTTTATACCGTCATCGTCCCCAGAACTAACAGAGTTTAAGTCCGAGAAATCAAGATCTCTTGCAGCAGATCTCTCTGGAGCCTGAGGCTCGGACATGACAGAGCTCCTCTCGCAACACTCACAGTGAATGACTGCTGCAGTAGTCTTACGAGAACGGCTGGGGCAGTTTATAATGAAGTGCCCTGACTTACCACAGTAGAAACATAGATTTTCCTTTATACGATGTTCTTTGCGTGCATCACTAACCCGTCTTTGTAAAGAGTCCACCTGCATGGGTTCAGGTTCTGGTTCCCTTGTGATCCTACTCAAAGGTTCCTTAGCTGAGGAGGGAGGTAGTAAAAGGTTAGTGCGATTATTTTCGAACCATCTCTCTTGTCTGCGTTCAGTCAGACGAGCATCAATACGGATACAATAGTTAATAAAGTCACCTAACGCAGTGGGAGGGTCGGCACGAGCAAGTTCATCCTTAATCAGTGGAGACAACCTTTTCCGAAAAATAGATTTTTTAGCGGAAGTGTCCCAAGTGGTATCAAGAGCCCATCTCCTGAAATCCAGGGCATATTCGGCTACTGAACGCTTACCTTGGCGCAAAGTTAACATGGCTGCTTCAGCTGTTGCACCTCGATTGGGGTCATCAAACACCTGCCCCATGGCTGAAATAAAAGCATCAAGGTGATTCAAACAATCATCCTCAGTCTCAATCAGAGGGTTTGCCCACATCAAAGCCTTATTGGTAAGCAACATGATTATAGTAAGCACTTTGGATCGTTCAGTTGGAAATTGTGAAGCATGTGCAGAGAAAAATAACATTGATTAATAAATCCCCTGAATTTCTCACGTTCACCGCCAAAACGAAAAGGAGGTAATTTGGGGATCCCAGAACTTGGGGTTATGGCAGGAGCCTGGGCTCGTTCCTCTAGAGCCTCAATCCTGGCTCGCAATTCCTGGGTAGTCTGTCCAAACACTTGCAAATTATGATTAGTGAGGTCCTGTAGGCTTGCAAAACGGGTTTTTAAAGTCTGTACATCTGAAAGGATTGTATCAGTCACTCCGCAAAGTTCCTTTATGCGGGCCTCCATCTTCCAGATCTTTTAAGGCAGAGGTGCTGGAAGGAGAAGAGGAAAGGAAAAAAAAAAAAACAATAGTGTTTACCTGTGGTAACACTCCAGAGTAAAATTTTAAGGGAATGTGCTCACCTGGAATGGTTGTGAGAAGTCACAACCACTGTCATCACATAAGGTATTAAACAGACATCTGATATCCACAGTCACAGCAGACACGGCTTTCCCAGACCCAACAGACACTAAACATTGGCTCCTGAATCTTGTCATGTATAGTGTACAGTTCCTATAGCGTCTTGTGCTTGGGTGCGAGGAAAACACAGGAGACATAGGTTGAAATGAAATGACTTGTATTACTTCATACAAGCATGCTGAAAAGTTCACACAGTTTGTAGGAACAGCGACAGGAGACACAGCAGGCCAGAGTAACTTCAAGCACTACAATAACTCTCCAAAGCAGGTTCAGGATCTCTTCTCTGTACCGTAATTCCTCTGCAAACATGGATTCACCAAACAGCAGGTTTCCAGAGTCCAAAAGTGTTCCAAGGTTCCTCAGTAGGAATAGCTGAGTACAAGTCCCAGGCTTCCAGGAGTCAGGTCACAGACTGACTGAGGCTTGGTTCAGGAGCACTGATTGTTCAGCTGAGGCTGCTTAAGAAGCAAGAGGGAAGAATCAGGGCGGGAACATGAAAACTGGAAACTCCATATTAACTGAGGGCAAGAGCTGCAGAAAGACAGAAAGCAAAATGGCCGACGGAAAACTGAGTTTCAAGGAACATGTCAACAGAGACAAAGAACCTTACAGGTATCCTCTTATGGTTCCGCTCCTTTGACACCGGCCTCTGTCGCTGTGCATCGCCATGTTTCGCCTGTGGGTAATGTTGGCGACAGAGAAGGGGTCCCTACGCAGGCATCTGGTGGGCGTAGGCTTCGCTCTTCTGTCAGAGGTGAAGTGGTTGGTGTCAGTCATGCATCACCATCTGGCCTGGCTCTGGGAGTGGTCCAGATGAGGTCATCAGACTGTGAGCCTGTGAGAGGTAGCCATGCCCTTCAAATGCCTTGGAGCCAGGCTTGCAAGCCGCCAGATATAGTCTTGGTTTCCCCAGTGTGCTAGTTTGTTTTGCTATTGTATTTCTGACCTTTGCCTGGATTTCTGACTGTTCTACTGCCTGCCGATTTTGTACCTCTGCTGCCCGACTGGTTTTGACTTTAACTTTAGCCTGAATTTCTGACCCTTCTACTGCCTGCCGATTTTGTACCTTTGCTTCCTCCTGGTTTTGACCCTTGGACTTCTGACTACGCATTTGGTCTAGCTTTTTATTCCCTTCCTAGCGTCCTTCCTACTCCGGTCCACTGCTCTCATAGGCAGCTACCCCCTGGGCTTCGCTGTAATTCCAGATCCCTGTATAGGGGTAAAGGGTCTCGGGGTTTCTCGGGGTGCTGTCTTACCTGCAGTTCAGACTTGCAGTGGGCGGACGTCACACCCTATGCATGGACTTCTATAGCCGCCACCCTGGATCTGCCCCCAACCATTGTTCTTACAGTCCTCATCCTGGATCTGCCCCATCCACCTTCCCTACAGCCCCTACCCAACATCCCTACAGTCCCTATCCCTATTCCCTTTTGTACACTTGCTTTGGCAAAACTAATGTGTATTTAGTCCTGCCAATAAAGCTTCTTTGATTCTTGATTCTTGACTGTATGGGCTCCTGTCAGGTATATGTTATAGTAGATACAGACTGTATGGGCTCCTGTCAGGTATGTGTTATTGTAGATATAGACTGTATGGGCTCCTGTCAGGTATATATTATAGTAGATACAGACTGTATGGGCTCCTGTCAGGTATATATTACTGTAGATATAGACTGTATGGGCTCCTGTCAGGTATATATTATTGTAGATATAGATCATCCTCATCCTGGATCTGCCCCCATCCACCTTTCCTACAGCCCCTACCCAACATCCCTACAGTCCCTATCCCTATTCCCTTTTGCACACTTGCTTTGGCAAAACTAATGTGTATTTAGTCCTGCCAATAAAGCTTCTTTGAATCTATAGAATGTATGGGCTCCTGTCAGGTATATATTACTGTATATATAGACTTTATGGACTCCTCTCAGGTATATATTATTGTAGATAAAGACTGTATGAGCTCCTGTCAGGTATATATTACTGTAGATATAGACTGTATGAGCTCCTGTGAGGTATATATTACTGTAGATATAGACTGTATGGTCTCCTGTCAGGTATATATTACGGTGTATATATAGAGTGTATGGGCTCCTGTCAGGTATATATTATTTTAGATACAGACTGTATGGGCTCCTTTCAGGTATATATTACTGTAGATATAGACTGTACGGGCTCCTGTCCAGTATATATTATAGTAGATACAGACTGTATGGGCTCCTGTCAGGTATATATTACTGTAGATACAGACTGTTTGGGCTCCTGTCAGGTATATATTACTGTATATATAGAATGTATGGGCTCCTTTCAGGTATATATTACTGTATATATAGACTGTATGGTCTCCTGTCAGGTATATATTATTGTAGATCTACACTGTGTGGGCTCCTGTCAGGTATATATTGTTGCAGATATAGACTGTATGGTCTACTGTCAGGTATATATTATTGTACATATAGAATGTACGGGCTCCTGTCAGGTATATTTTACTGTAGATATAGACTGTACGGGCTCCTGTCAGGTATATATTATAGTAGATACAGACTGTATGGGCTACTGTCAGGTATACATTACTGTAGATATAGAATGTATGGGCTCCTGTCAGGTATATATTACTGTATATCATCAATAATCCACGGTTTACCAACCCAAACCATATTATCATACACACAGGTACAAACAATCTGCCAGACCAGCACAGCAGATCGCAGGACAACTGGCCCAACTAGCAAAGAAGGCAAAACTAAAATTCCCAGACAGCAAAATCATTCTGTCATCTCTGCTCCCAACAAAGGACATATCCAGGCAAACCACCCAAAGCATCAATATGGAACTGACAGAAAGGGTCAAGACTGTCCCAAACGTGACCCTGGCACAACACCTTTCCATAAACCACCATCACCTATATGATAATAAGCACCTTAACAAACAAGGGGTCAGCCTCTTGGCCAAAGAGCTGAAAGACATTGTACTAAACAGAAGACCTAGGCCTGGATTCAACAGTGACCAACATCACACCGAAAGACCTCTAGCAATAAAAAGACAGAAAACCCCAATCCTATCTCCAGAAGCTGGAAACAAAGCTCTTCACCCAAAACCAGACCATCAGAGGAGGAGACCTCCATGGAGGGGTCCACCGACCCCACACAGATACACGCAGAGCAGAGATATGGATGAGGTAAAGACCCTGCTCAGCGCACTATGCAGGAAACTAATGTGACTGGATGGAACCAAGCACACCTACAAAACAGTCAGAAATCCAGTTTGTCCTACACAGCCATACTCATTACAAGGTACAGTATATACACACAAGATATATAGAAAAAATGACTTCACTTACAATCAGCAGCTGGAATATTCAGGGTCTCAACACCTTGACCTTTGGATGTAAAACAAATGACCCTGACTTTATACAAAGACTGAAAAATATAGACATCCAGATCCTCCGGGAAACATGTACCAGAGCCGAAAATGAATCCCTGGTGCCCATCGGATACAGGGAAATCTCTGTCCTTGCCCTGAAAAATAAAAACATCAAACAAGGCCGGAGCTCAGGAGAATACTGATCTGGTATAAAGATGAGCTCCACCAGTACATCAAACCAGTAAAGAGAGGAGGCAGCCACATATGGATCAGGATCAGCAGCTCCATCCTCACCTCTCAGTCTGATGTCCACCTCTGCGCCACCTATATACCACCGCCAGAGTCCCCCTACTACAATCCAGAGAGCTTCGAGATCTTATAAAGAGAAGCCGCCCACTATCAGGCCCTGGGCAAAGTCCTCCTCTTTGGGGACCTCAATGCAAGAACAGGGAGAGAAAACGACTTCCTGACCACGGATGGGAACATCTACATATTTGGAGCAGAGAATGACGGCCAAGACTCAGTACACACAGAGAGAAACAGCTATGACAGTACCGTCAACAAAAGTGGTAAAAAGCTCCTGAACATATGTAGAAGTTTAGGACTTCATATTCTTAATGGACATACCAAAGGAGACTCTTTGGGGAGGTGTACACTAAACTCCCATGTAGGGAGGAGTGTAGTAGATTATGCCATTACAGATATGAACCTGGCAAATATCAGCGCCTTCATAGTCACCCCACAAACACACCTGTCAGACCACAGCCAACTTCTTCTGTACTTGAAATCTACAGAAAAATCATCCACTCAAATGCCACAGCATAGCGGCCTCTTCAACCGGCCTCCCTCCTATAAATGGTCCAAAACGTCGGCATTAAAGTATAAAGAGGCTCTCAGCAGTCCTGAAATACAGCGGATGCTCCACCACTTCTACAACTACGAGTACCAGCCTAACCCAAAGGGAGTGAGTCAAGCTACAAAAGACCTCAACAATATATTCTATGCAATGGCCAGACTGTCCAACCTTAAAAAAGTCGACTACAAGAGACCAAAAGGAAAACAAATCAATGGTTGGTTTGACAGAGAATGTAAAGCCGTACGGAAGACCCTGAGAACAGCCTCAAACAAGAAACACAGAGACCCCAACCACCCAGGTCTGAGGGAAGCCTATGAAACCATACAAAGGCAGTACAAAACCATCCTCAGGAGGAACAAGCAGAGTTACATCTCTACCAAGCTTAACCAACTCCAAGATGCTCTTCAAGACAATTCTTTCTGGGAACTATGGAACCATATGGGCACAAAAGACAAGAAAAACAACATCCATATCCAAAATAGCAACATCTGGCTCCAGTACTTCAGAGACCTCTATAAAGACATCCCAAAGGAAGAACTAAGCCAAGAACAGGAAAGCATAATGGCAAAACTAAAAGCAATGGAGGAAAAAGTAAAAAATTTCCAAAACCCCGTGGATACACCTATTACATTACAGGAAGTAGCAGAGAGAATCTCTTCCGTAAGATGTAGAAAAGCTGGTGGAATAGATGGAATCCTACCAGAAATGCTGAAGTACAGCCCACCAGAAATACAGGCTGCAATGGTTAAACTCTTCAATATTGTGCTAAGTGCTGGCTACTTCCTTCGTACCTGGAACCAAGGCCTCATCACACCCATCCACAAGAATGGGGACAGGTATGACCAAGCCAACTACAGAGGCATATGTGTCAGCAGCAACCTGGGGAAACTGTTCAACAGCATCCTGAACAAGAGGATCCTCAGTTTCCTCACCGAACATAACGTCCTCAGCAAGAGCCAAGCAGGGTTCATGCCAAACCACCGCACCACTGACCACATCTATACCCTGCACAGCCTCATTCAGAGACACGTCCACAATACAAAGAACGGGAAGATATACGCCTATTTCGTGGACTTTAAAAAGACCTTTGATTTGGTGTGGCACCCGGGCTTATTCCTGAAACTGCTGGAGAGCGGAATAGGAGGAAAGACCTACGATGTTATCAAAAGATCCTACACCGAGAATCTCTGCAGTGTGAGTGTGAACGGTAAAAGAACAGCTTATTTCCAGCAGAGCCGTGGAGTCAGACAAGGCTGCAGCCTAAGCCCAACGCTCTTCAACATTTACATCAACGAGCTGGCTACCGCTCTGGAATCTTCCACAGCACCAGGTCCCACCCTCCACGATGCCCACGTGAAATTCCTGCTGTATGCAGATGACCTGCTGCTTCTGTCACCAACCGAGAAAGGCCTCCAAGACAATCTGAAAATCTTAGAGAAATTCAGCTCCACCTGGGCACTACCGGTCAACCTAAAGAAAACCAACATCATGGTGTTCCAGAGGAGAAAGAGAAAATCAGACCAGCACTCTTCATTTGTCCTCAACAACTGCGCCCTTACAGGAACAGACAAA
Source organism: Oophaga sylvatica (assembly GCA_033576555.1). Taxonomy (NCBI): domain Eukaryota; kingdom Metazoa; phylum Chordata; class Amphibia; order Anura; family Dendrobatidae; genus Oophaga; species Oophaga sylvatica. Next base: position 401,145,673 of record JARQOD010000002.1, read on the forward strand.
TATACCTACCTGGGCCTAGAGATTCACCGGTCAGGGAGCTTCAAACAAGCCATAGAGACCCTGAAAGACAAGGCCTGTAAAACCTTCTATGGCATCCGAAGGAAACTCTACCATCTGAAGCCACCAGTCAGGGTCTGGTTAAAAATCTTCGACTCTGTCATCACCCCAATCTTCCTGTATGGCAGTGAAGTCTGGGGTCCTCACACTTACCCAGACTGGTCAAGGTGGGATTCCAGCCCAACAGAAATATTCCACCTGGAATTCTGCAAGCACCCTCTCCAAGTCCATTGGAGCACCTCCAACAGTGCTTGCCGGGCCGAGCTGGGCAGATTCCCTCTACACCTAATGGTTCTAAAGAGGGCACTGTCATTCCAGGCTCACCTACATAGGAGCAATCCAAGCTTCCATCACCATAAAGCCCTGATTCATGTAGGTGAAACAGGAAAACCAGGACCCTCGGAACAGCCCACCCAAACCCAACCTGACCAGAACACCAATCACAACAACCTAACAAAAGCCGAAATCAGGAAGATGGTAGACGAAGGCCAGGAGAGGTATGTCGGTGACTGGAAGAATGACATCATCAGCTCACAGAAACTGACCATGTACCGGAGTCTACAGAGAGACTACAGACTGGCCCCATACCTGGAGAAACTCCCGGACCCCAGAGACCGCAAGATCCTGAGCCGGTATAGACTCAGTGCCCACAGTCTGGCCATCGAATCCGACCGACACAGGCAGAGCTACAACCCCAGGGAGGAAAGACTATGCCAACACTGTGACCAGGAGGCCATAGAGGACGAAATCAACTTCCTGCTACACTGCTCCAAATACTCAGCAGTGAGGGACACTCACTTCAGGAGACTCTCACATCTCTTCCCGGATTTCATCACCATGAAGGAGAAAGAGAAAACATATATCCTGCTGGGGGAAGAAGAGAGAGCAGCGGAGATAGCAGCACGGTATGTGAGAGAATGTCATAGACTGCGAGAAAGAGAACTATGATATGCCATGGACTTCTATAGCCCCCACCCGGATCTGCCCCCATCCCCCCTCCATATGCCATGGACTTCTATAGCCCCCACCCCAGATCTGCCCCCCATCCCCCTCCCTATGCCATGGACATCTATAGCCCCACCCTAGATCTTCCCCTACCCAACATCCCTACAGTCCCTATCCCTATTCCCTTTTGTACACTTGCTTTGGCAAAACTAATGTGTATTTAGTCCTGCCAATAAAGCTTCTTTGAATCTTTGAATCTAGACTCTTGAATCTATATAGACTGTATGGGCTCCTGTCAGGTATATATTATTGTAGATATAGACTGTATGGGCTCCTGTCAGGTAATATTACTGTAGATATAGACTGTATGGGCTCCTGTCAGGTATATATTATTGTAGATATAGACTGTACGGGCTCCTGTCAGGTATATATTGCTGTAGATATAGACTGTACGGGCTCCTGTCAGGTACATTTTATAGTAGATACAGACTGTATGGGCTCCTGTCAGGTATTTATTACTGTAGATATAGATTGTATGGGCTCCTGTCAGGTACATATTATTGTAGATATAGACTGTACTGGCCCCTGTCAGGTATATATTACTGTATATATAGACTGTATGGGCTCCTGTCAGGTATATATTATTGTAGATATAGACTATATGGGCTCCTGTCAGATATATATAACTGTAGATATAGAGAGATCCTCCTGGAAACATGGACCAGCGCCGAAAACGAATCCCTGGTGCCCATCAGATACAGGGAAATCTCTGTCCCTGCCCTGAAAATAAAAACATCAAATAGGGCCGGAGCTCAGGAGGAATACTGATCTGGTATAAAGATGAGCTCCACCAATACATCAAACCGGTGAAGAGAGGAGGCAGCCACATATGGATCAGGATCAGCAGCTCCATCCTCACCTTTCAGTCTGATGTCCACCTCTGCGCCACCTATGTACCACCGCCAGAGTCCCCCTACTTCAATCCAGACTGCTTTGAGATCTTACAAAGAGAAGCCGCCCACTATAAGGCCCTGGCAAAGTTCTCGTCTTTGGGGACCTCAATGCAAGAACAGGGAGATAAATGACTTCTGACCACGGATGGGAACATCTACATATTTGGAGCAGAGAATGACGGCCAAGACTCAGTACACACAGAGAGAAACAGCTATGACAGTACAGTCAACAAAAGTGGTAAAAAGCTCCTGAACGTATGTAGAAGTTTAGGACTTCATATTCTTAATGGACATACCAAAGGAGACTCTTTGGGGAGGTGTACACTAAACTCCCATGTAGGGAGGAGTGTAGTAGATTATGCCATTACAGATATGAACCTGGCAAATATCAGCGCCTTCATAGTCACCCCACAAACGCACCTGTCAGACCACAGCCAACTTCTTCTGTACTTGAAATCTACAGAGAAACCATCCACTCAAAAGCCACAGCATAGCAGCCGCTTCAACCGGCCTCCATCCTATAAATGGTCCAAAACGTCGACATTAAAGTATAAAGAGGCTCTCAGCAGACCTGAAATACAGCGGATGCTCCACCACTTCTACAACTACGAGTACAAGCCTAACCCAAAGGGAGTGAGTCAAGCTACAAAAGACCTTAACAATATATTCTATGCAATGGCCAGACTGTCCGACCTTAAAAAAGTCGACTACAAGAGACCAAAAGAAAAACAGATCAATGGTTGGTTTGACAGAGAATGTAAAGCCGTACGGAAGACCCTGAGAACAGCCTCAAACAAGAAACACAGAGACCCCAACGACCCAGGTCTGAGGGAAGCCTATGAAACCATACAAAGGCAGTACAAAACCATCCTCAGGAGGAACAAGCAGAGTTACATCTCTACCAAGCTTAACCAACTCCAAGATGCTCTTCAAGACAATTCCTTCTGGGAACTATGGAACCACATGGGCACAAAAGACAAGAAAAACAACATCCATATCCAAAATGGCAACATCTGGCTCCAGTACTTCAGAGACCTCTATAAAGACATCCCAAAGGAAGAACTAAACCAAGAACAGGAAAACATAATGGCAAAACTAAAAGCAATGGAGGAAAAAGTAAAAAATGTCCAAAACCCCGTGGATACACCTATTACATTACAGGAAGTAGCAGAGAGAATCTCTTCCATAAGATGTAGAAAAGCCGGTGGCCTGGATGGAATCCTACCAGAAATGCTGAAGTACAGCCCACCAGAAATACAGGCTGCAATGGTTAAACTCTTCAATATTGTGCTAAGTGCCGGCTACTTCCCTCATACCTGGAACCAAGGCCTCATCACACCCATCCACAAGAATGGGGACAGGTATGACCCAGCCAACTACAGAGGCATATGTGTCAGCAGCAACCTGGGGAAACTGTTCAACAGCATCCTGAACAAGAGGATCCTCAGTTTCCTCACCGAACATAACGTCCTCAGCAAGAGCCAAGCAGGGTTCATGCCAAACCACCGCACCACTGACCACATCTATACCCTGCACAGCCTCATTCAGAGACACGTCCACAATACAAAGAACGGGAAGATATACGCCTGTTTCGTGGACTTTAAAAAGGCCTTCGATTCGGTGTAGCACCCGGGCTTATTCCTGAAACTGCTGGAGAGCGGAATAGGAGGAAAGACCTACGATGTTATCAAAAGCTCCTACACCGAGAACCTCTGCAGTGTGAGTGTGAACGGTAAAAGAACGGCTTATTTCCAGCAGAGCCGTGGAGTCAGACAAGGCTGCAGCCTATGTCCAACGCTCTTCAACATTTACATCAACGAGCTGGCTACCGCTCTGGAATCTTCCACAGCACCAGGTCCCACCCTCCACGACACCCAGGTGAAATTCCTGCTGTATGCAGATGACCTGCTGCTTCTGTCACCAACTGAGAAAGGCCTCCAAGACAACCTGAAAATCTTAGAGAAATTCAGCTCCACCTGGGCACTACCGGTCAACCTAAAGAAAACCAACATCATGGTGTTCCAGAGGAGAAAGAGAAAATTAGACTAGCACCCTTCATTTGTCCTCAACAACTGCGCCCTTACAGGAACAGACAAATATACCTACCTGGGCTTAGAGATTCACCGTCAGGCATCCGAAGGAAACTCTACCATCTGAAACCACCAGTGAGGGTCTGGTCCGGTCAGGAGCTTCAAACAAGCCATAGAGACCCTGAAAGACAAGGCCTGTAAAACCTTCTATGGCATCCGAAGGAAACTCTACCATCTGAAACCACCAGTCAGGGTCTGGTTAAAAATCTTCGACTCTGTCATCGCCCCAATCCTCCTGTATGGCAGTGAAGTCTGGGGTCCTCACACCTACCCAGACTGGTCAAGGTGGGATTCCAGCCCAACAGAAATATTCCACCTGGAATTCTGCAAGCACCTTCTCCAAGTCCATCGGAGCACCTCCAACAGTGCCTGCCGGGCCGAGCTGGGCAGATTCCCTCTACACCTAACGGTTCTAAAGAGGGCACTGTCATTCCGGGCTCACCTACATAGGAGCAATCCAAGCTCCCATCACCATAAAGCCCTGAAACACGTAGGTGAAACAGAAAAACCAGGACCCTCGGAGCAGCCCACCCAAACCCAACCTGACCAGAACACCAATCACAACAACCTGACAAAAGCCGAAATCAGGAAGATGGTAGACGAAGGCCAGGAGAGGTATGTCAGTGACTGGAAGAACGACATCATCAGCTCCCAGAAACTGACCATGTACCGGAGTCTACAGAGAGACTACAGTCTGGCCCCATACCTGGAGAAACTCCCGGACCCCAGAGACCGTAAGATCCTGAGCCGGTATAGACTCAGTGCCCACAGTCTGGCCATCGAATCCGGCCGACACAGGCAGAGCTACAAGCCCAGGGAGGAAAGACTATGCCAACACTGTGACCAGGAGGCCATAGAGGACGAAACCCACTTCCTGCTACACTGCTCCAAATACTCAGCAGTGAGGGACACTCACTTCAGGAGACTCTCACATCTCTTCCCGGATTTCATCACCATGAAGGAGGAAGAGAAAACATATATCTTGCTGGGGGAAGAAGAGAGAGCAGTGGAGATAGCAGCGCGGTATGTGAGCGAATGTCATAGACTGCGATAAAGAGAACTATGATATGCCCCCACCCCGGATCTGCCCCATCACCCCTCCCTATGCCATGGACTTTTATAGCCCCCACCCCGGACCTGCGCCCCCATCACCCCTCCCTATGCCATGGACTTCTATAGCCCCCACCCCAGATCTGCCCCATCTCCCCTCCCTATGCCATGGACTTCTATAGCCCGCACCCCGGACCTGCGCCCCCATCACCCCTCCCTATGCCATGGACTTCCATAGCCCCTACCCTAGATCTGCCCCTACCCAATATCCCTATCCCTATTCCCCTTTTGTACACTTGCTTTGGCAAAACTAATGTGTATTTAGTCCTGCCAATAAAGCTTCTTTGAATTTGAATTTCATATAGACTGTATGGGCTCCTGTCAGGTATATATTACGGTATATATAGACTGTATGGGCTCCTGTCAGATATATATTATTGTAGATATAGACTGTATGGGCTCCTGTCAGGTATATATTACTGTAGATATAGACTGTACGGGCTCCTGTCAGGTATATATTACTGTAGATATAGACTGTACGGGATACTGTCAGGTATATACTATTGTAGATATAGACTGTACTGGCTCCTGTCAGGTATATACTATTGTAGATATAGACTGTATGGGCTCCTGTCAGGTATATATTATTGTAGATATAGACTGTATGGGCTCCTGTCAGGTATATATTATTGTAGATATAGACTGTTTGGGCTCCTGTCAGGTACATATTACTATAGATTTAGACTGTATGGGCTCCTGTCAGGTGTATATTATTGTAGATATAGACTGTACGGGCTCCTGTCAGGTATATATTATTGTAGATACAGACCGTATGGCTCCTGTCAGGTATATATTACTGTATATATAGACTGTACGGGCTCCTGTCAGGTATATATTACTGTAGATATAGACTGTATGGGCTCCTGTCAGGTATTTGTTACTGTAGATATAGACTGTATGGGCTCCTGTCAGGTATATATTACTGTAGATATAGACTGTACGGGCTCCTGTCAGGTATATATTATTGTAAATATAGACTGTATGGGCTCCTGTCAGGAATATATTATTGTAGATATAGACTGTATGGGCTCCTGACAGGTATATATTACTGTAGATATAGACTGTATGGGCTCCTGTCAGGTATATATTATTGTAGATATAGACTATATGGGCTCCTGTCAGATATATATTACTGTAGATTTAGAGTGTATGGGCTCCTGTCAGGTATATATTATAGTAGATACAGACTGTATGGGCTCCTGTCAGGTATATATTATTGTACATATAGACTGTACGGGCTCCTGTCAGGTATATATTACTGTAGATATACACTGTATGGGCTCCTGTCAGGTATACATTATAGTAGATACAGACTGTATGGGCTCCTGTCAGGTATATATTATTGTAGATATAGAGTGTACGGGCTCCTGTCAGGTATATATTACTGTAGATATAGACTGTACGGCTACTGTCAGGTATATACTATTGTAGATATAGACTGTACTGGCTCCTGTCAGGTATATATTATTGTAGAAATAGACTGTATGGGCTCCTGTCAGGTATATATTATTGTAGATATAGTCTGCCCCCATCACCCCTCCCTATGCCATGGACTTCCATAGCCCCCACCCTGATCTGCCCCCATCACCCCTCCCTATGCCATGGACTTCCATAGCCCCCACCATGGATCTGCCCCCATCACCCCTCCCTATACCATGGACTTACATAGCCCCTACCCTAGATCTGCCCCTACACAACATCCCTATCCCTATTCCCTTTTGTACACTTGCTTTGGCAAAACTAATGTGTATTTAGTCCTGCCAATAAAGCTTCTTTGAATCTTGAATCTTTGAATCTTGACTGTATGAGCTCCTGTCAGGTATATATTATTGTAGATATAGACTGTATGGGCCACTGTCAGGTATATATTACTGTAGATATAGAATGTATGGGCTCCTGTCAGGTATATATTACTGTAGATAGACTGTACGGGCTCCTCTCAGGTATATATTACTGTAGATAGACTGTACGTGCTCCTGTCAGGTATATATTACTGTAGATATAGACTGTATGGGCTTCTGTCAGGTATATATTATTGTAGATATAGACTGTACGGGCTCCTGTCAGGTATATATTATTGTAGATATAGACTGTGTGAGCTCCTGTCAGGTATATATTATTGTAGATGTAGACTGTACGGGCTCTTGTCAGGTATATATTACTATAGATATAGACTGTACGGGCTCCGGTCAGGTATATATTATTGTAGATATAGACTGTACGGGCTCCTGTCAGGTAATATATAACTGTAGATATAGACTGTACGGGCTCCTGTCAGGTATATATTACTGTAGATAAAGACTGTATGGGTCCTGTCAGGTATATACTATTGTAGATATAGACTGTACTGGCTCCTGTCAGTTATATATTATTGTAGAAATAGACTGTATGAGCTCCTGTCAGGTATATATTATTGTAGATGTAGACTGTATGAGCTCCTGTCAGGTATATATTATTGTAGATATAGACTGTACGGGCTCCTGTCAGGTATATATTACTGTAGATATAGACTGTACGGGCTACGGTCAGGTATATATTATTGTAGATATAGACTGTACGGGCTCCTGTCATGTATATATTATTGTAAATATAGACTGTACGGGCTCCTGTCAGGTATATATTATTGTAGATATAGCCTGTACGGGCTCCTGTCAGGTATATATTATTTTAGATATAGACTGTATGGGCTTCTGTCAGGTATATATTACTGCAGATATAGACTGTACGGGCTCCTGTCAGATATATATTATTGTAGAGCACCCTTCATTTGTCCTCAACAACTGCGCCCTTACAGGAACAGACAAATATACCTACCTGGGCCTAGAGATTCACCGGTCAGAAAGCTTCAAACAAGCCATAGAGACCCTGAAAGACAAGGCATGTAAAACCTTCTATGGCATCCGAAGGAAACTCTACCATCTGAAACCACCAGTGAGGGTCTGGTTAAAAATCTTCGACTCTGTCATCGCCCCAATCCTCCTGTATGGCAGTGAAGTCTGGGGTCCTCACACCTACCCAGACTGGTCAAGGTGGGACTCCAGCCCAACAGAAATATTCCACCTGGAATTCTGCAAGCACCTTCTCCAAGTCCATCGGAGCACCTCCAACAGTGCCTGCCGGGCCTAGCTGGGCAGATTCCCTCTACACCTAACGGTTCTAAAGAGGGCACTGTCATTCCGGGCTCACCTACATAGGAGCAATCCAAGCTCCCATCACCATCAAGCCCTGACACACGTAGGTGAAACAGAAAAACTAGGACCCTCGGAACAGCTCACCCAAACCCAACCTGACCAGAACACCAATCACAACAACCTGACAAAAGCCGAAATCAGGAAGATGGTAGACGAAGGCCAGGAGAGGTATGTCAGTGACTGGAAGAATGACATTATCAGCTCCCAGAAACTGACCATGTACCGGAGTCTACAGAGAGACTACAGTCTGGCCCCATACCTGGAGAAACTCCCGGACCCCAGAGACCGCAAGATCCTGAGCCGGTATAGACTCAGTGCCCACAGTCTGGACATCGAATCCGGCCGACACAGGCAGAGCTACAAGCCCAGGGAGGAAAGACTATGCCAACACTGTGACCAGGAGGTCATAGAGGATGAAACCCACTTCCTGCTACACTGCTCCAAATACTCAGCAGTGAGGGACACTCACTTCAGGAGACTCTCACATCTCTTCCCGGATTTCATCACCATGATGGAGGAAGAGAAAACATATATCTTGCTGGGGGAAGAAGAGAGAGCAGCGGAGATAGCAGCGCGGTATGTGAGCGAATGTCATAGACTGCGATAAAGAGAACTATGATATGCCATGGACTTCTATAGCCCCCACCCCGGATCTGCCCCTTCCCCCTCCCTATGCCATGGACTTCTATAGCCCGCACCCCGGACCTGCGTCCCCATCACCCCTCCCTATGCCATGGACTTCCATAGCCCCTACCCTAGATCTGCCCCTACCCAACATCCCTATCCCTATTCCCCTTTTGTACACTTGCTTTGGCAAAACTAATGTGTATTTAGTCCTGCCAATAAAGCTTCTTTGAATTTGATATAGACTGTATGGGCTCCTGTCAGGTATATATTATTGTAGATATAGCCTGTACGGGCTCCTGTCAGGTATATATTATTGTAGATATAGACTGTACGGGCTCCTGTCAGGTATATATTACTGTAGATATAGACTGTATGGGCTCCTGTCAGCTATAAATTATTGTAGATATAAACTGTACGGGCTCCTGTCAGGTATATATTACTGTAGATATAGACTGTATGGGCTCCTGTCAGATATATATTACTGTAGATACAGACTGTTTGGGCTCCTGTCAGGTACATATTACTATAGATATAGACTGTATGGGCTCCTGTCAGGTATATATTATTGTAGATACAGACTGTATGGGCTCCTGTCAGGTAATATTACTGTATATATAGACTGTACGGGCTCCTGTCAGATATATATTATTGTAGATATAGACTGTATGGGCTCCTGTCAGGTATATATTACTGTAGATATAGACTGTACGGGCTCCTGTCAGGTATATATTACTGTAGATATAGACTGTACGGGCTCCTGTCAGGTTTATATTATTGTAGATATAGACTGTATGGGCTCCTGTCAGATATATATTACTGTAGATACAGACTGTTTGGGCTCCTGTCAGGTACATATTACTATAGATATAGACTGTATGGGCTCCTGTCAGGTATATATTATTGTAGATACAGACTGTATGGGCTCCTGTCAGGTATATATTACTGTATATATAGACTGTACGGGCTCCTGTCAGGTATATATTACTGTAGATATAGACTGTACGGGCTCCTGTCAGGTATTTATTACTGTAGATATAGACTGTATGGGCTCCTGTCAGGTATATATTACTGTAGATATAGACTGTATGGGCTCCTGTCAGGTATTTATTACTGTAGATATAGACTTTACGGGCTCCTGTCAGGTATATATTATTGTAGATATAGACTGTATGGACTCCTGTCAGGTATATATTATTGTAGATATAGACTATATGGGCTCCTGTCAGATATATATTACTGTAGATATAGAGTGTATGGGCTCCTGTCAGGTATATATTATAGTAGATACAGACTGTATGGGCTCCTGTCAGGTATATATTATTGTACATATAGACTGTACGGGCTCCTGTCAGATATATATTACTGTAGATATACACTGTATGGGCTCCTGTCAGGTATATATTATAGTAGATACAGACTGTATGGGCTCCTGTCAGGTATATATTATTGTAGATATAGAGTGTACGGTCTCCTGTCAGGTATATATTACTGTAGATATAGACTGTACGGGCTACTGTCAGGTATATACTATTGTAGATATAGACTGTACTGGATCCTGTCAGGTATATATTATTGTAGATATAGACTGTATGGGCTCCTGTCAGGTATATATTATTGTAGAAATAGACTGTATGGGCTCCTGTCAGGTATATATTATTGTAGATATAGTCTGCCCCCATCACCCCTCCCTATGCCATGGACTTCCATAGCCCCCACCCTGGATCTGCCCCCATCACCCCTCCCTATACCATGGACTTCCATAGCCCCCACCATGGATCTGCCCCCATCACCCCTCCCTATACCATGGACTTACATAGCCCCTACCCTAGATCTGCCCCTACACAACATCCCTATCCCTATTCCCTTTTGTACACTAGCTTTGGCAAAACTAATGTGTATTTAGTCCTGCCAATAAAGCTTCTTTGAATCTTGAATCTTTGAATCTTGACTGTATGAGCTCCTGTCAGGTATATATTATTGTAGATATAGACTGTATGGGCCACTGTCAGGTATATATTACTGTACATATAGACTGTACGGGCTCCTGTCAGGTATATATTGCTGTAGATATAGAATGTATGGGCTCCTGTCAGGTATATATTACTATAGATATAGACTGTACGGGCTCCTCTCAGGTATATATTACTGTAGATATAGACTGTATGGGCTCCTGTCAGGTATATATTACTGTAGATATAGACTGTACAGGCTCCTGTCAGGTATACATTACTGTAGATATAGACTGTATGGGCTCCTGTCAGGTATATATTACTGTAGATATAGACTGTATGGGCTCCTGTCAGGTATATATTATTGTAGATATAGAGTTTATGGGCCACTGTCAGGTATACATTACTGTAGATATAGAATGTATGGGCTCCTGTCAGGTATATATTACTGTAGATATACTGTACGGGCTCCTCTCAGGTATATATTACTGTAGATAGACTGTACGTGCTCCTGTCAGGTATATATTACTGTAGATATAGACTGTATGGGCTTCTGTCAGTATATATTATTGTAGATATAGACTGTACGGCTCCTGTCAGTTATATATTATTGTAGATATAGACTGTGTGAGCTCCTGTCAGGTATATATTATTGTAGATATAGACTGTATAGGCCACTGTCAGGTATATATTACTGTAGATATAGAATGTATGGGCTCCTGTCCGGTATATATTACTGTAGATAGACTGTACGGGCTCCTCTCAGGTATATATTACTGTAGATAGACTGTACGTGCTCCTGTCAGGTATATATTACTGTAGATATAGACTGTATGGGCTTCTGTCAGATATATATTATTGTAGATATAGACTGTACGGGCTCCTGTCAGGTATATATTATTGTAGATATAGACTGTGTGAGCTCCTGTCAGGTATATATTATTGTAGATATAGACTGTACGGGCTCCTGTCAGGTATATATTACTGTAGATATAGACTGTACGGGCTCCGGTCAGGTATATATTATTGTAGATATAGACTGTACGGGCTCCTGTCAGGTATATATTACTGTACGTATAGACTGTACGGGCTCCTGTCAGGTATATATTACTGTAGGTAAAGACTGTATGGGTCCTGTCAGGTATATACTATTGTAGATATAGACTGTACTGGCTCCTGTCAGTTATATATTATTGTAGAAATAGACTGTATGAGCTCCTGTCAGGTATATATTATTGTAGATGTAGACTGTATGAGCTCCTGTCAGGTATATATTATTGTAGATATAGACTGTACGGGCTCCTGTCAGGTATATATTACTATAGATATAGACTGTACGGGCTACGGTCAGGTATATATTATTGTAGATATAGACTGTACGGGCTCCTGTCATGTATATATTATTGTAAATATAGACTGTACGGGCTCCTGTCAGGTATATGTTATTGTAGATATAGCCTGTACGGGCTCCTGTCAGGTATATATTATTTTAGATATAGACTGTATGGGCTTCTGTCAGGTATATATTACTGCAGATATAGAATGTACGGGCTCCGGTCAGGTATATATTATTGTAGATATAGACTGTACGGGCTCCTGTCAGGTATATATTACTATAGATATAGACTGTACGGGCTACGTCAGTATATATTATTGTAGATATAGACTGTACGGGCTCCTGTCATGTATATATTATTGTAAATATAGACTGTACGGGCTCCTGTCAGGTATATATTATTGTAGAGCACCCTTCATTTGTCCTCAACAACTGCGCCCTTACAGGAACAGACAAATATACCTACCTGGGCCTAGAGATTCACCGGTCAGGAAGCTTCAAACAAGCCATAGAGACCCTGAAAGACAAGGCATGTAAAACCTTCTATGGCATCCGAAGGAAACTCTACCATCTGAAACCACCAGTGAGGGTCTGGTTAAAAATCTTCGACTCTGTCATCGCCCCAATCCTCCTGTATGGCAGTGAAGTCTGGGGTCCTCACACCTACCCAGACTGGTCAAGGTGGGACTCCAGCCCAACAGAAATATTCCACCTGGAATTCTGCAAGCACCTTCTCCAAGTCCATCGGAGCACCTCCAACAGTGCCTGCCGGGCCTAGCTGGGCAGATTCCCTCTACACCTAACGGTTCTAAAGAGGGCACTGTCATTCCGGGCTCACCTACATAGGAGCAATCCAAGCTCCCATCACCATAAAGCCCTGACACACGTAGGTGAAACAGAAAAACTAGGACCCTCGGAACAGCTCACCCAAACCCAACCTGACCAGAACACCAATCACAACAACCTGACAAAAGCCGAAATCAGGAAGATGGTAGACGAAGGCCAGGAGAGGTATGTCAGTGACTGGAAGAATGACATTATCAGCTCCCAGAAACTGACCATGTACCGGAGTCTACAGAGAGACTACAGTCTGGCCCCATACCTGGAGAAACTCCCGGACCCCAGAGACCGCAAGATCCTGAGCCGGTATAGACTCAGTGCCCACAGTCTGGCCATCGAATCCGGCTGACACAGGCAGAGCTACAAGCCCAGGGAGGAAAGACTATGCCAACACTGTGACCAGGAGGCCATAGAGGACGAAACCCACTTCCTGCTACACTGCTCCAAATACTCAGCATTGAGGGACACTCACTTCAGGAGACTCTCACATCTCTTCCCGGATTTCATCACCATGAAGGAGGAAGAGAAAACATATATCTTGCTGGGGGAAGAAGAGAGAGCAGCGGAGATAGCAGCGCGGTATGTGAGCGAATGTCATAGACTGCGAGAAAGAGAAGAATGATATGCCATGGACTTCTATAGCCCCCACCCAGGATCTGCCCCATCCCCCCTCCCTATGCCATGGACTTCTATAGCCCCCACCCCGGACCTGCGCCCCCATCACCCCTCCCAATGCCATGGACTTCCATAGCCCCTACCCTAGATCTGCCCCTACCCAACATCCCTATCCCTATTCCCCTTTTGTACACTTGCTTTGGCAAAACTAATGTGTATTTAGTCCTGCCAATAAAGCTTCTTTGAATTTGATATAGACTGTATGGGCTCCTGTCAGGTATATATTATTGTAGATATAGCCTGTACGGGCTCCTGTCAGGTATATATTATTGTAGATATAGACTGTACGGGCTCCTGTCAGGTATATATTACTGTAGATATAGACTGTATGGGCTCCTGTCAGCTATATATTATTGTAGATATAAACTGTACGGGCTCCTGTCAGGTATATATTACTGTAGATATAGAATGTATGGGCTCCTGTCAGGTATATATTACGAAACACCGAGAAACAAACGCAGTCAAAAGTCAAAGGTAGAAAAAATAGAAAAAACTTTATTGATGTAATAGGATAAAAGTATTACACAACAGGTAAATCCTGCATGTGCCACAACACACAGTAAAAACACAGCAAGGGAAGCCATGTGTGGTAGCGTAGATATAATAATGCCTCTTATTCCATATGTTCATTAATATTTCACATAGCTGAAATGCATAGGTAAGTATATAGAGGTACATGATACATGGTGATGTCATACATACCACTAAAGTCACCAATGTGAGACCACACAGGTTACCCTTGCCGCCCCAACGCGCGTTTCGGAGGGTTTCCTTCCTTCCTTCTTCAGGGGGCCTGTGGCACATGCAGGATTTACCTGTTGTGTAATACTTTTATCCTATTACATCAATAAAGTTTTTTCTATTTTTTCTACCTTTGACTTTTGACTGCGTTTGTTTCTCGGTGTTTCTATATATTGTATATGCAGTTGGTCTGCTACAGTCTGGCAACTTTTCAGTCTACTATTTTGTGACACTATGTTATTATATTCCCTATGATGATATGTTACTCTCAGTAACTGATATGTTGATTTATGATGTTATTTAGGTATATATTACGGTATATATAGACTGTATGGGCTCCTGTTAGATATATATTACTATAGATATAGACTGTATGGGCTCCTGTCAGGTATATATTATAGTAGATATAGACTGTATGGGCTCCTGTCAGGTATATATTACTGTAGATATAGACTGTACGGGCTCCTGTCAGGTATATATTACTGTAGATATAGACTGTACGGGCTCCTGTCAGGTTTATATTATTGTAGATATAGACTGTATGTGCTCCTGTCAGATATATATTACTGTAGATACAGTGTAATGTATGTAGTACAGTTCATATAGCGTCTTGTGCTTGGGTGCGATGAAAACACAGGAGTCACAGGTTTGATATAGAAAAGTCCTGTATTACTTCATACAAGTTGGCAGAAATAGTCACACAGTTTGCAGACACAGAAACAGGAGACACAGCAGGCCAGAGTAATCCAAGCTCAGCAATCACTCTCCAATACAGATTCAGGATCTTCTTCTCTGTTACCGTAAGTCCATGCAAACGTGGGTCTTTCAAAGAGCAGGGTTCAGAGTCCACAAGTGCTTCAGAGTTCCTCAGTAGGAATAACTGGAGTACAAGGTCCAAGGTTTACAGGAGTCAAGTCACAGGTTCACTGCAGGCTAGATTCTGAAGCACTGATTGCTCAGCTGTGGCTGCTTAAGAAGCAAAGGAGAGAATCAGGGCGGGAACATGCAAGCTGGAAACTCCATTTTGACTGAGGGCAAGATAGCTGCAGCAAGACAGAAAGTAAAATGGCTGACGAACAAACTGAGTTTCAGGAATATATACATAGAACCTTACATTACTCCCCCCTTAAGGACAACCTCCGGATGACCTCAGACCAGGCTTGTGTGGGTACCTCTGATGAAACTGACGGAGCAAGCGAGGAGCATTAACGTTATTGACCGGTTCCCATGAGTTGTCCTCCACTGGGTAGCCCTGCCATTTGATCAGATATTGTAACTGATTTCTATACAACCTGGAATCTAAAATCCTTTCCACCACAAATTCTTCCTGACCATCGACTAGCACTGGGTCAGGGCAAGGAGAGGAACGTCCAGGAAACGTATTGGGTGTCGCAGCCTTTAGTAGGGATACATGAAAGACAGGGTGGATTCTCATAGTTCTGGGCAGTTGAAGACGACAAGCAACGGCACTTATAATTTTACTGATTTTATAGGGTCCAATGTACTTATGTCCCAACTTAGACGATGGAATCCTTAACTTAAGATTTCTGGTTGACAGCCAGACCAAGTCTCCTACCTTGAAAGCTGGTGCAGGTTTACGAAATTTATCTGCTGCTTTCTTGTACCTTTCTTGAGCCGATTCCAGATTTTCCTTTAGAAGATCCATATTCTTCTGTAAAGACGTGATTCTTTCAGCCACTGCTGGTAAAGGCGTTTCTATGGGAAATCGTGGTAGAATGTTAGGATGATAACCTAGATTAGAGTAAAAAGGAGACTGTTTAGTGGAGGCACTCTGAGAGTTGTTATACGAGAACTCAGCTAATGGAAGTAGATCCACCCAATCATCCTGTAGGTGGCAGATAAAGCAGCGGAGATACTGCTCCAGGGTTTGATTGGTTCGTTCGGTCTGTCCATTAGTCTGGGGATGAAAAGCAGAAGAAAGGTTTACTTTAATGTGCAATGCTGCACAGAAATTTTGCCAAAACCTAGAAGTGAATTGCACCCCTCGATCCGAAATAACCTCATCCGGTACTCCATGTAAGCGAAACACATCTTTAATCATCAAATCTGATGTCTGTTTTGCAGTGGGTAAGCCGACACAAGGGATAAAATGAGCTGCCTTTGTTAGACGGTCAACCACCACTAGAATGGTGTTCTTCCCCTGAGAGGTTGGTAACTCCACAATGAAGTCCATAGAAATGGATCCCCACGGGCGGGACGGGGTGGGAAGAGGCTGTAAAAGACCAGTTGGTGAGGAGCGAGGTGTTTTGCATCTTGCACAGACCTCACATGAAGTAACATAATTCAAAACATCCTTCCTGCAAGTGGGCCACCAAAAGAAACGAGAAAGAAATTCCTGTGTCTTTAGAATTCCTCTATGCCCAGCTATCTTGGAATCGTGAATGAGTTGCAATACTCTTAATCTGACTGTTTCAGGAATATACAGACGTTGTCCCTGAATCCACACACCATTCTTAAAGACAAGACTTACGTCCCTTGGGGGTTGTGCCAAAAAGGAATCCGCATGGTATGCTTCCTTGATGTCCTTAAGTAGGTCTTGATTATGAATTACTCCTAGGAATCTAGAGTCAGGAAGAATAGTCTTAGGAGGAGTAATTGGACGTGTCTCTGCTGAGTAAATCCTAGAGAGTGCATCAGCCTTTCCATTGCGCGATCCTGGTCTATAAGAGATGATAAAATTAAATTAGTTTAAGAAAAGATTCCAGCGAGCCTGGCGAGGAGTCAGGCACTTAGCCGACCTGATAAACTCAAGGTTACGATGGTCTGTCAGGACGACTATTTGCTGTGCAGCTCCCTGAAGAAGGTGTCTCCATTCTTTGAAGGCGGCAATAATGGCCAACAACTCTCTATTGCCCACATCGTAGTTCCTCTCAGCCGAAGACAACTGCTGGGAACAGAAGGCACAGGGATGCAAGACATTCTTCTCACCTGTTCTCTGAGAGAGTATAGCTCCAACGGCACAGTCTGAAGCATCCACCTCTATTATGAAGGCAAGCTCGGGGTTGGGATGTACTAGGATAGGTGCAGTGGTAAATTTATCTTTTAGACGGGAAAATGCTTCCTGGGCTTGGGGAGTCCAGGAAAACCTAGACTCTTTCCGGGTAAGTTGAGTGATAGGTGACACTACCTCAGAGAAATTTCTAATGAAACGTCTATAGAAGTTGGCAAACCCGATGAAGCGCTGTACCTCCTTCACATTTCTAGGACTTGGCCAATCCTTGATGGCTTGGGTTTTGCTTCCATCCATACTAATTCCTTGTGTAGACAGTACATACCCCAGAAATTTAATTTCGGTCCTATGGAATTCACACTTTTCAAGTTTGATGTAAAGATGATTTTGTCTTAGACGTTCCAAGACCATTCTCACATGTCCATGATGTTCCTCTGTGGAGTTAGAAAAAATTAGAATATCATCCAAATAAATTACCACGAATGTATCTATGAGATCCCTGAAGATGTCATTCACCAAGTGTTGGAAAGTGGCTGGGGCGGTACTCAGACCAAAAGGCATAACTAGATATTCAAAGTGTCCATAGCGTGACCTGAATGCAGTCTTCCATTCATCCCCAGGTCTAATACGGACTAAGTTATAGGCCCCACGAAGATCTAGTTTAGAAAAAATTTTGGCATGTCACACTCTCTCCAATAACTCAGGGATTAAAGGCAATGGATAACGGTTTCTAATAGTAACCTTATTGAGTTCCCTATAGTCTACGCATGGTCTCAGAGATCCATCTTTCTTCTTTACAAAGAAGATGGGTACACCTGCAGGAGATGAAGAGGGGCGTATGAAGCCCTTGGCTAGATTTTCATCTATGTAATCCTTTAAAGCCTTTAGCTCGGGCCCCGCCAGGGGGTAGATCTTACCAAAAGGTATCTCTGCTCCAGGCAATAATTCAATTGGACAATCATATGGACGGTGAGGAGGAAGCTGGTCAGCGTTCTTCTTGTCACATAAATCCACATAGTCCTGGTATACAGCTGGTAGTTCAGGGACTGACATGATTCCTTTAGGAACAGAGCAAGCTGAAACTTTTGGACTCATCTGTTTCTCTGGAAAGTGTAATTCCTTGGTCTCCAGTTAATGGTAGGATTCTGAGCCTGCAGCCATGGTAGCCCTAGAATAATGGGAAAGTGGGGAGAAGAGATAAAAAAAAAAAACAATAGTGTTCACCTGTGGCAACACTGCAAAAAGAAAAAACTTAAGGGAATTGCTCACCTGGAATGGTTGTGAGAAGTCACAACCACTGTCATCACAGAAAGTACAACCGGACGTCTGATATCCACAGTACAGCAGACACAGCCTTCCAGACCCAGCAGACACTAACGTTTTGGCTTCAGAATCTTGTAATGTATGTAGTACAGTTCATATAGCGTCTTGTGCTTGGGTGCGATGAAAACACAGGAGTCACAGGTTTGATATAGAAAAGTCCTGTATTACTTCATACAAGTTGGCAGAAATAGTCACACAGTTTGCAGACACAGAAACAGGAGACACAGCAGGCCAGAGTAATCCAAGCTCAGCAATCACTCTCCAATACAGATTCAGGATCTTCTTCTCTGTTACCGTAAGTCCATGCAAACGTGGGTCTTTCAAAGAGCAGGGTTCAGAGTCCACAAGTGCTTCAGAGTTCCTCAGTAGGAATAGCTGGAGTACAGGGTCCAAGGCTTTAGGAGTCAGGTCACAGGTTCACTGCAGGCTAGATTCTGAAGCACTGATTGCTCAGCTGTGGCTGCTTAAGAAGCAAAGGAGAGAATCAGGGCGGGAACATGCAAGCTGGAAACTCCATTTTGACTGAGGGCAAGATAGCTGCAGCAAGACAGAAAGTAAAATGGCTGACGAACAAACTGAGTTTCAGGAATATATACATAGAACCTTACATACAGACTGTTTGGGCTCCTGTCAGGTACATATTACTATAGATATAGACTGTATGGGCTCCTGTCAGGTATATATTATTGTAGATACAGACTGTATGGGCTCCTGTCAGGTGTTTATTACTGTAGATATAAACTGTATGGGCTCCTGTCAGGTATATATTGCTGTAGATATAGACTGTATGGGCTCCTGTCAGGTATATATTATTGTAGATATAGACTGTACTGGCTCCTGTCAGGTATATATTACTGTAGATATAGACTGTATGGGCTCCTGTCTGGTATATATTATTGTAGATATAGACTATATGGGCTCCTGTCAGATATATATTACTGTAGATTTAGAGTGTACGGGCTCCTGTCAGGTATATATTATAGTAGATACAGACTGTATGGGCTCCTGTCAGGTATATATTACTGCAGATATAGACTGTACTGGCTCCTGTCAGGTATATATTATTTTAGATATAGACTGTATGGGCTCCTGTCAGGTATATATTATTGTAGATATAGACTATATGGGCTCCTGTCAGATATATATTACTGTAAATATAGAGTGTATGGGCTCCTGTCAGGTATATATTATTTTAGATATAGACTGTATGGGCTCCTGTCAGGTATATTTTATTGTAGATATAGACTGTACGGGCTCCTGTCAGGTATATATTACTATAGATATAGACTGTATGGGCTCCTGTCAGGTATATATTATTGTAAATATAGACTATATGGGCTCCTGTCAGATATATATTACTGTAGATACAGACTGTATGGGCTCCTGTCAGGTATATATTATTTTAGATATAGACTGTACGGGCTCCTGTCAGGTATATATTATAGTAGATACAGACTGTATGGGCTCCTGTCAGGTATATATTATTTTAGATATAGACTGTATGGGCTCCTGTCAGGTATATATTATTTTAGATATAGACTGTATGGGCTCCTGTCAGGTATATATTATAGTAGATACAGACTGTATGGGCTCCTGTCAGGTATATATTATTGTAAATATAGAGTGTATGGGCTCCTGTCAGGTATATATTATAGTAGAACCAGACTGTATGGGCTCCTGTCAGGTATATATTATTGTAGATATAGAGTGTACGGGCTCCTGTCAGGTATATATTACTTTGAATATAGACTGTACGGGCTCCTGTCAGGTATATACTATTGTAGATATAGACTGTACTGGCTCCTGTCAGTTATATATTATTGTAGAAATAGACTGTATGGGCTCCTGTCAGGTATATATTATTGTAGATATAGACTGTATGAGCTCCTGTCAGGTATATATTGTTATGATCTGCTACAAGCACTAAGGAAAGGTGGGAATTCTGTCCCTACAATAGGACTGAGCTGGATCCCTACGATGTAACGGGGAACCTGATCCTGCGACCAGACCCGCTAAAGTCCTCAGCTAGTCTGAACGAAGACCTATAGTTGCGAGGGAGGAATCCCTACAAGATCTAGGGACTGGGTGAAAAGGTGGACACCTCCTAACAGAAAGTGTAGCAGGGAATATAAAACAGAAAACAAATACTAAGAGATCCTAAGATCAAACAAAACTGACAGAGTAAGGCACCTAAGCACCCGGCTAGCTTAAGAGTAGATAATACAATGAAGTCCAGCAAAGCCAGAAGGGTGGAGCCAGACTAAATAGGGAAAAAAGGTCATGTGACCAGCAAACTGAAACAAAATCTAACAAGAGGGTTCTAACAGTACCCTCCCTTCTAAGAGGATCCTCCGGATCCCCTAGGACTTAGGCTTATCCAGAAACCTCTTGTGAAACGCTCTGACAAGTCTAGACGCAGAAACATCATCCGCCCTCACCCATGAGTTATCCTCGGGTCCATAACCCTTCCAAGCGACGAGGTACTGCAAACTCCCTCTATACCGTCTAGAATTTAGGATGCGGGAAATCTCATATTGCCCGTCCTCCACCACCAGGGGAACAGTGGCCGAGACGTCTCCATCTGAGACCTCAGCTTTTTCAAGAGAGATACATGAAACACCGGATTAATCTTCCAGGAGGTAGGAAGCTCCAACTTAACAGCAGATTGGTTAATAACCTGAAGCACCTTAACCCCTTCACCCCCAAGGGTGGTTTGCACGTTAATGACCGGGCCAATTTTTACAATTCTGACCACTGTCTCTTTATGAGGTTATAACTCTGGAACGCTTTAACGGATCTGCGCGATTCTGAGATTGTTTCTCGTGACATATTGTACTTCACGTTATTGATAACATTTCTTCGATATAACTTGCGTTCATTTTTGAAAAAAATGCAAATATGGCGAAAATTTTGAAAATTTTGCAATTTTCAAACTTTGAATTTTTATTCCCTTAAAACAGAGAAATATGTCACATAAAATAGTTAAGAAATAACATTTCCCACATGTCTACTTTACATCAGCACAATTTTGGAATCAAATTTTTTTTTTCTTAGGAAATTATAAGGGTTAAAAGTTGACCAGCGATTTCTCATTTTTACAACAAAATTTACAAAGCCATTTTTTTTAGGGACCACCTCATATTTGAAGTCACTTTGAGGGTCTATATAGCAGAAAATACCCAAAAGTGACACCATTCTAAAAACTGCACCCCTCAAGGTACTCAAAACCACATTCAAGAAGTTTATTAACCCTTCAGGTGCTTCACAGGAGCTGAAGCAACGTGGAAGGAAAAAATTAATATTTAACTTTTTAGCCACAAAAATGATCTTTTACAAACTTTTTTTTATTTTCACAAGGGTAAAGGGAGAAAATGGACAGATAAAGTTGTTGTGCAATTTCTCCTGAGTACGCCAATGCCCCATAAGTGGGGGAAAACCACTCTCTGGGCGCACAGCAGAGCTCGTAAGGGAAGGAGCGCCGTTTGACTTTTTCAAACTAAAATTGACTGGAATTGAGATTGGATGCCATGTCGCGTTTGGATAGCCCCTGATGCGCCTAAACAGTGGAAACCCCCCACAAGTGACACCATTTTGGAAACTAGACCCCCTAAGGAACTTATCTAGATCTGTTGTGAGCACTTTGAACCCCCAAGTGTTTCACAAAAGTTTATAATGCCTGGGTGTGAAGAAAAAAAAAAAGAAACAATTTTCCACAAAAATGATTTTTTAGTCCCAAATTTTTGATTTTTCCCAAGGAAATTGGACCCCAAAAGTTGTTGGCCAATTTGTCCTGAGTACGCTGATACCCAATATGTGGGGGGGGGGAAACTGTTTGGGCGCACGGCAGGGCTTGGAAAGGAAGTAGTAACGTTTTGGAACGCAGACGTTGATGGGGGTCACGTTCCGTTTGCAGTGCCCCAGATGAGCCTAAACAGTAGAAACCCCCCACAAGTGACCACATTTTGGAAACTAGACCCCCTAAGGAACTTATCTAGAGCTTTGGTGAGCACTTTGAACCCCCAAGTGCTTCACACAAGTTTATAATGCCTGGGCATGAAAATAAAAAATCCTATTTTTTTCCCACAAAAATTATTGATAGTCACTAATTTTTTTATTTTCCCAAGGGTAACAGGAGAAATTGGACCACAAAAGTTGTTGTCCAATTTGTCCTGAGTACGCTGATACCCGATATGTGGGGGGAACCACTGTTTGGGCGCACGGCAGAGCTCGGAATGGAAGGAGCACCATTTGACTTTTCCAACCAAAATTGGCTGGAATTGAGATTGGACGCCATGTTGCATTTGGAGAGTCCCTGATGTGCCTAAACAGTGGAAACCCCCCACAAGTGACCCCATTTGGGAAACTAGACCCCTTAAGGAACTTATCTAGATCTTTGGTGAGCAATTTGAACCCCCAAGTGCTTCACACAAGTTTATAACTTAGAGCCGTAAAATTAAAAAATCATATTTTTTCCACAAAAATGATCTTTTCACCCCAATTTTTATTTTCCCAAGGGTAACAAGACTCCAAAAGTTATTGTGCAATTTGTCCTGAGTACGCTGATACCCCATATGTGGGGGTAAACCACTGTTTGGGTGCATGGCAGAGTTTGGAAGGGAAAAAGTGCCGTTTGACTTTTTCAACGCAGAATTGGCTGGATGCCATGTCGTGTTTGGAGAGCTCCTGATCTGCCTAAACAGTGGAAACCCCCCACAAATGACACCATTTTGGAAACTAGACCCCTCAAGGAACTTATGTAGATGTGTGGTGAGCATCTTGAACCCCAAGTGCTTCACAGAAGTTTATAACGTACAGCCGTAAAATAAAAATTTTTTTTTTTTTTTTTACAAAAATGATTTTTTCTTCCCAATATTTTATTTTCACAAGGGTAACAGGAGAAATTGGACCCCAAAAGTTGTTGTCCAATTTGTCCTGAGTACGCTGATACCCAATATGTGGGAGAAAACTACTGTATGGGTGCACGTCAGGGCTCGGAAGGGAAGTAGTGACGTTTTGGATTGCAGACTTTGATGTAATGAAACCCCCACAAGTGACCCCATTTTGGAAAATAGACCCCACAAGGAACTTATCTAGATGTGTGGTGAGCACTTTGAACCCCGAAGTGCTTCACAGAAGTTTATAATGTATAGCTGTAAAAATAAAAAATATTTTTTTTTTACAAAAATTATTTTTTTCGCCCCCAATATTTTATTTTCACAAGGGTAACAGGAGAAATTGGACCCCAAAAGTTGTTGTCCAATTTGTCCTGAGTACGCGGATACCCAATATGTGGGAGAAACTACTGTATGGGTACACATTGGGGCTCGGAAGGGAAGTAGTGACGTTATGGATTGTAGACTTTGATGGAATGGTCTGGGGGCGTCATGTCGCATTTGGAGAGCCCCTGATGCGCCTAAACAGTGGAAACCCCCACAAGTGACCCCATTTTGGAAAATAGACCCCACAAGGAACTTATCTAGATGTGTGGTGAGCACTTTGAACCCGAAGTGCTTCACAGAAGTTTATAATGTATAGCTGTAAAAACAAAAAATATTTTTTTTTTACAAAAATTATTTTTTTCGCCCCCAATATTTTATTTTCACAAGGGTAACAGGAGAAATTGGCCCCCAAAAGTTGTTGTCCAATTTGTCCTGAGTACGCGGATACCCAATATGTGGGAGAAAACTACTGTATGGGTACACATTGGGGCTCGGAAGGGAAGTAGTGACGTTATGGATTGTAGACTTTGATGGAATGGTCTGGGGGCGTCATGTCGCATTTGGAGAGCTCCTGATGCGCCTAAACAGTGGAAACCCCCCTCAAGTGACCCCATTTTGGAAAATAGACCCCACAAGGAACTTATCTAGATGTGTGGTGAGCTGTTATGTTTCGGTAGCTGAGGAGTGCAGGTAAAAAAGGCAATACACCAGAGAAGTTGGAATCTATGAGATTGCAGTACCCTGACTAACCACCACAACTAGAGGCAGCCGTTGAGCGTTCCTACGTTGGTCCTAGACGCCTCGTCACAGCCTGAGAAACTAACTACACCTAAAGATAGAAAGAGGAAAGCTATCTGCCCCGGAGCAGATCCCCAAAGAACATAGAAAGCCCCCAAACATGTAATGGCGGTTAGACAAGATGAAATACTGACACAGACAGAAAATAGTATGAGCAAACGTTGGGGCCCAAACTACCTAAATAGAAAAGGATAGGAAGGGCACTTACTGCAATCCAAAAAACCCTGAAAAGCACCAACTCTACTAATTTCAAAATCACCTGAGATCACACGACCTCTACCACCTAAATTAGTTCTCTGGTGTAACAAAATCAAAACAGCAGCCACTGAAAAAACTGGAAAAAGCAAAAGTACAAACATCAGTGGTTGAACTAAACTGAGAGGGCAAAAGCCCCCAGAGGGGACCCTGAAGGCCCCCACAGAAGTGCAGGACAAAATGCAAAAATCAAGCACAAAAACAAAAAGAAGAAAATGTCTTATCTGTTAGCAGGAGATGCAGACACGACACAGCAGGCTACAAAGGAAACAGGACTCAAGGATTGAGACCAGAGCAATTGATCACCGGCAACCCTGATGGGAAGGCG
Organism: Oophaga sylvatica; assembly: GCA_033576555.1. NCBI lineage: Eukaryota > Metazoa > Chordata > Amphibia > Anura > Dendrobatidae > Oophaga > Oophaga sylvatica. Next base: position 401,171,081 of record JARQOD010000002.1, read on the forward strand.
ACTCTCTTATATAAGACCAGTCAGTAACACCTGATTCCCACTCCTCACAATCTTCACTGGACAGTCCAGTACCGCTTGTAACCACCAGAGGGAGCCTCTGCTCAGAACTTATTTCAAGTCCATTCACAACAGTGAGCACTTTGAACCCCGAAGTGCTTCACAGAAGTTTATAATGTATAGCTGTAAAAACAAAAAATATTTTTTTTTACAAAAATTATTTTTTTCGCCCCCAATATTTTATTTTCACAAGGGTAACAGGAGAAATTGGACCCCAAAAGTTGTTGTCCAATTTGTCCTGAGTACGCGGATACCCAATATGTGGGAGAAAACTACTGTATGGGTACACATTGGGGCTCGGAAGGGAAGTAGTGACGTTATGGATTGTAGACTTTGATGGAATGGTCTGGGGGTGTCATGTCGCATTTGGAGAGCCCCTGATGCGCCTAAACAGTGGAAACCCTCCACAAGTGACCCCATTTTGGAAAATAGACCCCATAAGGAACTTATCTAGATGTGTGGTGAGCGCTATGAAGCCCCAAGTGCTTCACAGAAGTTTATAACGTACAGCCGTAAAAACAAAAAAAATCATTTTTTTAAAAAAATGATACTTTTGCCTCCAGTTTTTTATTTTCCCAAGGGTAACAGAAGAAATAGGACAAATTGCACAATAACTCTTAGGGTCCAGAGTACGCTGATACCCCATATGTGGGAGTAAACTACTGTTTGGGCGCATGGCAGAGGTCAGAAGGGAAGGAGCACCGTTTGACTTTTTCAACGCAGAATTGACTGGAATTGAGATCGGACGCCATGTCACGTTTGGAGAGCCCCTGATGTGCCTAAACAGCGGAAAAACCCCAATTCTAACTCCAACCCTAACCCCAACACACCCATAACCCTAGTCCCAACCCTAACCACAAACCTAACCCTAACACACCCCTATCCCTAATCCCAACCATAACCCTAATACTAACTTTAGCGCCAACCCTAACCCTAACTTTAGCCGCAACCCTAACCTTCACCATAACCCTAATGGGAAAATGGAAATAAATACATTTTTTTAATTTTATTATTTTTCCCTAACTAAGGGGGTGATAAAGGGGGGTTTGATTTACTATTTATAGAGGGTTTTTGTGATTGGCAGCTGTCACGCTAAAAGACGCTTTTTATTGCACAAACGTTTTTGTGAGGTCTTATTTTTTGCGGGACAAGGTGACGTTTTTATTGGTACCATTTTTGAGCACGTGACATTTTTTGATCGCTTTTTATTTCGATTTTTGGGAGGTTAGAATGAACAAAAATCAGCAATTCATGAATTTCTTTTGGGGGAGGCGTTTATATCATTTCTCGTGTGGTAAAATTGATAAAGCAGTTTTATTCTTCGGGTCAGTACGATTACGGCGATACCTCATTTATATCATTTTTTTTATGTTTTGGCGCTTTTATACAATAAAAACGTTTATATATAAAAAAATAATTTTTTTGCATCGCTTTATTCTGCGAGCTATAACTTTTTTATTTTTTCGCTGATGATGCTGTATGATGGCTCGTTTTTTGCGGGACAAGATGACGTTTTCAGGGGTACCATGTTTATTTATATCGGTCTTTTTGATCGCGTGTTCTTCCACTTTTTGTTCAGCGGTATGATGATAAAGCACTGATTTTTTGCTTTGTTTTTATTTTTTTTTTTAAGGGGTTCCACAAAAGGGTTAACTAGTGGGACAGTTTTATAGGGGGGGGTCGTTACGGACGCAGCGATACCAAATATGTGTACTTTTATTGTTTTATTTTTTTTATTTACAGGAAGAAATGAATTTATTGGGGAATATTTTTTTTTTTTTTTAATTTATTTTGGAAATTTTTTTTTACATGTTTATTTTTATTTTTTTTACTTTTTTACATTGTCCCAGGGTGGGACATCACTGTAAAATGTGAGATCGCTGGTCTCACAGTGTGCACAGCACTCTGTGAGACCAGCGATCTCACAGGCAGCGCTGCAGGCTTCTCAGTGCCTGCTCTCGGCAGGCACTGGGGAAGCCGCCTCCCTCCAGGACCCCGGCGCCATCTTGGATCCAGGTCCTGGGAGGGAGGAAGCCCTCAGAACAGCGCGATCACATCGCGCTGTTCTGAGGGTCTCAGGGGGGCGCGCTTGGAGCCCCCTCCCTGCGCGATGCTCCCCTGTGCCCCCAGTACACCGCGATCATGTTTGATCGCGGTGTGCAAGGGGTTAATGTGCCGGGAGCGGTCCATGACCACTCCTGGCACAGAGTCCCGGGTGTCAGCTGTGATAATCAGCTGACACCCGGCGGCGATTAGCTGCGCTCCCCCTGGGAGCGCAGCTAATCGCTATGACGTACTATCCCGTCCATGGTCAGATTGTCACGGGTTTTATGGACGGGATAGTACGTCTAATGTCAGAGAGGGGTTAAAGGGCCCCACCAACTTGGGACCCAATTTCTTAGACGGAATCCTCAAGCGCAGATTCTTAGAGGACAACCAAACCATGTCACCAATAGCAAACAAAACCTCTTGTCGTTTTCTATCAAAATACACTTTGGATCTTTTGTTAGCCTCCTGAAGATTACCACGTACATCAGTCCAAACTCTCTCCAAAACACCAGAAAAATTCTCCTCTTCAGGTACAGCCGATCCCAACTTGGAAAATGACCCAAAAGACGGATGTCTCCCAGTACAACAAAAAAAAGGCGAACAACCAGCAGAAGCGGATGTATGATTGTTAAGAGCAAACTCAGCAAGTGGCAGAAACTCAGACCACCCCTCTTGATTATCAGTCACAAAACAATGCAAGAACTGCTCAACATCCTGGTTTTTCCTTTCTGTCTGGCCATTAGACTCAGGATGATATCCGGATGAAAACGACAAATGAACTCCCAACCTGTCACAAAAAGCGCGCCAAAAACGAGCCACAAACTGAGGTCCCCTATCAGAAACAATGTCAGTAGGAACACCATGTAGTCTGACTATTTCCTTGACAAAGGCCTTAGCGAGAGTCTTAGCGCAGGGCAATTTGATGAAAGGAACCAAGTGATACATCTTGCTAAAACGGTCCACGACCACCCAGATGACAGTGAAACCCTCAGAGGGGGGAAGGTCAGTAATAAAGTCCATAGCCAAATGTGTCCAAGGTGCACTAGGGACCTCCAGAGGGCAAAGCAACCCCGCAGCAGGAGTATGAGAAGACTTAGATCTAGCACACACCGTGCATTGATGCACCCACTTAATGACTTCCTTCTGCCATCCTGGCCACCAAAAACTGCGACCCACAAGTCTCTTGGTCTCAGAGATTCCAGGATGACCTGCCAAGCGAGAGTCATGACATTCAACAAACAAATCTCTCCTCAGGGTACCAGGCACAAACAACCTCCCATGCGGCGTGTTAGATGGGGCATTCTCCTGTGCTTTAAGAATCTCATCTTCCAACACGGAGTCCAAAACAGCAATAACAACCCCCTCTTGCAAGATGTTTTCCTCCTCCTCCTCAGTACCCACCATAGGAGAAAAGCTGCGAGACAAAGCATCAGCTTTAACATTTTTAGTACCTGGGATGTAAGTAACGGTAAAATTAAACCGTGAGAAAAACAGTGCCCACCTAGCCTGACGGGCATTCAAGCGTTTGGCAGCATCAAGGTAGATCAGATTTTTATGATCGGTGAAGACTTGAACGGGAAATTCCGCTCCCTCCAAAAAATGACGCCAGTGTTCAAATGCGAGTTTAATTGCCAACAATTCCCGATTACCGATATCATAATTTAGTTCAGACTCAAAAAATTTCTTTGAAAAAAAAGCACAGGGATGTACTCCATCCGTCTTTTCCTGAGACAACACCGCGCCGACCCCCACAGAAGAAGCATCAACCTCAACAAAAAATGGTTTAGTCACATCAGGCTGCGTAAGGATGGGAGCAGAGCTGAACCTCTCCTTTAGCAACACAAAAGCCTCAATGGCCTCAGTAGTCCACTGAACCGCATCAGCACCTTTCCTGTGAGATCGGTCAGAGGTTTGGCAATCACAGAAATTTTTTTTATGAATTTTCTATAATAATTGGCGAACCCCAAAAACCTCTGTATTGATTTCACACCAATAGGTCTAGGCCAATCCTGCACAGCTTGCACTTTCACCGGGTCCATCTCAAAACCTTCACTGGAGACAATGTAGCCCAAAAAACTAAGTCTCTGTACAGCGAACTCACATTTTTCTAGTTTGGCAAAAAGTGAATTATCACTCAGTAACTGTAATACTTCACGCACACTCCTCCAATGAGACTCCAAATCCGGTGAATAAATCAAAATGTCATCCAAATACACAACCACACTTCTGCCGATCAAAGGTCTAAGGATGTCATTAAATAAGATTCTGAAAAAATGCCGGAGCACTGGAAAGTCCAAAGGGCATGACCAGATTCTCAAAATGACCCAGTGGAGTGTTAAACGCAGTCTTCCATTCATCCCCCTCCTTCATGCGCAACAAATTGTATGCCCCTCGAAGATCAATTTTCGAGAACCACTTGGCCCCCACTAACTGATTAAACAAATCAGGAATCAATGGCAGTGGGTAAGGATTGCGTACAGTAATCTTATTAATTTCACGAAAGTCTAGACAAGGCCGTAAACCGCCGTCCTTTTTTTTAACAAAAAAAAATCCAACCGCCACAGGAGATTTGGAAGGCCTAATGTGACCGGCGGCCAAGCTTGTCTGTATGTATTCCTCCAAAGCCTTTCTCTCAGGAATAGTCAAATTAAATAAACGACTTTTAGGAAGAGTCGCTCCAGGGACAAATTCAATTGCACAATCATAATCTCTATGAGGAGGCAATTCCTGCGATTCCTTATCAGAAAAAAATTTCCAAAAATCCTTAATAGGTACAGGTAACTCCCCCTTAACTACAGCAGCAATACGCCCGTTACAACACTTGTCATAACACTTAGGACTCCAGGACTTAATTTCATTGGTAGACCAATCCAGTACCGGATTGTGCAATTTTAACCAGGGTAACCCCAAAATCACCGGAGAAGGTAAATTATTCAAAACTACCAAATCCAAATTCTCTTGATGAACACCAATAATAGTAAGAGGAAATTCACAGATATGGTGAGTAACATTTTTCAAGTGAGAACCATCCACAGACACCACATTAATAGGAGAAGATAGAAGTTTGGGTTTTAACTTTAGTTTTTCCAAAAATTTCCCATCAATCACATTGAGAGTTGAACCACAATCCACAAATACCCGAAACTCCATTAATTCCTCCTCAACAGCAGTGGTAGCAGAAAGAAAGACACCTTTATTGTTTAAACAAGCTATGCGGGCAAAACTGACCTCATTTTTTTTTCTCTCTTTATTCATTCGAAGCCCACAGTTCTTAATGAAATGCTCAGATTTACCACAGTAGAAACACAAACCTTGAGCAAATCTGCGTTCTTTTTCTCGAGAGTGAGGTGTCATTGCTCCAATTTCCATCGGCTCTGCAATGTCAGTACATTCCTTCTCCAAACTTGGAGCTGACAAGGCAGATTTACTCTCATTAACCCTTGCACGCAGTCTCCTATCCACCCGTATGGCTAATTGCATAACCTCTTGCAAGTTACCAGGTATGGGATAAGCAATCAGCAAATCTTTAACCCTTTCACTTAACCCTGCAAGAAATAAACTTTTCAAAGCTGAATCGTTCCAGCCCACCTGAGCGGACCACCTTCGGAAGTGAGTACAATATTTTTCCTCATTACCTGATCCCTGTCTCAAACGTCTCAATTCTGTCTCAGCTGATGAAACACGATCCGGATCGTCATACAATAACCCCAAAGCAGAAAAAAACTATCCACTGATCTAAAGCATGGATCACTAGGCTGCAGAGAAAAGGCCCAGTCCTGAGGTTCTTTAATAATAATAATAATAATAATAATCTTTATTTATATAGCGCCAACATATTCCGCAGCGCTTTACAGTTTAACAGTTTCAAAACACAAGTCATAGGTAACAACGTTAACAATACAATAATTAAAGCAAAATAAGCCGACCCTGCTCGTGAGAGCTTACAATCTACAATGAGGTGGGGGAGATACAAAGTACAGGTGTGTATATACAATGGTGCATTTACAATGATGGTCCAGCCATCTTGAGGGAGGGAGGGATGGATGGAGATAGTGAATGGGCTACACATACACACTTAAACATAGAACGACTTTGGTTAGTGAATGTGATAGGCCACTCTGAACAAATGTGTTTTGAGGGAGCTCCTGAAACCATGCAAATTGTGGATAGTCCTAATTTCTTGGGGTAGAGCATTCCAGAGGATTGGCGCAGCGCGGGAGAAGTCTTGGAGTCGGGAGTGGGAGGTACGGATTAGTGCAGAGGTTAGTCGAAAGTTGTTTGCAGAGCGCAGCAGTCGGTTAGGCCGATAGATAGAAATGAGGGAGGAGATGTAGGGGGGTGCTGCACTGTGGAGAGCTTTGTGGGTGAGAACCAGTACTTTGAATTGGATCCTATAATGAATGGGCAGCCAGTGTAAGGACTGGCGAAGAGCGGACGCGTCCGAGTACCGATTAGCCAGATGGATGACCCTGGCTGCTGCATTAAGGATGGACTGGAGAGGGGATAGTCGAGTAATGGGGAGGCCAAGTAATAGAGCGTTGCAGTAGTCCAGGCGGGAGTGGATCAATGCTACAGTGAGGGTTTTTGTTGTTTCCATGGTGAGAAAAGGGCGGATTCTAGAGATGTTCTTTAGGTGTAGACGGCAAGAGCGGGCAAGAGATTGTATATGGGAGGTGAAGGAGAGATTGGTGTCAAACATAACACCCAGACAGCGAGCCTGCTGCCTGGGTGTTATTATGGTGCCGCCCACAGAGAGGAAAATGTCAGATTTAGGGAGGTTAGTAGACGGCGGGAGCAGAAGGAGTTCAGTCTTGGAGAGGTTAAGTTTCAGATAGAGAGCGGACATGATGTTGGAGACTGCGGACAGACAGTCGGTGGTGTTCTGTAGAACAGCGGGGGTAAGGTCGGGGGATGACGTGTATAGTTTTGTGTCATCGGCATAAAGATGGTACTGAAAGACAAATCTGCTGATGGTCTGTCCAATTGGGGCCGTGTAGAGAGAGAAGAGAAGGGGGCCAAGGACTGAGCCCTGGGGTACACCGACAGTGAGAGGAAGAGGAGATGACGTGGAGCCAGAGAACGAAACACTGAAGGAGCGGTCAGAAAGATAGGAGGAGAACCAGGAGAGAACAGTGTCCTTAATACCTAGTGACTGGAGCCTAGAGAGTAGGAGACGGTGGTCAACCGTGTCGAAAGCTGCAGAAAGGTCGAGAAGAATGAGCAGAGAGTGGTCGCCGTTACGTTTTGCTGTAAGAAGGTCATTGGTCACTTTGATGAGTGCAGTTTCAGTCGAATGTAGGGGCGGAAGCCGGACTGTGAAGGGTCTAGGAGGGAGTAAGTGGAGAGGTAACGGGTGAGGCGGGAGTAGACTAGGCGCTCCAAAAGTTTAGAGATGAAGGGGAGATTGGAGACCTGTCTGTAGTTGTTTGTGCAGGAAGGGTCAAGAGTGGGTTTCTTTAGTAATGGAGTAATGATGGAGTGTTTGAAGGAGGATGGGAAAATGCCAGAGGAGAGTGAGAGATTAAAGATTGTAGTTAGGTGAGTTGTGACAACTGGAGAGAGAGACTGGAGGAGATGTGAGGGGATGGGGACGGTAGTGCATGTAGTCGGACGAGAGGAAGAGAGGAGTCTGGAGACTTCTTTGCGCAAAAGTGACATTATGAACCCTATGCGCTGTGATTCATCACCAGAGGATCTGGGTCTCAAACGGAAATACAACAAGCAAGCATTTTTAAAAGAAAAAAAATCTTGTTGTTCACCAAAAAATAAATCAGGCAAACGTACCTTTGGCTCCACGAAATCAGCTCCAGAACAACTACTCACGTGTTGCTGGATTTCAGCCACCTCCAGAGAGAGTCGCTGCAGGCGTTGAGCCAAATCCTGAACCGACACCATAATAGAAACTGAAAATCTTTCCTTAGAGATTTTTTTTTTTTTCTTCTTTGGGCTGGACTTACTGTTATGATCTGCTACAAGCACTAAGGAAAGGTGGGAATTCTGTCCCTACAATAGGACTGAGCTGGATCCCTACGATGTAACGGGGGACCTGATCCTGCGACCAGACCCGCTAAAGTCCTCAGCTAGTCTGAACGAAGACCTATAGTTGCGAGGGAGGAATCCCTACAAGATCTAGGGACTGGGTGAAAAGGTAGACACCTCCTAACAGAAAGTGTTAGCAGGGAATATAAATGTAAGGTTCTGTATATCTGTTTCTGAAACTCAGTTTGTTCGTCGGCCATTTTGCTTTCTGTTTTGCTGCAGCTATCTTGCCCTCAGTTAAAATGGAGTTTTCCAGCTTGCATGTTCCCGCCCTGATTCTCTCCGTTTGCTTCTTAAACAGCCACACCTGAGCAATCAGTGCTTCAGAATCTGGCCTGCAGTGAACCTGTGTTCTGACTCCTGAAGCCTTGGACTTTGTACTCCAGCCATTTCTACTGAGAAACTCTGGAGCTCTTGTGGACTCTGAACTCTGCTCTTGAAAGCCTCACGGTTGCATGGACTTGCGGTAACATAGAAGAAGATCTGAATCTGTTGTGGAGAGTTATTGATGAACTTAGATTACTTTGGCCTGCTGTGTCTCCTGCTTCTGTGTTTGCAACCTGTATGTTTATTTTTGCCAATTTGTATGAAGCAATACAAGACTTTCTTTTTCAACCTGTGTCTCAAGTATTTTCATCGCACCCAAGCACAAGACGCTATATGAACTGTATCACATACATTACAAGATTCTGAAGCCAAACGTTAGTGTCTGCTGGGTCTGGAAAGGCTTGTCTGCTGTACTGTGGATATCGGATGTCCGGTTGTACTTTCTGTGATAACAGTGGTTGTGACTTCTCACAACCATTCCAGGTGAGCAATTCCCTTAAGTTTTTTTTCTGCAGAGTTATCACAGGTAAACACTATTGTTTTTTTTTTTCCTCTTCTCTTTTGTCTGCTGAAACTCTGGATATCAGATGTCTGGTTGAAAGCTTTCTGTGATGATAGTGGTTGTGACTTCTCACAACCATTCCAGGTGAGCAGTTCCCTTAAAGTTTTTTCTTTCTTCAGTGTTGCCACAGGTGAACACTATTGTTTTTTTTTTCCTCTCTCCTCTTCTTCCAGTATCCTGTCTTAAAAGATCTGGAAAATGGAGGCCCGCATAAAGGAACTTTGTGGAGTGACTGATAATATCCTTGCAGATTTGCAGAATATAAAGACCCGTCTTACAAATCTTCAGGACCTAAATAATCACAATTTGCAAGTGGTTGGACAGACTACTCAGGATTTGCGAGCCAGGATTGAGGTTCTGGAGGGGCAAGTCCAGGCTCCTGCCATGGCCCCGAGTTCTGGGATTCCCAAGTTGCCCCCTTTTCGTTTTGGTGGTGAACGTGAAAAATTCAGGGGATTTGTTAATCAATGTAATCTTTTTTTTTCTGCACATGCTTCACAATTTCCTACTGAACGATCTAAGGTGCTTACTATAATTATGTTGCTTACCAACAAGGCTTTGATATGGGCAAACCCTCTGATTGAGACTGAGGATGATTGTTTGAATCACCTTGATGACTTTATTTCAGCCATGGGGCAGGTGTTTGATGACCCCAATCGAGGTGCAACAGCTGAAGCAGCCATGTTAGCTTTGCGCCAAGGTAAGCACTCAGTAGCTGAATATGCCTTGGATTTCAGGAGATGGGCCCTTGATACCACCTGGGACAATTCCGCCAAAAAATCTATTTTTCGAAAGGGGTTATCCCCACTAATTAAGGATGAACTTGCTCGTGCCGACCCTCCCACTGCGTTAGGTGACTTTATTAACTACTGCATCCGTATTGATACTCGTTTAACTGAACGCAGGCAAGAGAGATGGTTCGAGAGCAATCGTACTAACCTTTTCCTGCCTTCCTCTCCAGCTAAGGAACCTTTGAATAGGATTACACGGGAACCTGAACCTGAACCCATGCAGGTAGACTCTTTACTACGACGGGTTAGTGATGCACGCAAGGAACATCGTTTTAAGGAGAATCTATGTTTTTACTGTGGTAAGTCAGGGCACTTTATTATTAACTGTCCCAGCCGTTCTCGCAAGACTACTGCAGCACTCATTCATTGTGAGTGTTGCGAGAGGGGATCTGTCAGGTCCGAGCCTCAGGCTCCAGAGATAGCTGCCGCAACAGATCTTGATTTCTCGGACTTAAACTCCGTTACCTCTGAGGACGTCGACTGTGTAAATGCTGCCATCTTTCAAGTTTCCTCAGCGGTGTCCCAGCTGAGTTGTAAGAAAAACAATTCTCACTGTTTTCTTTCCATCAAACTCTGGGTTGACTCAGCCTGGGTGTCTAGCTCTGCCATGATCGACTCAGGTGCAAGTGGAAATTTTATGGATGTCTCCTTTGCTCTAAAACAGGGAATACGTTCAGTGAAGAAGGCTGCTCCCGTACAGATGGAAACTGTGGATGGCTCCCTGCTGACCTCTGGACCAGTGGATCAGGAAACAGAGCCTTTAAAGGTTCTTATGGGTAAAGATCATCAAGAGAAACTGTCCTTTATGCTTATCTCTTCTCCTCACTTTCCCATTATTCTAGGGCTACCATGGCTACAGGCTCAGAATCCTACCATTAACTGGGAGACCAAGGAATTACACTTCCCAGAGAAACAGATGAGTCAAAAAATTTCAGCTTGCTCTGTTCCTAAAGGAACCATGTCAGTCCCTGAATTACCAGCTGTATACCAGGACTATGTGGATTTATGTGACAAGAAGAACGCTGACCAGCTTCCTCCTCACCGTCCATATGATTGTCCAATTGAATTATTGCCTGGAGCAGAGATACCTTTTGGTAAGATCTACCCCTGGCGGGGCCCGAGCTGAAGGCTTTAAAAGAGTACATAGACGAAAATCTAGCCAAGGGCTTCATACGCCCCTCTTCATCTCCTGCAGGGGCACCCATATTCTTTGTAAAGAAGAAAGATGGATCCCTGAGACCATGCGTAGACTATAGGGAACTTAATAAGGTTACTATTAGAAACCGTTATCCATTGCCTTTAATCCCTGAGTTATTGGAGAGAGTGCGACATGCTAAAATTTTTTCTAAACTAGATCTTCGTGGGGCCTATAACTTAGTCCGTATTAGACCTGGGGATGAATGGAAGACTGCATTCAGGTCACGCTATGGACACTTTGAATATCTGGTTATGCCTTTTGGTCTGAGTACCGCCCCAGCCACTTTCCAACACTTGGTGAATGACATCTTCAGGGATCTCCTAGATACATTCGTGGTAATTTATTTGGATGATATTTTAATCTTTTCTAACTCCACAGAGGAACATCATGGACATGTGAGAATGGTCTTGGAACGTCTAAGACAAAATCATCTTTACATCAAGCTTGAAAAGTGTGAATTCCATAAGACCGAAATTCAATTTCTGGGGTATGTACTGTCTACACAAGGAATTAGTATGGATGGAAGTAAAACCCAAGCCATCAATGATTGGCCAAGTCCTAGAAATGTGAAGGAGGTACAGCGCTTCATCGGGTTTGCAAACTTCTATAGACGTTTCATTAGAAATTTCTCTGAGGTAGTGTCACCTATCACCCAACTTACCCGGAAAGAGTCTAAGTTCTCCTGGACTCCCCAAGCCCAGGAAGCATTTTCCCGTCTAAAAGATAAATTTACCACTGCACCTATTCTAGTACATCCCAACCCAGAGCTTGCCTTCATAATAGAGGTGGATGCTTCAGACTGTGCCGTGGGAGCCATACTCTCTCAGAGAACAGGTGAGAAGAATGTCTTGCATCCCTGTGCCTTCTTTTCCCAGCAGTTGTCTTCGGCTGAGAAGAACTACGATGTGGGCAATAGAGAGTTGTTGGCCATTATTGCCGCCTTCAAAGAATGGAGACACCTTCTGCAAGGAGCTGCACAGCAAATAGTCGTTCTGACAGATCATCGTAATCTTGAGTTTATCAGGTCGGCTAAGTGCCTGACTCCTCGCCAGGCTCGCTGGAATCTTTTCTTAAATCAATTTAATTTTATTATTTCTTATAGACCAGGATCGCGTAATGGAAAGGCTGATGCACTCTCTAGGATTTACTCAGCAGAGACACGTCCAATTACTCCTCCTAAGACTATTCTTCCTGACTCTAGATTCCTAGGAGTGATTCATCATCAAGACCTAATTAAAGACATCAAGGAAGCATACCATGCGGATTCTTTTTTGGCTCAACCCCCAAGGGACGTAAGTCTTGTCTTTAAGAATGGTGTGTGGATTCTGGGACAACGTCTGTATATACCTGAAACAGTCAGATTGAGAGTATTGCAACTCATTCATGATTCCAAAATAGCCGGGCATAGAGGAATTCTAAAGACACAGGAATTTCTTTCTCGTTTCTTTTGGTGGCCCACTTGTAGGAAGGATGTTTTGGATTATGTCACTTCATGTGAGGTTTGTGCAAGATGCAAAACACCTCGCTCTTCACCAACTGGTCTGTTACAGCCTCTTCCCACCCCGTCCCGCCCGTGGGGATCCATTTCTATGGACTTCATTGTCGAATTACCAACTTCTCAAGGGAAGAACACTATTCTAGTGGTGGTTGATCGTTTAACAAAGGCAGCTCATTTTATCCCTTGTGTCGGCTTACCCACTGCAAAACGACATCAGATTTGATGATTAAAGATGTGTTTCGTTTACATGGAGTACCGGATGAGGTTATTTCGGATCGAGGGGTGCAATTCACTTCTAGGTTTTGGCAAAATTTCTGTGCAGCATTGGATATTAAAGTAAACCTTTCTTCTGCTTTTCATCCCCAGACTAATGGACAAACCGAACGAACCAATCAAACCCTGGAGCAGTATCTCCGCTGCTTTATCTGCCACCTACAGGATGATTGGGTGGATCTACTTCCATTGGCTGAGTTCTCTTACAACAACTCTCAGAGTGCCTCCACTAAACAGTCTCCTTTTTTCTCTAATTTAGGTTATCATCCTAATATTCTACCACGATTTCCCATAGAGACGCCTTTGCCAGCAGTGGCTGAAAGAGTCACGACTTTACAGAAGAATATGGATCTTCTAAAGGAGAATCTGGAATCGGCTCAGGAAAGGTACAAGAAGGCAGCAGATAAATTTCGTAAACCTGCACCAGTTTTTAAGGTAGGAGACCTGGTCTGGCTGTCAACCAGAAATCTTAAGTTAAGGATTCCATCATCTAAGTTGGGACATAAGTACATTGGACCCTATAAAATCAGTAAGATTATAAGTGCCGTTGCTTGTCGTCTTCAATTGCCCAGAACTATGAGAATCCACCCTGTCTTTCATGTATCCCTACTGAAGGCTGCAACACCCAATACGTTTCCTGGACGTTCTTCTCCTTGCCCTGACCCAGTGCTAGTCGATGGTCAGGAAGAATTTGTGGTGGAAAGGATTTTAGATTCCAGGTTGTATAGAAATCAGTTACAATATTTGATCAAATGGCAGGGCTACCCAGTGGAGGACAACTCATGGGAACCAGTCAATAACGTTAATGCTCCTCGCTTGCTCCGTCAGTTTCATCAGAGGTACCCACACAAGCCTGGTCTGAGGTCATCCGGAGGTTGCCCCTAAGGGGGGAGTAATGTAAGGTTCTGTATATCTGTTTCTGAAACTCAGTTTGTTCGTCGGCCATTTTGCTTTCTGTTTTGCTGCAGCTATCTTGCCCTCAGTTAAAATGGAGTTTTCCAGCTTGCATGTTCCCGCCCTGATTCTCTCCGTTTGCTTCTTAAACAGCCACACCTGAGCAATCAGTGCTTCAGAATCTGGCCTGCAGTGAACCTGTGTTCTGACTCCTGAAGCCTTGGACTTTGTACTCCAGCCATTTCTACTGAGAAACTCTGGAGCTCTTGTGGACTCTGAACTCTGCTCTTGAAAGCCTCACGGTTGCATGGACTTGCGGTAACATAGAAGAAGATCTGAATCTGTTGTGGAGAGTTATTGATGAACTTAGATTACTTTGGCCTGCTGTGTCTCCTGCTTCTGTGTTTGCAACCTGTATGTTTATTTTTGCCAATTTGTATGAAGCAATACAAGACTTTCTTTTTCAACCTGTGTCTCAAGTATTTTCATCGCACCCAAGCACAAGACGCTATATGAACTGTATCACATACATTACAATAAAACAGAAAACAAATACTAAGAGATCCTAAGATCAAACAAAACTGACAGAGTAAGGCGCCTAAGCACACGGCTAGCTTAAGAGTAGATAATACAATGAAGTCCAGCAAAGCCAGAAGGGCGGAGCCAGACTAAATAGGGAAAAAAGGTCATGTGACCAGCAAACTGAAACAAAATCTAACAAGAGGGTTCTAACATATATTATTGTAAATATAGACTGCAAGCACCTTCTCCAAGTCCATAGGAGCACCTCCAACAGTGCCTGCCGGGCCGAGCTGGGCAGATTCCCTCTACACCTAACGGTTCTAAAGAGGGCACTGTCATTCCAGGCTCACCTACATAGGAGCAATCCAAGCTCCCATCACCATATAGCCCTGAAACACGTAGGTGAAACAGAAAAACTAGGACCCTCGGAACAGCTCACCCAAACCCAACTTGACCAGAACACCAATCACAACAACCTGACAAAAGCCGAAATCAGGAAGATGGTAGACGAAGGCCAGGAGAGGTATGTCAGTGACTGGAAGAACGACATCATCAGCTCCCAGAAACTGACCATGTACCGGAGTCTACAGAGAGACTACAGACTGGCCCCATATCTGGAGAAACTCCCGGACCCCAGAGACCGCAAGATCCTGAGCCGGTATAGACTCAGTGCCCACAGTCTGGCCATCGAATCCGGCCGACACAGGCAGAGCTACAAGCCCAGGGAGGAAAGACTATGCCAACACTGTGACCAGGAGGCCATAGAGGACGAAACCCACTTCCTGCTACACTGCTCCAAATACTCAGCAGTGAGGGACACTCACTTCAGGAGACTCTCACATCTCTTCCCGGATTTCATCACCATGAAGGAGGAAGAGAAAACATATATCTTGCTGGGGAAGAAGAGAGAGCAGCGGAGATAGCAGCGCGGTATGTGAGCGAATGTCATACACTGCGAGAAAGAGAACTATGATATGCCATGGACTTCTATAGCCCCCACCCCGGATCTGCCCCATCCCCCCTCCCTATGCCATGGACTTCTATAGCCCTCACCCTGAATCTGCCCCATCCCCCTCCCTATGCCATGGACATCTATAGCCCCCACCCTGGATCTGCCCCCATCACCCCTTCCTATGCCATGGACTTCCATAGCCCCTACCCTAGATCTGCCCCTACCCAACATCCCTATCCCTATTCCCTTTTGTACACTTGCTTTGGCAAAACTAATGTGTATTTAGTCCTGCCAATAAAGCTTCTTTGAATTTGAATTTGACTGCACAGGCTCCTGTCAGGTATATATGATTTTAGATATAGACTGTATGGGCTCCTGTCAGGTATATATTATTGTAGATATAGACTATATGGGCTCCTGTCAGATATATATTACTGTAGATATAGAGTGTATGGGCTCCTGTCAGGTATATATTATTTTAGATATAGACTGTATGGGCTCCTGTCAGGTATATATTATTGTAGATATAGACTGTATGGGCTCCTGTCAGGTATATATTACTATAGATATAGACTGTATGGGCTCCTGTCAGGTATATATTATTGTAAATATAGAGTGTATGGGCTCCTGTCAGATATATATTACTGTAGATACAGACTGTACTGGCTCCTATCAGGTATATATTATTTTAGATATAGACTGTATGGGCTGCTGTCAGGTATATATTATTGTAAATATAGAGTGTATGGGCTCCTGTCAGGTATATATTATAGTAGAACCAGACTGTATGGGCTCCTGTCAGGTATATATTATTGTAGATATAGAGTGTACGGGCTCCTGTCAGGTATATATTACTGTAGATATAGACTGTACGGGCTCCTGTCAGGTATATACTATTGTAGATATAGACTGTACTGGCTCCTGTCAGTTATATATTATTGTAGAAATAGACTGTATGGGCTCCTGTCAGGTATATATTATTGTAGATATAGACTGTATGAGCTCCTGTCAGGTATATATTATTGTAGATATAGACTGCAAGCACCTTCTCCAAGTCCATCGGAGCACCTCCAACAGTGTCTGCCGGGCCGAGCTGGCCAGATTCCCTCTACACCTAATGGTTCTAAAGAGGGCACTGTTATGATTTGGTAGCTGAGGAGAGCAGGCAAAAAAGGAAATACACCAGAGAGGTTGGAATCTATGGGATTGCAGTACCCTGACTAACCACCACAACTAAAGGCAGCCGTGGAGCGTACGTACGTTGGTCCTAGACGCCTCGTCACAGCCTGAGAAGCTAACTACACCTAAAGACAGAAAGAGGAAAACTATCTGCCCCGGAGCAGATCCCCAAAGAACATAGAAAGCCCCCAAACATGTAATGGCGGTTAGACAAGAGAAAATACAGACACAGACAGAAAATAGTATGAGCAAACGTTGGGGCCCAAACTTCCTAAATAGAAAAGGGTAGGAAGGACACTTACTGCAATCCCAAAAAACCCTGAAAAGTACCAACTCTACTAATTACAAAAAACCTGAGATCACACGACCTCTACCACCTAAATTAGTTCTCTGGTGTAACAAAAACTAAACAGCAGCCACTGAAAAAACTGGAAAAGGCAAATGAACAAACAACAGTGGCTGAACTAAACTGAGAGGAGCACAAGCCCCCGGAGGGGACCCGGCAGACCCCCACAGAAGTGCAGGACAAAATGCAAAAAGCAAGCACAAAAAACTAAAAGAAAAAATGTCTTATCTGTTAGCAGAAGATGCAGGCACGAAACAGCAAGCTACAAAGTGAATAGGAATCAAAGATGAGACCAGAACAATTGATCACCGGCAACCCTGATGGGAGGGAACCTCCCTTATATAAGACCAGTCAGTAACACCTGATCGCCAATCTTCACAATCTTCATTGGATAGTTCAGTACTGTTTGTAACCACCAGAGGGAGCTTCTGCTCAGAATTCATTTCTAGCACATTCACAACAGGGCACTGTCATTCCGGGCTCACCTACATAGGAGCAATCCAAGCTCCCATCACCATAAAGC
>JARQOD010000002.1:401188390-401288902 GCA_033576555.1 Oophaga sylvatica
GTGCTCTGTTAACGGGGCGTGACGCTAAAATCATGCGAATGAAACTGGCTCTCCCCTGCCTAACTGTGGGCAATCATACCCCGTCAACAAAGCACCCTGGAAGAGGAAGAGTGCTCTGTGAGGTTGAGCAGCTGAATCGCGGGGCCCAGGGCTGTTAATGACTGCTCTGTGCAATGCCTGGTAGAACAGCCTGGTATTTAGCCCCTGCCTGATAGCTTTTGGGCTTGTAATAAAAAAAAGAAAACAAATTTCCCAAGTAAACGATTTAAGTTAGTGTTCTTCCGGGACTTTTTTTTTTTCTATTTTGTTTTTTTAACTATGGGCTTGAAATTTAAAACAGGAAGCTAGTTGCAACTACCTCCCTTTGCTCTATCTGGCTGGAAATTCAGCTGTTAAAGGTAAACAGAGCAGTTTCCTCCCTGATTGACAGCCAGCTCCCACAGTTAGGCAGGGCGAAGCCAGGTTGTACTCATCATGGCGTCAGCACTCACTCCCCATTAAACAGAGCAGAGGGAAAGAAAAGTTACTGCTCTGTCAGTCTGACATTGCTGGAAACCGCTGAATCGCGGCAGGAGCAGTCTGTGGACTGCTAGCAGAGTTCGGAGTGGCAAAACAGGCAGGTTGGTGCGGACACCTGTTTTGTAGTTTTAGGCCCTTAGTAAAAAAAAAGTCCCTGGATAAACCCTTTTACTACCAATTCGAAAGAACAAGGAAAAAAACACATAAAAAATGGCAGCAAAAAAAATGTATGGACTTTGTTTTAATTATCCAGATGTTTAGTAAAATTCATCATTTGCGACTATTAAAATATAAAATCTAAAATTTTATTTTTGCACTGTTAAGCCAACGTGTTTTCCTTTAAGGATGATTATGTGAATAATCACAAATAGCGAATTGGACTAAGCTTTTATGTTATGACTTTGGTCTGTTTCTCTGAACAAGTTTATTTGATTTTTTTTTCTGTGGATGATTTGTTAAAAAGAAATATCAAAACACAGACATGTGAACATGAGCAGCATTAAGATTTGAATGAGTACGAGTTCTGTCGTGAACGCAGATGCAGAACAAATGTGAAACGTGATTTTTGCATGAGGCCTAAGGCTTGTTTCCACGGTCAGGAACCTTCAGTATTTGCTGTGGATTGGCCGCAGTGTCCCGATGTTATAACATAGTGGAGGGGATTTTATGAAAATTTTATGAGGAGGGGCGGCGGTGGAGCTTCATTTAGAAGATCGCAGCTCAGCCATACGCTGGTGTGGAAAAATAGCCTAAGGCCTTGGCTCACGACTGTATTTTCCGTCTGATTTGCTTGCCCTTAAAAAAGCGCACGCACTAGGACCAATGTTATTCAGTGGAGCAGTGCAGATGAATGATTTTTGTCACTGACCTGAATCTGTGAAAAAATATCGCAGCATGCACTATTTACCTCCAAAAATCAGATGCCATACAGAGCCACAGTATAGCATTCTGGCGCTTTGTCCGGCTCTTCATACTTGCCCTGTAGCGGTGGCAAGTGTGGTTCATATTTGTGGGGTTGTCACCTTTATATTGTCCGTGACAACTAGTAACCGTATCGCTGCTTCTCAGGCGCCGATGCCTGTGGTACTCATGCGGTTCATGGTTGCCACACGAGTGCCACAAGTATTGCACACACATGGACACGGATATCCCCAGTACTGTTTTTTTCCCGATACTGGAAATATCAGGACGTTATGAAACAGGTCTTATACTCGATCTTTTCTTACGAAACTACAGTGCAAACTACTTGGCTCCCGTAACATGGTGCCTGTAGACTGGACTGAAATTTCCTTCTAAATGGTGAACCCCAGTGAGGGCAGGAATTGTGAAGCGTTGGTGTGCGGTATAAATAATGGTTAATTATAATCACCACACCTCATGTGTGATCCACAAGTCTGCGCAGAACGTTTGTTGCCAAGGAGACCTCCAGCTAATCACTCAGAGTCCATTTGTGCAAGTGCGTCCTAGTGCTGGCTACAGTTCCATCAGTCTTTTTATTTTTTCAACTTATCTGACATATACTGAGCTGTATCTAAAGAATGTTTGATTTCATCTTTCTGTATATATACAACTATGCTTTATTATGTTAAAGCCCTGGAGAAGAACCTGATGTATATAACCTCTGTAGTTACTAGTGTACATGTGTATCAGGACAGTCACAGACTTCGTGCTGCGCTGTGTGAATGGAAATGAAGAAGTACTTAACTTATGAATCGAAGGGAGCATCATAAACTGCACACGTGACCAAGGTTATTACTGTGCCATTAATTCATTCTTGATATCAAGTTATCTTCCTGATAGACGTTATATTATGATGTTTGTGAATGAATGCTGTTGAAGAAGAACGTATGATTGACCAGTGTACTAATTGTTGATTTTCTTTATTTTACCAGAATGCCGCTGGTTGCCCGCTGATTGAGCCGCGCCATGTGTGCCGGCAAAAGCTTCCCAATGTCCGAAGTGAATTGGAATGTATGACAAACATTTCACTATCTAATGTCATTCGCCAGCTAGGAAGCCTTAGTAAGTAACAGGAGGATTGCATTTTTTCTTTTTTCTGGAGCAATGTTGCATTGTAAAATAAAAATTGTGATTTCTTTTTTTTTTTTTTTAACTGGAGTTTAAATACAACAGTGAAAGCAGAACTCTTGTCTCAGATACCTGCTTGAATGGTGAGATCCATGATTTTATGTCTTCCAAGATGTCAGCTGCGCAGAACTTCCTCTTTGAGCAGAACTATTTATACGCTATATGGTTTACAGAAAGTTACATCTGTAATATATAAGTATACCAAGATGTCCAATATCTTTGTGACACGTTTATCTTGCTTTGCTTGATTTGGTTACTTTAAATTTCTTTTGGACTTTTGCCAACCTGCTAAATTTCTTTTTTCTTGCAGGCCGTTATGCAGAGGACATATTTGGAGAGTTGTTCACCGAAGCGAGTCTGTTTGCGCAGCGTGTAGGAACGCTAGGTGAGAGAGTGGAGAAGCTACAGGTCAAAGTGACCCAGCTGGATCCTAAAGAAGAAGAAGGCAAGTAGTTTACAAAGCCATCACATGGTGAATATATGAGGCTGCAATGTGAAAGCTGTATTCCTCTTACCAGTAATCCTTCCTCTCTTAGTATCTTCATGGGTAGCTATGTTGATGCCTAGTTTAAAACACATAGTATGTCAGTACTACCACCAGTGTTTGATATAATCTTGTATTTCATATGGCTATTCAAATTTTCTTGTTTCTCTGCAGTGTCTTTGCAAGGTATAAACACAAGAAAAGCATTCCACAGTAATACCTTGCAAGATCAGCAACTGTTTGTACGTGACTCTCTATCTATTCCTCTTTGTGAAACATATATCACATGTGACATGCCGCCGCCACTCAACATCCTTTCTCCCTACAGGTAAATAAGTGTTTTTGTTTTTTTTTTCTGTTGTTGTTTCTCTTTAAAAAAAAAAAAAAAACTCCTTCTAAAATATATGCTCTTTCTTTACAGGGAACCTGTTACCAGGTTTGGCCGATATGAGATACGGTCACCCCCTTTTAGGACTGATATACAGTATTCTATAATGCTGTATATCTGCCCCAACCCGAACTGCAAGAGAAGAAAAATACCTTTTTTTATACTCGCCTGTGGGGCGGTCCAGTCCATTGGGTGTCGCTCTTGGTCCTACGCTGCTCATCTTCTTGGTTCGTGTGGATGACACCTTCATACGTCATCCACAGAAGTCTCCTCGGCATCGCGGCTCCTGCGCAGGCATACTTCTCTGCTCTGTTGAGGGCAGAGCAAAGGCCTGCAGTGTGCATGACCTGTAACATGGGCCTCTGACCTTTCCCGGAGCTTGCGCACTGCACTGCTTTGCTCTGCCCTCAACAGCACATAGAAGTACACTTGCGCTGGAGCGCGATGCCGAGGAGACTTGCGTGGATGACATAGGGAGGCGTCATCCACATGAACCAAGAAGACAGGAGGCGCCGGACCAAGAACATCGACACCCCTTGGACCGGACCACTTCACAGGTGAGTATAATAAAAGTTATTTTTCTTCTCTTTCAGGTCAGATTGTGGGCTTATATACAGCAGTATAGAATGCTATATGTCCGCCCTGAAAGCTGGTGACCGTAACTCATTGGCCAAAACTGGTGACAGGTTCGCTTTAAACATTGCTTCATTTTTCATACAGGGACGATGGGAAGGAGGCATTGAAGTTTTACACTGACCCCTCATATTTCTTTGACCTGTGGAGGGAGCAGATGTTGCAAGACACTAAGGATATCATGAAAGAAAAGCGTAAACATAGGGTGAGAAGCTGTCACATTTTCAGTAATGCTGTTCTCAAATTCTTCACTGACGACACTTTGGAGAGCTATCTTGCTAGTCGTATGTTCGTGTTTAAAGATGAATGTGTTTACGTTTCTCCAAACTCCAGTACTCGGCTGTCATTGCCAGGGGAAGCTGCATTTGGCTACATATTCCCTGCAGAGGTGGTACATGCCAATGGGAATGCCATAATAGAGCATGTGGACGTGATTTTTTGGAAGTGGACAACAACTCCTCTTTACTGTTTTCTTTTTTAAATTTAAAACCACATATCTTACTAATGTAGTTGTTGTTACAAAGGTGTCCCAATCCGATATTAGCAGCAGTACTCTTCTCTGTATATGCATTGCCTATGGTGAAGAAGGAGACTGCTTTCCTAATAATCCAGTCATCCAGCTTCTGCACATATCGAACTGGCCAAGTGCTGACACAAGAAACCCTCTCCATTGTCAAGCAGAAACTGGGAATGGAACTACCGAGACCATTGTTGATGTCTGAACATCAGAGGGCCTTTGTAAATGACAATGTATTAGTAAGTTGTGTGGATTTATATTAGAGCTTATGTAACCATAGTTATTTTTTTTTAAGTGTGCAATCCTTTTAAATAAACATTTTAGGCAGAACTAATGTAATATGGGCAGATTCTGAGGACTAGTGCATGATACAGAGATGCTCTTTTATTCTTATTGAAATACCTTATTATGCACTCAAGCCCTACACTAGAAAGTAGTCTCATCTGTCTATAAGAGTGAAACACTGCATACACACATTCCTAAAAAATTGCAACACCAAGATGGAAAAGATGTGGAATTATGGGACTCATAGGATCAATAGAAATGTTAATAAAATGGAAACATGAAGAAATAGAAACAAAATTTTTGAAACATCTCGATTTATTTAACCCCTTTACCCCCAAGGGTGGTTTGCATGTTAATGACCAGGCCCATTTTTACAATCTGACCACTGTCCCTTTATGAGGTAATAACTCTGGAACGCTTCCATGGATCCCGGTGATTCTGACATTATCTCGTGACATATTGTACTTCATGATAGTGGTAAAATTTCTTTGATATGACTTGCGTTTATTTGTGAAAAAAATTTGGTGAAAATTTCGCAATTTTCCAACTTTGAATTTTAATGCCCTTAAATCACACAGATATGGCACACAAAATAATAAGTAACATTTCCCACATGTCTACTTTACATCAGCACAATTTTGGAACCAAAATTTTTTTTGTTAAGAAGTTTTAAGGGTTAAAAGTTGACCAGCGATTTCTCATTTTTACACCACTTTTTTTTTTTAGGGACCACATCACATTTGAAGTCACTTTGAGGGGATATGATAGAAAATGCCCAAAAGTGACACCATTCTAAAAACTCCACCTCTCAAGGTGCTCAAAACCACATTCAAGAAGTTTATTAACCCTTCAGGTGCTTCACAGGAATATTTTGAATGTTTAAAAAAAAAATGAACATTTAACTTTTTTTCACAAAAAAAATTACTTCAGGTCCAATTTTTTTTTTTTCCCAAGGGTAACAGGAGAAATTGGACCCCAAAAGTTGTTGTGCAATTTGTTCTGAGTATGCTGATACCCCATATGTGGGGGGAACCACTGTTTGGGCGCATGGCAGAGCTCAGAAGGGAAGGAGCGCCATTTGACTTTTCAACGCAAAATTGTCTGGAATTGAGATCGGATGCCATGTTGCGTTTGGAGAGTCCCTGATGTGCCTAAACAGTGGAAACCCCCCAATTATAACTCCAACCCTAACCTTAACACACCCCTAATCCCAACCATAACCCTAACAGGAAAATGGAAATAAATACATTTTTTTAATTTTATTATTTTTCCCTAACTAAGGGGGTGATAAAGGGGGGTTTGATTTACTATTTATAGCGGGTTTTTATGATTGGCAGCTGTCACGCTAAAAGACGCTTTTTATTGCAAAAAATATTTTTGCATCACCACATTTTGAGAGCTGTAATTTTTCCAGGACGTCCCCCTGACAGCACTATGGAGGACGTCCTCCTCCTCCTTACAGGGACAGGAAGCACACGAGAGGTTAAAAGGTCCCACTCCTCCCCCAATACCTCAGTGTTTTTCCTGTCCCTGCATGGAGGGACACACGAGAGATCGCTGCGAGGAACGCAGTAACTTACCGGGCCCAGGGGATGTGCGGTTCGTCCAAATCCTTCCCCCTGTCAAGAGGTCCAGAGCCGAAACTCCCTCCTTGGGAGTCCCTCTGCTCCAAAGACCGGGGCGGACGAGCTCCCGGGTAAGAGCCGCTCCTTCCGTTGGGAGGCTCTCGGCTCAGGCGTCTTCCTCCTGGTCCAGGGAGGAACGCCGAACAGGCGACCGGAAACTGAGCGTCACTTCCGGTGACGCAGAAAACATGAGGTCAGCGAGTGTTCCGGAAAAGAACGCAGAATGGAAAAGCGCTCTCAGAGGTATCGCAAAACTTCATGCGTTCGGAATTTGATCGCAAAAAAGGTATGGTAAGCGCGTCGCGTTGTTTTTTTTTTGCGTTCCAGGTGGAACGCAGTATGGGCGGTGCTTAAAACTTCGCAGAACGCTATAAAAGCGCGCGAAAGGTAGCGTTTGAATGCTGATCGCTAAATCTGGTAACAGAGTATATGCAGCAGCTACCATAACCGTCTTAAAGCAGAAAAGTAAACCCTTTCTGCAGATAGACATGGAGTCTGAGAAATCCAGAGAGGAGGCAGGGGTAAGTGCGCATAGCGCAAAAACTCCACTCTCATTAAGTAATCCAGACTCAATCCTAAGTATACATATTGTTGTGTTACTTAGGACAAGGATACTTCAGCTACACCTTTGCAGAGCTGTGGGAAGAAACACACTAGAGTGGATGTGCCAATTGCAAAAGTGGCTAAAAAGACTTCGATTCCCTTTGAGGACTCTTCAAGTCTTAAAGATCCTATGGATCGCAAGGCGGACATTCTCCTTAAGCGGGCCTGGGAATCTTCGGCGGCCTTAATAAGGACTAATATTGCGGCTACTTCGGTAGCTAGGTCTATGTGTTTCTGGATAAGTCAATTAGAGGATCAATTGGCTAATAAGACCCCTAGAGCTGAAATTTTAGAATCTCTTCCTCTCATTAAATCAGCAACAGCTTTTCTGGCTGATACCTCGGCTGAGTCAGTCAGGTTTTCTGCCAGAAATAGCTCTTTATCCAACGCTGTCCGGAGGGCTGTTTGGTTGAAATCCTGGTCTGGGGATAATGCCTCTAAAAATAAATTATGTTCATTGCCATTTGCAGGATCAAAGGTATTTGGTCAGGCATTGGATGATATTCTGGAGGCCTCAGATAGCAAAAAAGGATTTCCAGAGGAGAAGCCTAAAAAGTTTCAATCCTTTCGGAAGAAACCAGCCTTCCGTAGACAACCATTCTATAAGGACACAGGTAGACCTAGCAGGGGAACATATAAGGGTTCCTATAATCAAAATAGAGGAAACAGGAGCTCTTTGTTTGGATCTTCCTCAAAACCTAGAAAACAATGACGCCAGGCACATAGGGGGCCGACTTTTGTTCTCGGCAGAGAACTGGGAAAAGGTCACCAAAAACGAGTGGGTACTACAAACTATAAAGGAAGGTTACAGAATAGAACTGGTATCCTATCCGCCCCAGAGATACATTACTCCCACTGTAGTTCAGAGAAATCTAGGAATGTTTCAAGACATTCAAAACTTAATCTTTTCAAAAGTCATTGTGCCGGTTGTTGGGTCAGAGGAAAAGTCGGGTCACTATTCCTCTCTCTTTCCAATAATAAAACCATCAGGAGAGTCAAGAACAATTCTGAATCTAAAACCGTTGAACAAGTATGTTCGCTACAAAAGATTCAGAATGGAGTCTATAAAGTCAACAATTCCTTTAATAGACAAAAACTCGGTAATGTGTACCCTAGACTTAAAAAACGCCTACTATCAGGTGCCCATCCATCCAGCCTCGCAGGAACTTCTAAGATTTGCTGTAAGCCTACGGGAATCCACCTGCCACTTCCAGTTTCAGGGTCTGCCATTCGGACTAGCTTCTGCTCCCAGAGTTTTTACGAAGCTAATATCAGAGGTCGTAGCCTATCTAAGGAATCAAGGAATTATAGTAATACCTTACTTGGATGACTTTCTGTTAGTCGCTCGCTCAGCAGAAATTCTAAATTACCATACAGAGCGAACAATGGCGGTACTAGAATTTCTCGGTTGGGTGATAAATCGAGAAAAATCTCACCTAACTCCCAGTACAAAGAGAATATTTTTAGGAGTACTCCTCGATTCAAGAGCCAGAACAGCTTTCCTGCCAGAGGTCAAGCAAAGATCTTTGATAAGGAAGGTGATAGAGTTGTTAAAAAACGAGTTACCATTCGAAGAGCTATGCAAATTCTGGGAGTAATGACATCATGTATACCATGCGTCAGGTGGGCTCAAGCTCATTCAAGACTCCTTCAAAGAGAGGTGCTATCGTGGTGGGATCGTCATCAGTCATCCCTAGACAAAAGGATCCATCTCTCGCCAAGAGCAAAGAGGTCGTTAGTTTGGTGGACACAAAGCAAGAACCTCAGAAGAGGAGTTCTTTGGGTGCCATCCCCATATGTAGTAATAACTACAGATGCAAGCACATGGGGGTGGGGAGCACATCTGGAAGGAAAGTTTTTGCAAGGCAAATGGCCAGAAAAAATCAGACGAATGTCATCAAATTACCGAGAATTGTATGCGATCTGGGAATCCTTAAGACGGAATCAGGACCGTTTAAGAAACCAGCACGTCAAGATCCTATCGGACAACATGACAGCAGTAGCCTTCATCAAACATCAAGGAGGCTCTCGTTACAGAACACTGCAGGATCTTGCAGAGAAGATATTTGTCTGGGCAGAATGAACAATTCTGTCCATAACGGCGGTTCATCTGGAGGGCTCACAAAACCTAGTGGCAGATTATTTGAGCAGACAGAAGATCTACCCGACAGAGTGGGAGTTGAACCAGAAGGTTTTCCGGTTATTATGTCAACGTTGGGGAACACCTCAAGTGGATCTTTTTGCTACAAGAAAAAACGCAAAACTACCAAGGTTTTTTTCACTGAACCCAGCAGACAATCCGGAAGGAGTAGATGCTTTGAGTCAGAGGTGGAACGAACCTCTATATTATGCTTTCCCGCCAATAGCATTGATACCAGCAGTTCTGAGAAAGATAAGGGAAGACAGTGCGTCAGTAGTACTAATAGTTCCATTTTGGCCAAGGAGGAGCTGGTTTCCTCTACTGGGGGCCATGACCAGACAGGATCCAATCGAGCTTCCTCAGTGGAAGGACATAGTGCACCAGGGACCAGTCCTACACCAGGACCCAGAAAGATTGCACCTGTCAGCTTGGATCCTGAACGGGACATCCTGAAAGCTCGTGGTCTTTCAGATCAAGTAATAACAACGATTCAAGCCAGCAGAAAGCCTGTAACTTCAGCAATATATTATAAGATTTGGAAGAGGTTCTGTCTGGAAGGTGGCAGGTCTGATGTTGTAGCCAGAGTCCCGGATGTTCCGCGAGTACTGGATTTTCTTCAATCAGGGTTTAATATGGGTCTTAGACCTAGTACACTTAAAGTACAGATCTCAGCTTTAAGTACTTACATGGATTACCCTTTAGCCTCACATCCTTGGGTGGTTAGATTCGTTAAAGCAATCCAAAGATTAAGACCTACTATAAGGCAATTGTCTCCCCCCTGGGATTTAAATCTAGTTCTGGGGCACTTTGTAGAACTCCTTTCACTCCAAATAAGGATTTGCCTATTTCTCTCCTATCTATGAAAACAGCTTTCTTGGTAGCTATTACCACAGCCAAAAGAATAGGGGAAATTCAGGCCTTATCCATCAAAGACCCATATATGCAGATCAGAGAGGATCATGTGGTATTAAAATTAGACCCTGCTTTCATGCCCAAAGTAGCCTCTTTGCAAAATCGAAATCAGGAAATAATACTTCCTTCCTTTTGTGAAAAACCTTCAAATGTTAAAGAACAAGCCTTACACTCCTTGGATGTTAGACAGGCAGTAATTGATTACCTGGAGGCCACTGGGGGCTGGAGAAAAGACCCTAATTTGTTTATTTTATATGGAGGTAAAAATAAGGGTAAAAAAGCTTCTAAGCCTTCCATCGCAAGATGGATTACCACCTTAATCATAAAAGCTTACGCATCTGAAGGGATAGATTGTCCCATAAAAATAAAAGCCCATTCTACCAGAGCATTGTCAGCCTCATGGGCAGAAAGAGCAGGAGCATCTTTAGAACAAATTTGTAAAGCAGCCTCTTGGGCTTCGATAAATACCTTTTGTAGGCACTACAAATTAGATGTGTTAGCAGGACAACAGACGGCATATGGTAGAAAAGTATTACAGGCCGTAGTCCCACCCTAGGAGGGTTTCTTTGGTACTCTCCATAGTGCTGTCAGGGGGACGTCCTGGAAAATGGGTATTATACCTACCGATAATTCGGTTTCCAGGAGTCCATCCTGACAGCACGGTTAGTTCCCTCCCTTGTCTATGTTCATGTATATGCTAATTCATATGATGTAATATGTTTAAGTAAATTAAAGTGTTATCACTGGCATTAATCCATGGTATGGTACTTGTCAAATCACTGAGGTATTGGGGGAGGAGTGGGACCTTTTAACCTCTCGTGTGCTTCCTGTCCCTGTAAGGAGGAGGAGGACGTCCTCCATAGTGCTGTCAGGATGGACTCCTGGAAACCGAATTATCGGTAGGTATAATACCCATTTTCCATATTTTGGCCCACAGTCATGTGAGGTCTTATTTTTTGTGGGACAAGTTGACGTTTTTATTGGTGACATTTTTTGGGCATTGACATTTTTTGATCGCTTTTTATTACGATTTTTGAGAGGCAGAATGAACTAAAACCAGCAATTCATGAATTTCTTTTTTTTTTTAAGGGGGGGGCGTTTATTCCGTTCTGCGTATGGTTTAATTGATAAAGCAGTTTTATTCTTCGGGTCAGTACGATTACAACAATACCTCATTTATATTGTTTTTTTTATGTTTTGGCGCTTTTATACAATAAAAACAATTTGCTATAAAAAATAGTTATTTTTGCATAGTTTTATTCTGCAAGCTATAACTTTTTTATTTTTTCGTTGATAACGCTGTATGGCGGCTTGTTTTTTGCGGAACAAGATGACGTTTTCAGCGGTAGGTACCATGTTTATATCCGTCTTTTTGATCGCGTGTTATTCCACTTTTTGTTCGGCGGTATGATGATAAAGCATTGTTTTTTTTTGTTTTTTTTTAAGGGGTTCACTAAAGGGGTTAACTAGTGGGACAGTTTTATAGGGCGGGTCGTTACGGACACGGCAATACTAAATATGTGTACTTTTATTTTTTTTATTTTTTTCTTATTTACATAATAATGTGTTTATTGGGGAATATACACTGCTCAAAAAAATAAAGGGAACACTCAAATAACACATCCTAGATCTGAATGAATGAAATATTCTCATTGAATACTTTGTTCTGTACAAAGTTGAATGTGCTGACAACAAAATCACTCAAAAATCATCAATGGAACTCAAATTTATTAACCAATGGAGGCCTGATTTGGAGTCACCCACAAAATTAGTGTAATGTCCTTAAAACAAGTCAAAATTATGGTCAGTAGTGTGTGTGGCCTGCATGTGCCTACATGATTTCACTGTGCCTGTATGACCTCCCTACAATGCCTGGGCACGCTCCTGATGAGGCAGCAGATGGTCTCCTGAGGGATCTCCTCCCAGACCTGGACTAAAGCATCCGCCAACTCCTGGACAGTCTGTGGTGCAACGTGACGTTGGTGGATGGAACGAGCCATGATGTCCCATATGTGCTCAATCGGATTCAGGTCTGGGGAACGGGCGGGCCAGTCCATAGCTTCAATGCCTTCATCTTGCAGGAACTGCTGACACACTCCAGCTCCATGAGGTCTGGCATTGTCCTGCATTAGGAGGAACCCTAGCCCAACCGCACCAGCATATGTTCTCACAAGGGGTTTGAGGATCTCATCTCAGTACCTAATGGCAGTCAGGCTACCTTTGGCGAACACATGGAGGGCTGTGCGGCCCTCCAAAGAAATGCCACCCCACACCATTACTGACCCACTGCCTAACCGGTCATGCTGAAGGATGTTGCAGGCAGCAGATCGCTCCCCATGGCGTCTCCAGACTCTGTCACGTCTGTCACATGTGCTCAGTGTGAACCTGCTTTCATCTGTGAAGAGCACAGGGCGCCAGTGGTGAATTTGCCAATCCTGGTGTTCTGTGGCAAATGCCAAGCGTCCTTCACGGTGTTGGGCTGTGAGCACAACCCCCATCTGTGGACGTCGGGCACTCAGACCATCCTCATGGAGTCGGTTTCTAACCGTTTGTGCAGACATATGTACATTTGTGGCCTGCTGGGGGTCATTTTGCAGGGCTCTGGCAGTGCTCCTCCTGTTCCTCCTTGCTCAAAGGCAGAGGTAGCGGTCCTGCTGCTGGGTTGTTGCCCTCCTACGGCCTCCTCCATGTCTCCTGGTGTACTGGCCTGTCTTCTGGTAGCGCCTCCAGCCTCTGGACACTACGCTGACAGACACAGCAAACCTTCTTGCCACAGCTCGCATTGATGTGCCATCCTGGAATAACTGCACTACCTGAGCCACTTGTGTGGGTTGTAGAGTCTGTCTCATGATACCACGAGTGTGAAAGCACAACCAACATTCAAAAGTGACCAAAACATCAGCCAGAAAGCATTAGTACTGAGATGTGTTCTGTGGTCCCCACCTGCATTAACACTCCTTTATAGAGGCTATGTGCACAGTTGCGGAATTGCCATGGAAATTTACGCGGCAATTCCGCACCTCCCTGCCGCGGGAAATACGCATATTATAGGTATGCGTATTCCCGCTAAAACCTAGCGTTTTGCAAGTGTAATTAGCTTGCAGAATGCTAGCGTTTTACAAGCAATCTGACAGGTTGGTCACACGAGTCAAAAAAGTGTTTGACACGTGTGACCAACTTTTTACTATTGATGCCGCCTATGCCGCATCAATAGTAAAAAGATCTAATGTAAAAATAATAAAAAAAATTAATAAATCATGATATTCTCACCTTCCGGCGGCCCCCCAGCTTTCCCGCCTCTCAGCGACGCTCCCGGCCAATCCCGTTCCCAGGCGTCCTTTGCGACAATGACCCCGAGGACGTAGCATCACGCGAGACCGCTACGTCATCTGGGGTGATTCTCGCAATGCATTACTGGGAACGGGATTGGCCGGGAGCGTCGCTAAGAGGCGGGAAAGCTGCGGGGGCCACCGGAAGGTGAGAATATCATTATTTTTTATTTTAATTATTGTTTTTACATGGATATGGTACCCAGGGCCTGGAGGAGAGTCTCCTCTCCTCCAGACCCTGGGTACCATCCGCACATGAACCGCTTACTTTGCGCATGGTGGGCACAGCCACATGCGGAAAGTAATCGGTTCAATGCATTCCTATGGCGGCGGAATCGCCGCGGTTCCGCAAAAAAGAATGAGCATGCTGCGGATTCTTCCGCGATGCGATTCCGCCGCGGAAAAACCCGCAGCATGTGCACAGCATTGCGGAATCCCATAGGCCATAATGAGTTGTATTGTGTAAGCAGTTTTGCCGCGTTTCCGCCGCGAAAAACCGCTAGGAATCCGCAACGTGTGCACAGGCCCTGAACGTGTCTTGATAATTGCCAATAATTTCCATCTGTTGTCTATTCCATTTCCACAACAGCTTGTGAAATTAATTGTCATCAGTGTTGCTTCCTAAGTGGACAGTTTGATTTCACAGAAGTTTGATTTACTTAGTTATATTCTGTTGTTTAAGTGTTCCCTTTATTTTTTTGAGCAGTGTATATATTTTTTTGTTATTTATTTAGGGATTTTTTTTAAAATAGTTTTACACATGTAAATTTTTTTTTTTTTACATTGTCTGAGGGTGAGATTACTATATAATGTCAGATCGCTGATCTGACACTTTTCACAGCACTGTGTCAGATCAGTGATCTGACAGGCAGTGCAGGAGGCTTGCCGGGGCCTGCTCTCAGCAGGCACTGACAAGCCACCTCCCTGCAGGACTCGGAAGGACTCTGCAGCCATCTTGGATCCAGGGGCCTGCAGGGAGGAGGCCCTCGGAACAACGCGATCACAACGCATTCTGAGGTTCTCAAGGAAGTACGCAGGGAGCACCCTCCCTGTGCGATGCTTTGCTATGCCACCGGAACACTGCGATCTTATTTGATCGCAGTGTGCCGGGGGTTAAAGTTCTGGGAGAGGTCCGTGACCGCTCCTGGCACTTAGTGTCAGGTGTCAGCTGTGAGAATCAGCTGACACCCGACCGCGCTCCCTCCGTGAGCACGCCTAATCGCATATGACGTACTATCCTTCCAGGGTTAATAAGGCCCAGGTCACATGAACGGGATAGTACGTCTAAGGTCAGAGAGGGGTTAATATCAATTATGAGGGGCACACTCAAAAATACAGCTATGGCATGCTACCAATGAGGTTATTAATGGTTGTCTGAGGAATGTTCTGCCCGTGAATGCAGTTGGACATGCAAATCATCAAGATCCACACCTGGCAGCTTCCTTTGCAATTGCTAACCAATGATGTGCTCAATGGTAGACAAGTCTGGAGACACTATCACGTTTTGGTCACACAGACTGCTCACATTAACGAGCAACATATTGCTTGACATTATCGTGTGGAAAAACAGCTCGTTCGACACTGGAAGAAATGGCTGTACCACTGGTTCCACAATTGATCCATTCTGGAATGCAGGTGAAATTGGACGTCACATACAAAATGTATGGCAGGGGTGGGGAATCTTTTTTTTTTTTTTTTTCTGCCAAGGGACATTTGGATATTTATGCAATCCTTCGAGGAGCCGTACAAATCGCGCTCTAACTCTGCCCATAAAGTACGTCCTGATGCTGACACTGGTGTCAGGACATAATCTTTCATTGCACAGGCCTCAGTGTCCAGTAAGGAATATTGCATCCGCGTGCTCACAGAGCAAGAAGAAATTAATGGGCGGGCGGATGTCAAAATACAACTGCCGGCCCAAGCACTGCAGTCCCGGGAAATCTGCCCGGGGCCAGATAAAGGGTCATCGCGGGCATGAGGTTCCCCACCCCTGGCCTAACTTGTCAAACAGCGTCTAAACATACCATCACAGGGCATTTGCACCACATTGGGCAATGTAGCCAGACATCCAACTCCAGGATTTCTATTGACCTTGTACCACCGCTCTAAAATGCTATCATGGGTACAGATCAAGACGGCTTTAGAGACCAGAATGTAGATGGGATTGTGATAATAGAAGTTCAAGCTATTAATGTCATTTTTGCTACTTTGATGTCTACTCTTTCATTTATTTCAATGTGTTTCATAGGTTTAAATGTATAATGTAGTGTATAATATTTTCTCTATTCTAAATCTAATCAAATACAATCTGGCTTAAGTGTTCATTGTTAAAACTAACAAATAAACTAACAAATATCACATTTAGAAGTGAATCGTTTCACTTGAAATGTGTTAAAACGACTGTATATTCACCTTAAATCCATAGAAATTTGTTATACTATTTTGAACAAATAATGGTGTTCAAGCTGCTCTTTACATATAAGATCTAATATACCTTATATACTCGAGTATAAGCCGAGATTTTCAGCCCATTTTTTAGGGCTGAAAGTCCCCCTCTCGGCTTATACTCGAGTCATATACAGGGGGAGGCGGAGCGCAGCTGTTCTATATACTCACCCCTCCGCCGGCGCGGTCTCTGCAGACCCTGCTCTTCTCCCACGGTCTCCGGCGCCAGTGTTCAGCGGTCAGGTTGTACCGCTCATTAAGTCATGAATATGCACATATTCATGACTTTAATGAGCGTTACCACGTAACCGCTGAACACTGGCGCCGGAGACCGCGGGAGAAGAGTAGGGCAGAGACGCGCCGGCGGAAGGGTGAGTATAAGCGATATTTACCTGTCCCGTTCCACCGCTGCTCGCCGCTGTGTCCTCGGGTCCTCTTGCTGCGATGTTCAGGCAGAAGGCGCGATGACGTGGTTACTGCGCGCTGCGCCCTCTGCCTGATCATTCACTGCTGGAGGACCCGGAAGATAGCGGCGCTCAGCGGTGGACCGGTTGACAGATAAATATCGCAGGTGCCGGGGCCCTGAGCGAGCGATGACACCGGCACCTGTCCCCCATATCGCGCCGGTGTCCCAGCCTGCTCAGGACACCGGCACCTGGCCCCCAGCGACAAGAGGTGAGTATGTCTTTTTTTGCAGCAGCAGCATAAGGGGCCTATTCAATGCAGCATCTATGGGGGCATAATACATGGGCATCTATGGGGGCATAATCTATGGAGAATCTATGGGGGCATAATCATGGAGCATCTATGGGGGCATAATCTAAGGAGCATCTATGGGGGCATAATCTATGGAGCATCTATGGGGGCATAATCCATGGGGGCACAATCTATGGGGGCATAATACATGGGGCATCTATGGGGGCATAATCTAAGGAGCATCTATGGGGGCATAATCCATGGAGCATCTATGGGGGCATATTAACATCTATGGGGGCATAATCCATGGGGCACAATCTATGGAGCATAATACATGGGGCATCTATGGGGGCATAATGTAAGGAGCATCTATGGGGGCACAATCTATGGAGCATCTTGTGGGGCATAATACATGGGGCAGCATATGGGGCACAATACATGGAGCATCTTGTGGGCATAATACATGGGGCAGCATATGGGGCATATTCTCATTTTCCACCCTAGGCTTATACTCGAGTCGATAAGTTTTCCCAGTTTTTTGTGGCAAAATTAGGGGGGTCGGCTTATACTCAAGTATATACGGTAATCTAATAATCTAATTTGCACACTATGTGCATTTCTATTTTAAATTTCTTCTTGTGGGAAGAAGGATTTGAATTAGACTCTCCTGTGCCTGCTCATGTATATGCATGCTACCATACACAATCGATCTTGTTTTACTGTAAAGAGAAAAGAGATGTTAGAGTGAAATAGGAAGGGAGGTGAAGGTAAGAGAAAGTTCATTACTGAGCAACTAGCAGCTGTTAGTATAAATTCAAAATTTGCCTTGAAGTCCATAACTAGTTAATGAGTGCCAATACGCCTTTTAACGGCGGTAGTTCAGGGGCCTTAAAAACCAAAAGTGTCGCTGAGGAATAAAAGTATGTGACAGCTGACACCCAGCGGTATCTACCCCAGATGGGATTGGGGCCAATTAACCCCTTAAATACTGCTGCCAATCGGGTCTGCTGTATTTTAAGTTGTTACAATGGGGTCACAAGACCCCTTTAATAACCATTGGACCCCCACGATGAGAATCGCGGGTCCCGATGGTTACCATGGTACACTGAGGTCATGTGATGACCCCAGGGTATGGTGGCCTGTGAGATCCAACAATAAGCTGAGTCTCACAGGCACCAGTCAGTGACTCACTGACAGTCTCATGCACTGCTGTACATGATTACATCAGTGTATGAGACCAGTGATCAAAATAAAATTTAGTGGGACTAAGTAAAAAAGGTGACAAAAAGTAAAATAAAACGTGACTAAAACACAAATAAGCGCACACAAATGACTAAAATCCATTTTGCCACTCAAAATGCAGCGTTTGTTATAATACAAAAAATAAACAAAAAAAGTACACATAAAACTATAAAACTGGCACGTTATTTATTCCTTTTGTCGTATTCCGTAAATAAATAAAAAAATTAGCCAAAAATGTCACTGTTTCATCATAGTGAGTCACAATAAAGAATAAAAAGCAATCAAAAAGTCATATGTACAAAAATGTGGTATAAAGGAAAACTCCACACCGTCCTGCAAAAAACAAGCCCTAATATGGCTCATTTGGCAAAAAAAATAAAAAGTTATAGCTCTCAGAATATGGCCATGCAAAAACAAATTAATTTTACTAAAATATTGTTTTTAGTTTGTAAAAATAGCAAAGCTTAAAAAAATATATAAATCGGGTATCACTAATCGTACCGACCCAACAAACAAATTTGTCTTATCACTTTTAACGCATGGTGAATGGTGCATAAAAAATAAAATTAAAAGCAAGAACTGAATTGCTTGGTTTTGTTCTGTGTCTGAAAAATCTGAATAAAAAGCGATCAAGAAATATTATGCTCCCCAAAATGGTACCAAAAAAATCTGCACCACGTCCCGCAAAAAATTAAGCCCTCCTACAGCTCTGTTCTCCAAAAAATAAAAGTTACATCTCTCAGAATGTGGCGACAAAAAACTACTTTTTTATAGAAAAGCATTTTTACTGTGTAATAGCAGAAAAACCTAAAAAAAAAACAGATATAAATCTGGTATCGCTGTAATCGCACCGACCTGAAGAATAAATC
Source organism: Oophaga sylvatica (assembly GCA_033576555.1). NCBI lineage: Eukaryota > Metazoa > Chordata > Amphibia > Anura > Dendrobatidae > Oophaga > Oophaga sylvatica. The sequence continues at coordinate 401,207,166 of JARQOD010000002.1, forward strand.
CACCTTATCACTTATATGGCACGGTGAACTACGCAAAAATAAAAATAAGATTATTCTTGTACTGCTGTCTATTTGTTCATTCTACCTCCAAAAATTGGAATAAGGCTCAGCTCACATTTATCTTACGCTCTCCGCTGAGCGCTTACGTCGTGGTTTCAGTGTAAATTCTTCAAAACCGTGATTCAGACAAAACCTCGGATGGAACAAGTCACTTTGGACTGGTCTGTGTTCCGGCGGTGTTCCATCATTTTAGACGTCTTTTTAGCGCACAAGTGTGAACGACCACAGATCTGTGCACACCTAAAATGATGGATCCTACCGAAGCAGGCGCAAAACGGAGTACGAAGTGTCTCCATCTCCCTCATGGTGGATGGTTCCATTGGAGGTTTCATCTGAATGACATTTTTGTGGGATTTACACGGAATCCCCAACGTAAGTGATCAGCGTAGAATGCAAGAATTTGCTCCCTGTTTTATACTGAAAGTGATCAAAAAATATAATGACCCCAAAATGTTACCAATCAAAACCCTCATTTATCCTGCACAAAACCCATTCAGGTCCGTCATCTGTCACTGGAACTATAGGGGGTTCTCGCGTTACTGGTAGAACAAAGACTCTGGAAAAGCGACATGGTTCCCATCCCCTCAAATAAAATCCAGTGAATTCTGCTCTCCCAAAAACAAATGTCTCCTCCTTCTGAGCCCCACTGTGCCTAAACCACAGTAACCGGCTACATATTTGGTATTATTGTAATGGAGAGCAGGCACTTAATTTACGGGTTCGTATCGACAGAAGCACAATATATGCGGGCGCTACAATAAATGGGGGCTCTACACAATATAGGGACACAGTGTATGGGCATTACACTGGCAGATTTGCAATACTCCAGAAAAAAGCCTGGTATAGTCATTGCAGCCGTAGAAATTAATTTAGAGGTGCAGTTTCTATAATGGGGTCACTTTTGGGGTTTTCCTGCTGTTCTGGCACCTTCAGGGCTGCGCAAATGTCGCCTGTAAACTATTCTAGCAAAATCTGTGCTCCACAAGCCAAATTGCGCTCCTTCTCAGCCCTGACGTGTGGCCTACCAGTAATTTCTGACAGCAAATGGGGCAGCACCGCGTTCGAGAGAAATTGCACAGTAAGGCTAAGTGCACACGTTCAGGAATGTTTGCAGAATATTCCTGAGCAAAAACTGACTTTTTTCGCGGTAAAAACGCGCGTTTTTGGTGTGTTTTTTGTGCGGATTTGACGCGTTTTTACCGCGATTTTTTCCTGAACTTTCTAGGTCATTAATATAGCGGCAAAAACGCTATAATTCCGCAAAATTAATGAACATGTTGCTACTTTTTCCGCGATGCGTTTTTTTCGCGGAAAAAAAACGCACCATGTGCACAAAAATTGCGGAATTCATTCTAAATGATAGGATGCTTAATTGATGCGTTTTTGACGCGTTTTTCCCCTGAAAAAACACGAAAAAAACGCATATAATCCTGAACGTGTGCACTTAGCCTAAATTGTGGGGTCTAGTTTCACCTATTAACCCTTATGTATCTGACAAATTTGCAGCAAATACAAAGATTTTTACCACTAAAATGTCATATTTCAGCTGCAGATGGAAGGAAGAGAGCCACAGTAATTCATTACTGATGGGTAGGCGGAGCCCCAGATCAGGATGACACCTCAGATCAAAAGCGTGTTGACTGGCTGGCTCCTCCAGCTCGGGCTCCTTCTACTCAGCTCCTTCAGTCTAAGATTTGAGGTCTCAGAGGATGGTCGCTGCTGGAAGCAGCTCCTCAGAAGATTTTATTATTTTTATCGGACAAGAGACTTGGACATGAGTCTGAAAGGTCTCAGGGGTCTCAGCGCTGCTGGACCCCACCTCTCCCTTGGCGGATCTGTATTTTACATAAATGGTCCCTGCAGAATCTTGCCGGCCCTGGGGGACGAGGTTAGCTTCCTGGCGGGGACGCAAACCGCACACTGGGGTCACTGCGTTCCCCGCCCTGGGGGGGAGCATGGGCACAAGCGCCACAAATCCTGAGGGGTCCCTGTGGCGCTCAGCTGGTGAGTACTCCACAATATATTTTATATAAAATGTGTGAGTGCTTTAGCGACTGCTGTGACAGCGCTATTACATGTGTGTTAATGTACTATAAGCGCTGCGGTGGCAGCGCCATGACATGTGAATGTGGTGTTTCTGTACAACCGTTGTCCGCAGGCAGATGCCTGCAGGACAGGGGGGGAGCAGGAGTGAGGAGTTTTGGCGCTCATTTTTTTGAGGGGGGGAGTGGCTTCACGGTCTTTCATGCAGGAAGCGCGCGATTGCGCTTCTCTTCCGGCTCCCTCAGCGCGGTGGCCATTAAAAAGGCTCCCGGGCTCCTCAGACTCCGCTCCTCCCGTCTCAGACACCGAACCAGCTGGGTGAGTGCGTTTTTTTCCTCACCCCACAGCGCAGATACATAGCGCTATTCTGCAGCTGGGTCTCATATAGAGACCTTGTTTTTTCTTACAGCCTGCGACATTAACCCCTCTTGAGGGTTTACTCGGCATACAGCTGGGGTAGCTCTATTTTAAGACTTAACCCTTCAGCGTGCTGGTTTGCATTCACTTGAAAAAAAAAAAAAAAAAACCGCGTTTTTTTCAGGTTTTCTGACATTTGACCTGCCATATACAGTGTGAGGCATGTCAGAACAGGGTTCAGAAGGCGCGGACCATATTCCAGTTCCGCTTCGGCAGTCTGGTACGCAGTTCTCCACAGCGTCTAGCGCTGCGGTTGGAGGTCTCAGTGATGCAAAATTAGATGCTATCGCCAGTTCTATTAATGGCTTGTCTGACCTTTTGGGTCAATATGTGTCAGCTAGATCCTCTCAGGACAGGAAGCGACACAGGCCGTGTCCATCCTTCCCCCGTAGCGAATCAGATGTCTCTGATTTGGATTGTGGAGAGGGTTCTCCTTTAAGTTCAGAAGGGGAAATGTCCGATTCGGATAAGGAGGAACGGCGGGGACTTTCGTCCCTTGTGAGACGTACAGAGGCATTTATTGAAGCCATGAGAGAGGTTTTGCAGTTACCGGAGGTGGTAACTAGTTTACCTGGTAAATCAGCACGAATGTACCAGTAGTATCGTACGTCACGATCAGCTTTGCCAGATCTAGATGATCTTAACAGTGCAGTAGAAAAGGAACGTCTGTGTCCGGATAAACGTTTTCACGGAACACGTTTCTTTGACGCACTTTATCCGTGTTCCACAGAGTCGAGAGATAATTGGACTCCCTCTCCTGAAGTGGATTTTTCCTTATCCCAGCTTAGTAAATCCTCACTGCTTCCTGTTAAAGGGAAGGCGAGTTTGCAGGATCCGCTGGACAGAAAAACGGAAATGGCTGCGAAATCAAATTATGAGGCCGCGGGTCATGGATTCAGAGCGGTACTAGGATCCATGTGTGCTTCTAAAGCTTCTATAAGCTGGTTGGACCTTTTACACAAGGAAAATGGATCTCCGTCATCTGAGATGGAGGAGATTTTCGAATGGTTGGACACTGCAGTCCGATATATCTATGATGCAGGTCTGGATACGGCGTCACTTCTGTCCAGGGCGCAGGCTTCGGCGATCACAGTCAGAAGAGCACTGTGGTCAGACAGTGGGCCGGGGATGCGGTCTCCAAACAAGGTTTGCTGGCCTTAGCTTATAAAGGTGGTCATCTTTTTGGGTCTGACCTCACAGAGCTGATTACCAAGGCAAAGGCAAAAGAAGCAACGTTACCACAACGCAGAGCTATGGCTTCTGTGTCTGGCAGGACATATAGTGGTCGGCGGTCCTTTCGGGGCCGAGGTCGATTCGCTCAGTCCTCTTGGGGATCGGGTCGTTCCTCTTTCTCGGCAAAAAAGTCCTCCCAGAAATCTCGCACCCCCTGGAAGCAGAATTTCCGTCAAGACAAGCGGGAAACTGACAAGAAGCCCGCCAAGACGGACTGACGCCAGGAGTCCACTCGAGGATTCTCGAGTGGGGGGTCGCCTGCTCCAATTCAAGGAGACTTGGATTTCTCGCGTTCCAGATTCATGGGTAACGCGGGTCGTGTCAGCAGGTTATTTCATAGAGTTCTCTTCTCGACCCCCAGACACCTTTTGCCAGTCTCGCATTCCGTCAGAACCCGAGCTTTTGGTCGCTCTGCAGCGAGAGGTCGAATTTCTTCTTCAGAAGGGTGTGGTAATACCGGTTCCGCCAGAAGACCGGGGAAAAGGATTTTATTTCCAATCTGTTTGTGGTTCCCAAAAAGGAGGACAAATTTCGTCCGATTCTGGATCTCAAAAGATTGAATCGGCATGTCCACACCCGGAAATTCCGCATGGAGTCACTTCGCTCCGTTGTGGCAGCCCTGTCGCAGAACGATTTTTTGGTATCAAGCGACATCCGCGACGCTTATTTACATGTTCCGTCGGAAGGACTCATCAACGTTTTCTTCGTTTTGCCATAGGTCGGGACCATTACCAGTTCGTGGCTCTGCCATTCGGCTTAGCCTCGGCGCCCAGAGTATTTACAAAGATTCTGGTGCCTCTCATGGCAATTCTTCGAAGACAAGGAATTACGATTCTTCCTTACCTGGACGATCTTTTGATCGTGGCATCCTCGGAGGAGGAAGCAGTGACAGCTCGCAATCTGTCTCTTCAGTTACTGAAGGACTTCGGTTGGCTGGTCAATTGGGAGAAGTCGTTTCTGGAACCGTCGCAAGCAATCCTCTTTTTGGGAATGCATTTCGACACTGTACGGGCAGTAGTCTCCCTACCTTCAGACAAACAGTCATGTCTTCTTCGACATGTACAGATCATGAAGTCTTCGACAACAATGTCCCTTCGGAAGTGTATGCGTCTTCTGGGCTTAATGGTGGCCTCCATGGAGGCAATTCCGTTTGCCCAGTTTCATTCCAGAGCTCTCCAAAGGTTCATCCTGGGTCATTGGAATCAGTCGCAATCGCTGGATTGCAGTGTCACCATCTCTCGCAGGGTGCGAGAGTCTCTAGGATGGTGGTTACGTCCAGGAGCTTTATCCCTGGGGAAATCTTTCCTCCCCCGAAATGGTCGGTCATAACCACCGATGCCAGCCTGACGGGCTGGGGGGGTGTTTGGAACGATTCCTGGATTCAGGGAGTATGGTCATCGGAAGAGGCTGTTCTACCGATCAATATCCTGGAATTGAGGGCGATTTTCCTTTGCCTCCAACACTGGACGGTCCCTTTGAGCGGTCTGCCAGTCCGAGTGCAGACAGACAACGCGACAGCGGTTGCGTATATCAATCACCAAGGCGGGACAAGGAGTCCCAGGCTCATGGTGGAAGTGTCTCGGATCCTGATCTGGGCCGAGGCCAGGGTTCCAGCCATTTCTGCAATCCACATTCCAGGGGTTCAGAATGTTACGGTGGACTTTCTCAGTCGCGAGAAGATGGATCCCGGAGAATGGAGTCTTCATCCGGAGATTTTTGCAATGCTGTGCTCCCATTGGGGAACTCCCAAGTGGATTTGATGGCATCCAGGTCCAATGCCAAACTACCGATGTTCATGTCCAGGTTCAAGGACCGGAAGGCTGTGGAGGTGGATGCTCTGGTGGCTCCGTGGGACCAATTCGAGCTGATTTATGTGTTTCCACCGATATCTTTGCTTCCTCTGGTACTGCGTCGGATCAGACTGGAGAGAATCCCGGCTATGTTAATAGCACCAGATTGGCCAAGGAGGACGTGGTTTTCAACGCTAATGTCGCTGTTGGCGGCACCTCTATTTCCACTTCCTCTTCGACCGGACCTTTTAACTCAGGGGCCCGTTTGTCATCCGGACTTGAAGTCTCTGCCTTTGACGGCGTGGCTCTTGAGACCGAAATATTGACCCGTAGAGGTTTTTCAGCCGAGGTCATTGCTACTCTTCGAGCTGCCAGAAGTCCGGCTACTACTAGGATTTACCACAAAACTTGGGAAACCTTCTTTTCGTGGTGTTCGGGGTCTTCACGGGACCCGAGGAAATTTTCCATTCCCAATTTGCTGGCTTTTCTGCAGCATGGGTTAGACAAGGGTTTGGCAGTTAGCACCCTGAAAGGTCAGGTTTCTGCTCTGTCCTTATTATTCCGGAGAGTTATTGCCTCGCGTAGGGACGTGCTTTCCTTTTTCCGCGGTATAGCTCGTAAGTTTCCGCCGCGGAAGGCGCCTGTGTCTCCTTGGCGGCTCAACCTTGTCTTGGAGGCTCTTCAGCATAAACCTTTTGAGCCTATGGATTCTGCTAGCCTTTCTTTACTTTCTTGGAAGGTGGCCTTCCTAGTAGCGGTCACCTCTTTGAGGAGAGTTTCTGAGTTGGCAGCTCTTTCTTGCTCGCCTCCTTTTCTGGAGTTTTTTCCGGATCGTGTGGTGCTTCGCACACGGGGTGATTTCCTACTTAAAGTGGAGCGAGCTTTACACACATGGATTTAGTGCGGGCCTTGAAGTTTTATCTATCTATTACTCAAGGTTTTCGTAAAACGGACTCCCTGTTTGTGGTTCCAGCAGGTCGTCGGCGTGGTCAACGAGCTTCCAAGGATTCTATAGCTCGTTGGATCCGGTCAGCTATTTTGGAAGCTTACCGTCTTGGGGGTGAATCTTGTCCGATCAAGATTCGAGCCCATTCCACGAGAGCTGTGGCTTCATCGTGGGCTTTCCATCAAGGTGCCTCGGCAGTGCAGCTCTGCCGGGCGGCAACTTGGCGCTCTGTCCACACGTTTACAAAGTTTTATAAAGTGGACGTCAGTGCTTCCGCTGATGCAGCCCTCGGACGTAGGGTCCTGCAGGCAGCTGTAGTTTAAAGTTCTCGATGAACTTGTGTTTAGCGCTAGTTGGCTTTTCTTTGTTAAGGTTGTTGGGTTTCTGCCTTTTGTTAGTTTTTTCCCACCCTTATTTTTGAACTGCTTTGGGACGTCCCCATCAGTAATGAATTACTGTGGCTCTCTTCCTTCCATCTGCAGCTGAAACACGGATTTTGGTAAGAACTTACCTGTAAAATCCTTTTCAGCGAAGGAAGGGAGACACAGCACCCCCCAAGGCAGAAGTGTGTTGATGTTTTTAGATGCAGCGCGAACCCTTATCTGATTGCGATATCTGGGCTGTGGTCAGCGCGCTAAGGCTCTGTTCCAGCATCGCCAGCTCATCACAGTAGTTAGGTTCAGTGAGTAGTCCCTGGAACTCTGTGGTTTTTGGCTTACTTTGCATGCATAACCTGTATTCTTGTGTTTTCTCTGAAGTTCCTTCAGAAGGGGTTATGTTTGCTCCGCTGGTGATCTTGGTTCTTCCCTAAAGCTTTGGTACATTGGAAGGAGCTGAGTAGGAGGAGCCCGAGCTGGAGGAGCCAGCCAGTCAACACGCTTTTGATCTGAGGTGTCATCCTGTCTGGGGCTCCGCCTACCCATCAGTAATGAATTACTGTGTCTCCCTTCCTTCGCTGAAAAGGATTTTACAGGTAAGTTCTTACCAAAATCCGTGTTTCCACGTCTCAATGTTATAAAATTCTGTGAGGCACATATGGGTTCAAAATACTCATTCCACCCATAGATGAATTTCTTGAGGGGTCTAATTTTCAAAATAGGGTCACTTGTGGGGGATTTCTGCTGTTTTCACATGTTAGAGGCTCTTCAAATGCAACATGGAATTTACAATCTATCCCAAGCAAATAGCGCTTTTTCCTTTCCTAGCCGTGTGCCCAAGCAGACGTTTTTGACCACATATTGGGTATGGTCGCGTTCGGGACAAATTTCGCAACAAATTATGGTGCTTGTTTTCTCCTATTATCCATTGTGAAAATTACAAATTTGGGGCTAAAACATTTTCGTGAAAAAAATGAACATTTTCAATATGACAATCTAATGTGATCAAATTCTGTGTAGTACTTGTGAGTTCAAAATGCTCATATACCACTGGATAAAATCCTTGATGGGTGTAGTTTCCAAAATGGGGTCACTTGTGTTGGTATTTTACTGTTTAGGCACATCAGGGGCTCTCCAAACACGACATGACGCCCACAGACCATTCCATCAAAATATGCATTCCAAAATGTCACTCCCTCCTTTCCGAGTGCTGCCGTGCACCCAAATAGTAGTATTCCCCCACATATGGGGTATGGGCGTACTCGGTAGAAAATGTACAGCAAATTATAGGGTCCATTTTCTCCTGTTACCTTGTGAAAATAAAAAAAAAAATTGGGGCTAAAAGTACATTTTTGTGGGTAAAATGTGATTTTTGTATTTATTTTCACAGATCTGTGAAGCACCTGGGGGTTCAAGGTGCTCAATACACATCTAGATAAGTTCTGTGAGGGGTCTAGTTTCCAAAATGTGGTCACTTGTGGGGGGTTTACACTGTTTAGGCACATCGGGGGCTCTACAAACGTGACATGGCGTCTACTCTCGATTCCAGACGGTTTTGCATTCAAAAAGTCAAACGGTGCTCCTTCCCTTCCGAGCCCTGCCATGTGCCCAAATAGTATTCCCCCGCATAAGGGATAGCGGCATGCTGAGTAGAAAATGTACAACAAATTTTGGGGTCCATTTTCTCCTGTTGCCCTTGTGAAATAAAAAAGTTTGGCGCTAAAGTAAAAATTTTGTGGAAAAAAAAAAGTTAAATGTTCATTCTTTCCTTCCACATTTCTTTAGCTACTGTGAAGAACTGTAAGGGTTAATAAAGTTCTTGAATGTGGTTTTGAGGGGTGCAGTTTTTAGAATGGTGTCGCTTTTGAGTATTTTCCGTCATATAGGCCCTCTAAAATCACTTCATTTTGTGTGACATAACTCTAATTTAAAGGCATAAAATTAAAAGTTTGAAAATTGGGAAATTATCAAAATTTCGCCAAATTTCCGATAGTTTCACAAATAAACACAAGTCATATCAAAGAAATGTTACCACTATCATGAAGTACAATATGTCACAAAAATACAATCTTAGAATCAGTGGGATCCGTTGAAGCATTCCAGAGTTATAACCAAGTAACACTGATTTAAAAATTTTTGCCTGGTCAGTAGGGTCAAAATTGGCTCGGTACCTAAGGAATTAAATTGCCTTCAAGTCCTTCAACTCATTGTACGTATTTTTTTTTTCTTTTTTAGAAAGAAAAGAAAGATAATCCCAACCGCGGCAATGTTAATCCGCGGAAGATTCGCACACGGAAAGATCAGTGGGAGCAATTAAAGATGGGTCCAGAATTTGTGGATGCAAAAAGTCAACTTTCTGGGTATGATTATCTTGATTAGAAGTATAGAAAGCAAGATTTAAGTTGGCAGACTGGAATTACCTTCATAGACTGTTCATTGCACTAGTGGTCCAAAACTTTTTCTTATTATAAAGAGATCATTACATAAAACATACTGTTTTTTTTGTATTTTTAAGGGTCCAAGTAACTCACAATGGTTCTGTTAGCCCTGTGGATATGGGAGAAATAAACCATTACCCTCCTCCACCACCAAGTGATGACATGCCTAGCCCAACTCTACCTTCTGGTGATGCTTTGCCTCCTCCTCCCATGGAATTTAGGTGAAAAGAAGATCAATAACATACAATTTAAAAGTGAATGAAGGATAGATGTGTGTTGTATTCTATAATGGTAATCTTGGATGTGCCTCAAGGCTATTTACATAAAAGTCAAAAGTAATTTTCTGGTATATCTTGGAGGCATGTTAGTAAATGACAGTATTGGAGTCTATACCTTTGCCAATTTACATAATTTAGACCATTCGTCACAAGAAATTTGTGATTGAAGATTTCTAGTAAAGTAAATCTTTTCATGACAATAGATGTTTGATCACTTTGTATAGCACTACAGCCCAATTGATCTGGAAATCAATGGTTGCCAAATTAATTGGGCTGGAATGTAGTACGTAGCAAAGTTATGGACTGGAACAGTAAATTTTAGGGGGAAATTTCTAAAAGAGACATAGCATTTACGGTAACTAGATCTAGGTAATTTATTCTGATGATCATGGAGGGTCCCAGTAGTTGGATACCCACCAAAGAACAAATTATGTCATATTATGATTGATGTGTCAATAGTTGCAGTAGTGGAAAAAACACTGTTATTGAGGATAAGTACTGCTGGTATTATTTGTATAGTAAATGAGACACAGCCTTGCTTATACACTATGTGCAGAATTACTAGGCAAGTTGTATTTGAGAGGATTGTTTTTATTATTGAGCAACAACTATGTTCTCAATCAACCCAAAAGACTCATAAATATCAAAGGTTAATATTTTTGGAAGTTGGAGTGAGTTTTTTTAGATTTGGCTATCTTAGGAGGATATCTGTTTGTGCAGGTAACTATCACTGTGCAGAATTATTAGGCAACTTAAGAAAAACCAAATATATACCCATCTCACTTGTTTATTTTCACCAGGTAAACCAATATAACAGCACAAAATTTAGAAATAAACATTTCTAACATTCAAAAACAAACAAAAAAAATCAGTGACCAATATAACCACCTTTCTTTACAATGACACTCAAAAGCCTTCCATCCATAGATTCTGTCAGTTGCTTGATCTGTTTATGATCAACATTGCGTGCAGCAGCCACCACAGCCTCCCAGACACTGTTCCGAGAGGTGTACTGTTTTCCCTCCCTGTAGATCTCACATTTTATGAGGGACCACAGGTTCTCTATGGGGTTCAGATCAGGTGAACAAGGGGGCCATGTCATTATTTTTTTTTCTTTTAGACCTTTACTGGCCAGCCACGCTGTGGAGCATTTGGATGCATGTGATGGAGCATTGTCCTGCATGAAAATCATGTTTTTCTTGAATGGTACCGACTTCTTCCTGTACCACTGCTTGAAGAAGGTGTCTTCCAGAAACTGGCAGTAGGTCTGGGAGTTGAGCTTCACTCCATCCTCAACCTGAAAAGGTTCCCCGAAGTTCATCTTTGATGATACCAGCCTGTCACGATCCACGTTGGGATCTGTGGCAGTTCTCTCTTCATACTAAAAACCTTTTTCCTTTCCAACCATCGGGGGTTAATGTCAGTCTTTTCCCCCGGTGGCCCCTGGTGGAATTGCATGCCAATGACTTGTCAGAGGGAGGTGGCGACCACTCCCACTTCCTTTAAAAGGTCTCCTGAGTTGTCAGCTTGTGTTGGTAATATTGCTTCCTTTGGAAACCAACCAAGCTGGAGCTAGGTGCTGCTGAGAGCAGTTGTACTTCAGTTGCTTCCCTCATCTGGTGTCTTACCCTACTGTGCAGAGCATTACAGCAGAGAAAGCTAAGTGTTTATTGTTTAGTTGATTTAACCCCTAGGTGTCTGTCTTTCCTTTTGTTGTTTTGGTGTTGTTCACATTATTCCCTGTCTCACCTCCTGCGGAGGGGGTTGGTGGGTTTAGCTCAGTGCTAAACAGGAGACAGGGACAGGTCGGTGACTTGGGCCTCACTACCTCTAAGTGTACCCCCAAGTTAAGGAAAGACAGGGCCCTTCCTTAGCCTTAGGGGCAGTTCAGGGGCCCAGGTTCCTCGTCCTCTGTATTTCTACAATTGCCCTGTGACACAGCCCATACCAGTACCCCACCTCCACCTTGCTAGCGTCTGAGTCAGAGTGGAGCTTTCTGCCCTTTACTGATCCAGCTTCGGGCCCATCCATCTGGCCCATCAAGAGTCACTCTCATTTCATCAGTCCATAAAACTGTAGAAAAATCAGTCTTAAGATATTTCTTGGCCCAGTCTTGACGTTTTATCCTATGTTTCTTGGTCAAAGGTGGTCGTTTTTCAGCTTTCCTTTCCTTGGCCATGTCCCCGAATATGGCACACCTTGTGCTTTTTGATACTCCAGTAACGTTGCAGCTCTGAAATATGGCAAAACTGGTGGCAAATGGCATCTCCTGTCTGCAATTCGTCAAGGTATTTGTTCACCTCATTATTTATTTCTTGCATTCATTGTCTCTTGTTTTGCATTGTATGAAGAGTTTTACCAATTCCCAACACACCATCAAATAAACAAATGAAGACATGTTGAATTATTCAGTTGTATTGTAAAGGGATCCTTTTGCATTATTGCCATATATTTTTATTTTTAGGTTTATGGGTTTTGGGGTTTTTTCTGCGTGCGAGGGTGGGTGGATTTAGCTTAAGAGGATTATGACTACTGGCATACTTTGTTTGCAGAGGCCCTGGGGATTTCACTTTACAACCAATAAAGTACAAAGTAGATATAAAAGTCTACTGTCTAATCTGGTTTAAAATTCTGTTTTTAAATTAGTTTTGAGTTTTTTTTTTTTTCATTCTTTTTCTTTTCTTCAGGATTCCAGCTCCGCAAGGTGGAAGAACAGCTGGAGCATGAGAAACGAGATGTTGGAGGTAATGACGTGGCTACCATCTTATCTCGTCGTATAGCAGTGGAGTACAGTGACTCGGAGGACGACTCTTCTGAATTTGATGAAGATGATTGGTCTGATTAAATGTGCCAAAATTGGTGGGAATAGGTTTGTGGGATCAGTGTTATAGAGATTTTTCACTGCCGAGAGATCTTTCTGCAGTGTGTCAAAAGGCAGGTATCAATATGATGTTCTTGTATGTAAGAGAACACTTAACATTAATCTTACCTATGGGCATTCTTTGGAAACATATTTTGGATTGTGTGCCTTTTTTTTTCCTAAGCTACAGAGTTAATCTGTTCTTTGCCAAAATTTATGACTCTTACACTTGGGCTACATTCACACGACCGTATTTTCAATGAGTGCTGTCCGTTGAAAAAAAAGACAGCACTAGGACCAATGTTAATCATTTGGGCAGCCCATATGTCTTTTTTTTTACGTGGACTGAATGGCCATGTAAAAATCGCAGCATGCACTAATCTCTTCTGTATTTCGACTGAAACCCGCCTATTCAAGTCTACAGGCGAGCAAAAAAAAAAATCAAATCTCATACTTATCAATCGTATAGCATGCAGTTTTTATGGATACATTGCACTTCTTACCATAGGAAACGGTATTTGGTCTTGTAAATTTTCTTCACTGCTGATCTATAAAAACATGCTATATGGATTGTATAGGGATTTCATATATGGATGAAATTACAGATGAAAAATCGTACGTATTTTTCTGGATGAATATCGGATATCTTTTTTCTTTTTTTTTTTGTGCACTCGTGTGGACTTTGCCTCAAAGAAGAAGTCTGCTTTATTCTGTTATCCCTTCTGATTTTCTATGTAATGATGTGTAAGTATATTAAAATACTTACCAATCGCTGACTTCCCTGGTTTCCAGCACCACTCTGGCCCTCATACCTGAAATCTGGCTGGCTAGCTGGCTCACTGAGGAGTTAGTTCATGTGTGGACCAATGTTTGAAGCCTCTTTCCTAGTCACATACACTGGTGAAGCAGCACCACCGCACACAGTAGACGATGACGGTGTGTGGTCATGTGGAAGTGCAGTGACACTGAGAACAAGAGAACACTGCAATCGGTAAGTAATTAATATACTTACGCACTATTACATAATTAGGACAGATTACGGAATACAACTTTTGCTGAGACTTCTTCAAAGAAGAAATAAAAAATCTAATCTTCAGCTACAGTGTTAACAGTTTCTAGATTCTAATAAAGATAATGCTCCAGCTTTATTTTGGACTACAGAAAATAGGTTTTGGTGAAATAAGAGTATTTTCATGTCTGCTTATGACAATCTTATCACTTTTTTTTGTGTCACAGGGTACTTCACGTGTCCTTCACGTGTGAACATTCCTTAGCTTGAATGCATATTTTCACTTGATGGCAAAATGTTAAGATTTTTAGATGAACTTTGATAAAACTGTGCCTTCAATTTAATATACCTTAAATAACCTTTTAACAGTTAAGAAATGGCCATTTGTGGAAGTGAATTAATGATCAAATATTGCTATATTATTTGGTGTTAGGGCAGGCGGGGTACTATTCTATGCATATATACTATAGTTATCTTATACAGTTTGTTATTGTAATTTTGTGTTTGTATCAGACTCAGTGGGGAATATATGCCCTTATGAGTAGTTTATTGCGATAAACTGTCTGGGTCACTGGAGAACAAATCTAAACCTAATAATTATGTGCAATTTTGTTATTATAATGTATCTAGAGAACAACTTAATCTATTCTTTAAATCTTAGTCTATGCAAAATATATGCCTATAAACTGTGTGTATTCAATTTCTGCACCTCAAGTACATAGATAACACTCAAGAAGCCGCAAACTACTGAGTTGACTGATGATATGGAGATCTTATGTGCCTTAATAGAAGTGACATGCAGACTCGGTGCCAAAAGAGAAAACTGTCATTATCCTTTGTACTTTCTGTTCCATGTGCTTCTCTTTATAATCTGCTTTTATAGATTTCAAATTATATTCACTTGTATATGTATACTGTTTAATAAGAACTCTGTAAAACTACTGTAATGTGTTTTGTGTTGTTTTTGGGGGGGTTATATGGTCTTGAACCAGAGATTGAGTATTTACTTGTAGAACTCTGCGTTGTCCGATGTATGAAATAAACCTTTACACTACTTTATTTAACAAAGAATTCTCCATATATCATGAGCTATTTACATGTTTTTTCATTAAGCCTGTTTATTTTACAGTTTAACTTCTTACATTGTATTGTTTAACTTTATCTTTTCTAATTTTTTTTTTTTTCGTTTAACTGACTAGAATATTAGATTGGTTAGCAGCACTACATTTTGTTTCTTAGTGTATTCTAGTATATCACTAAAGTAATATTTGAGACACAAAATAAAAATATACATACTTCATGTATGGTCAACTACGTATAACTGCCTATAGACCATAAACATCCCCACAGTCCACACATTACTCTGCACTGATGTTCTGAAATCAATGCATTGTAGGCAGCTTGTACAAGCCCGCCTAATCGAAAAGTAGGGGCATGACTAATGTAGGCTGTGAACCAGACACTATGCAGTAACCTTGTGTGAACAACACCCTATGTGGGCCTTTATTGTGCAATTGTATATGGGGCAGTCACCCCTCCTCGAATGGGTATGTGGAGAGTGGCTGTTGATATGGTATTTCTCCTTCGTCTCATTGGGGGACACAGGACTGTGGGTGTATGCTACTGCCGCTAGGAGGCTGACACTAAGTAAACATAAAAAAAGGTTAGCTCCTCCTCCGCCGTATACACCTCAGCACTGGCCGCAGGCAAACCAGTTCATGCTTAGTGTCTGATGGAGGCACACGTCTGGTTCTTTTTCCAGACCATTTTTTTTTTTTTTCTCTTTCCCACGAAGATGAGATAGGGGCGACGGATCCTATTGAAAGGGTCCGATCTCCCCAAACCATCAACGGGCGAGCACGTGGAGTAAAGCCTCCAACGTATCCTCTCCCGCAACGTGGGACATAAATGCCGGACTCAGCCCTGACCACCCTAAGGTATTGAAGCCCTAGGCTGTACAGAGGCAGGAGTTAGTCCGTGCGGCCCCCACTGCACCACCAATGCTAGACTGCGGTGCTGCAAGGTGGCGGACGGTCCCTCTCCTCATCCCATGAAGGGGTGATGGAGTTAGGGTGCCTGCACCGTCCCTCCTTTTTTTGCTGCAAGCCCCCTCTAAAAGACGGGAGACGCTGGACTAATGTCTGGGAGAGCCGCAAGTCCACTGCAGCAAGGAAGACCCACCATTAGAGGTCATGGAGCTGGAGCCTGCACCGTTCCCCATTTTTTTTTTTGGTAGAAGACTGCAAGCAGGAGAACCCACCTTCAAAGCTCCGGAGAACAGTGTCGGACGTCAGGTAGCGTCTGGGGCGGTCGAGATTCGGTGGGAGCGGTCCGCGAGGCTGTCTGTGAAACCCCCGGAGAGCGCCATCCCCTCTCTGCGTGTGACGGTCCGCCTGGCTTCTAGGCGGCCGCCGCCAAAAATCTAGCCCCCGGCTTCGGCCGGTGCTAGGCCGCGGGCTGAAATTTAGTCCCCGGCTTCGGCCGGGAACCAGGCCGCATGTCTAATTTTGCTCCCGGCGTCGGCCGGAAGACAGGCCATGCTCCGCCCCCGGCAGCGTCACTTCCGGCGGGCCCGCCCCCTGTTTTTCGGGCGGCCACCGCCAAAAATTTAGGCCGAGGCTTCGGCCGGCGCTAGGCCGCGGACGGAAATTTAGTCCCCGGCTTCGGCCGGAGACTAGGCCGCGGCCGGAAGTGGCGTCTCCGGCATCTGACGGCGCTAGGCCGCGCCTCTCGACCCCGGCCCTGTGATCAGCTATATAAGCCACGCCTCCCTGACAGGGAGCGCTCTTTTTGAAAGTCTGGAGCCTTTGCTCTTTTCCTTTTGCGCTGTCAACGCTGCTTAAGGACGTCCGGGGATACAGGACTGGGGTAAGTGCTGCTACCTCCAGCCCGGCTCCACTTCGCTGCGCCCCGCTACCATACCTCCGCATCGTCACAGGGCTCTGAACAGATACAGTATGTCCAGAAGAACTAAGGCTCACACGGTGCTGTATACCGCATGCATTGCCTGTAAATCCCCTTTTCCGCATGCCCAGACTAATCGGGTCTGCGAAGCCTGTGACTCTGAACGGGCTCAGGAGCCCTCACCTATAGCCCAGCCCAGTGCGTCAGGTCCCCCGGAATGGGCCCTGTCTCTGTCTCAATCTGTGGCATCATTAACAAGAGCAATCGAGTCCCTTCAAGCTCCTGATAGGAGCAGGGACAGTGGTTCACCCGTCTTGGCGACGTCTCAGGAACCCCCGGCCTGCAGGGGCCGCGCTCTCACCAGGCAGACGCAGGGGAAGCGAACCCACACTGCGTCGCCTATGCCGTCCAGGCTTCGGCATCCTTCAGCTCAGCTTCTCGCTCTCCCTCACCTTTAGAGGCAAGTGATCAATATTCGGATTCCGATACTGAAGGGTCCCTCAATTTGGAAGCTCCAGGTTGTCAGGAGACAATTGACAGTCTGATCGAAGCTGTCAATCAATCTCTGGGGGTAGACGATGAATCCACCTTGGCCTCTGGTCATAAGGTGTCTTTCAAACGAGCCAGACAGACCCATAAGGTTTTTGGTGCTCATCCTGAGTTTGAGGAGCTTGTGCAGCGCCACCGAGAAAAACCGGATAAGCGCTTTACAGGACAGAAAGCCCTCAATACCAGGTATCCTTTTGCTCCTGAACTTCTTAAGAAGTGGGCGGAATCCCCAGTGGTCGATCCTCCGGTGTCACGCTTGGCATCTAAGACGCTTTCTCTCCTTCCTGATGGTTCCTCGATTAAGGATCCAACGGATCGTCTGATTGAAAGCCTGGCTCGCTCGGTGTTTGAAGCATCTGGGTCATCTCTCTCTCCTTCCTTTGCAGCGACTTGGGTTGCTAAGGCCATGATTTCCTGGTCGGAGTCTCTGAACAGAGCTCTTCACGGTGTAGAAGTGCCACCTGAGGTCTTGGAGATATCTAATCAGATGGCTCTCGCAGGTGATTTTTTGATCAACGCTTCTATGGATGCGGCAAATTGCGCAGCATTAGCTGCTGCTAATGCGATTGCCATTAGGAGATCCTTGTGGTTGAGGACTTGGCGAGCAGACTCGACTTCAAAGAAGTCACTTACGTCCTTGCCTTATCAAAGCGGTCGTTTTTTGGTGAAAAACTGGATCAGCTTATATCTGATGCGACAGGAGGGAAGAGTTCTTTTTTGCCTCAGCAGAAGGTCAAACAGCCCTTTCGCCGACAGCCTCAGCCTCGCTTTAGAGCCTTTCGCAACCCAGGTTGGGCTGCAACAGTCAGTTCCAGCGGCTCAGGTCGACCTAATCAGGCCAGAGATCGTCAGGCCTCTTACAAGACCAACCCGTTGGGAAGAATGCGGTCTCAACAACCGAAATCTAGAGGGTCTAGGCCCAAAGATTTTCGGATAAATGACTGGAGGCAGAATCCGGTCGATTCATCCAGAGTAGGCGGCCGTCTACTCTGGTTTCGTCCCACTTGGCTATCAATTACTCAAGACGAATGGGTCAGAGAATTAGTCACCTCGGGGTACAAGATAGAATTTACCAGCCTTCCCTCAAATCGTTTCTTTCCCTCGCGCCTTCCCAAGGAGGAGTCTCGGGTTCTCGCCTTATTCAAGGCGGTCGAGTCTCTTCGACACAGCGGGGTTGTCGTACCTGTACCAGAGGTCGAAAGAGGTCGGGGATTTTATTCCAATCTGTTCATTGTACCCAAAAAGGACGGTACCGTAAGGCCCATTCTAGATCTAAAAAGACTGAATCGGTTCGTCAAAATTCGACATTTTCGAATGGAGTCTCTCCGCTCGGTCATTGCTGCCATGGAAAAAGGGGAATTTCTAGCATCAATAGACATCCAGGATGCCTATCTTCACATCCCCTATTTCCCCCTCATCAAAGGTTTCTTCGGTTTGCCATCGGCAAACTTCACTTTCAGTTCGCTGCCTTGCCATTCGGGCTAGCCACAGCTCCCAGAGTGTTCACAAAGGTCATGGCTACTGTTGTATCCATTCTACACTCCAGGGGGATAGTCATCTTGCCTTACCTAGACGACCTTCTCATCAAGGGTCCGTCTTTCCAAGCATGCGAGGAAAGTGTCAGCATTACCCTAGACACTCTTGTTCGCCTGGGGTGGCTGGTGAATATGAAGAAGTCATCTCCCGTGCCATCTCGAAAGATCACCTTCTTAGGGATGGATTTCGACACCGCTCAAGGGTTGATAATCCTTCCTCAGGACAAGGCCTTAGTTCTCCGTCAAGAGGTACGGATCCTTCACAAACCGATTCCTCATACCATCCGGTTTTGCATGAGGGTCCTAGGAAGGATGGTGGCAACGATCGAGGCGATTCCATTTGCCCAGTTTCATCTTCGCCCCCTTCAGCATGCGCTCTTGGCAGTATGGGACGGGAGCCTTTATTCCCTCAATCTTCGGTGCCGTCTGTCCCTGCAGGTCAGACAGACTCTTATGTGGTGGACGAGGAGTTCCACTCTTCAACAGGGCCGTTTGTTTCCTCCGAATATCTGGATGGTAGTCACAACGGATGCCAGCCTGCTCGGATGGGGAGCAGTGTTTCGTCACCACACAGCCCAGGGGACTTGGTCTCAGCAGGAGTCGATCCTCCCGATAAATATTTTAGAGATCCGAGCTATTTGGCTGGCTCTGAGGCATTTTCACCAGCATCTGGCAGGCCGCCCAGTCCGAATTCAGTCAGACAATGCCACGGCGGTGGCATACATAAACCATCAGGGAGGTACCCGCAGCCGGGCGGCTATGCACGAGGTAAAACAGATTCTGTCCTGGGCAGAGGTAAATCACTCCGTGATTTCAGCAGTCCACATTCCGGGCGAGGAAAACTGGGCAGCGGATTTTCTCAGCCGTCACGGCATAGCTTCAGGGGAATGGTCACTACATCCCGAGATTTTTCAGCAGATATGTCGACGCTGGGGAACCCCAGATGTGGACCTGATGGCTTCCAGGATGAATGCCAAGGTGCCCAACTTCGTCTCCCGGTACCGGGATCCGCAGGCAATTGCGGTGGACGCCCTGGTTCTACCGTGGAATCAATTCCATCTTCCATACTTATTTCCACCAATAGCTCTTCTCCCAAGGGTGATCAGAAAGATCAGGATAGAGGGGTTCCAGCGATATTAATCGCTCCGGATTGGCCGCGTCGCTCTTGGTACGCGGAGCTGGTACAGTTGCTCGCCGACGCACCCTGGCGACTGCCAGAGCGCGCGGACCTTCTCTCCCAGGGCCCAGTTTACCACCAGAACTCAGCGGTCCTGTGTTTGACGGCCTGGCCGTTGAATCTTGGATCCTGACCAGTGCTGGATTCTCTAAAAAGGTCGCCGCGACGATGGCTAGCGCCCGAAAGCCCGTCTCGGCTCGCATCTACCACGGTACTTGGAAGATCTTTTTTGCTTGGTGCAGGGAACATGGTTGTTCCCCGCTTAGGTTTTCAATTCCAAACATTCTGTCATTTCTCCAGGCAGGCCTAGATTCAGGTCTAGCGCCAAGTACGCTTAGACGGCAGATATCAGCCTTGTCTGTGCTTTTTCAGCGAAGGATCGCGTCTAATTTTCAGGTTAGGACCTTTATTCAGGGGGTTGTCCATATAGTTCCTCCCTACAAGACTCCTTTAGAGGTTTGGGACCTTAATCTAGTCCTGGGAGTTCTGCAAGAGTCTCCTTTTGAACCTTTGCAGGAGGTTTCTCTGTCGTTTCTTTCCTGGAAAGTGGTGTTTTTGGTAGCCATAACATCCATAAGGCGGGTTTCGGAGCTGGCTGCACTGTCTTGTCGAGCTCCGTACTTGCTTTTCCATCAGGATAAGGTAGTGCTCAGACCTACTCCACCTTTTTTGCCTAAAGTCGTGTCCTCATTTCATATTAATGAGGACATTGTTTTGCCCTCATTTTGCCCAGCTCCGACGCACCGAGTGGAGAAGGCTCTCCATACGCTGGATCTGGTGAGAGCACTCAGGAGATATGTATCTCGGACGGCGTCCTTTCGACGGACGGACACGCTGTTTGTCCCTTCCTGAAGGTCGCAGGAAGGGACTCGCTGCCTCTAAATCAACCTTGGCTAGGTGGATTCGGTTAGCCATTCAGGAGGCTTACCGCATCAGAGGCGCGGTGGTTCCTGCAGGGATCAAGGCTCACTCCACCAGAGCGGTGGGTGCCTCCTGGGCCCTTCGGCATCAGGCTTCAGTGGAACAGGTTTGTAAAGCAGCAACCTGGTCCAGTCTGCATACCTTTTCCAAGCATTATAATGTCCATACCCAGGCTTCTGCGGATGCCAGTCTGGGTAGAAGGACTCTTCAGGGCGCGGTTGCGCACCTATAAGCAATGCTTGATTATAAATTACACTGTGGAGTCGGTTTCCCACCCAAGGGACTGCTTTGGGACGTCCCACAGTCCTGTGTCCCCCAATGAGACGAAGGAGAAATACGGATTTTTGTGTTACTCACCGTAAAATCCTTTTCTCCGAGACGCTCATTGGGGGACACAGCTCCCTCCCTATTAGCCGGATGGCTTCGATTTCTAAGTTAATTTTATTTGCTTGGGTCTATATCAGTAGATTTACTTCTGGATATATTGTACCTGTATTAACATTAATTTATTCTTTAGCCTCCTACTGCTTTTTGCACTAAACTGGGTTTGCCTGCGGCCAGTGCTGAGGTGTATACGGCGGAGGAGGAGCTAACCTTTTTTTATGTTTACTTAGTGTCAGCCTCCTAGCGGCAGTAGCATACACCCACAGTCCTGTGTCCCCCAATGAGCGTCTCGGAGAAAAGGATTTTACGGTGAGTAACACAAAAATCCGTATTTTGCACCTGTGTTGCTAACATCTTGCTTTATGGGCTGGCTGCATCCTGTAGTGCATTTGTTCTGAGATCTGGGCAGGTGAGTGTTGCTGCTTTTTTGTTTGCTGTTTAAATTGAATTTTTGGAGACTTTGAGTCTCCTTTAGTGGCTTTGCTAATTAGTTTAGTGTAGGGACTCGTAAGCGTGGGGACCTTTGGCGCAGGTTACGAGTTTACGTATTTTGGCCAAAATATCAACTAATACCCCACTATTTTTGTATTTTTTGCACTGTATTTTTTGGGGTGCAGCCAAGCCCAAACATGTCTGGTCTTGCATGAGGGGTGTTCACACTGTGATGCATTGAGTGTGTGCTGGCCAGCCTGCCTAATAGAAAAGTAGGGACGTGACTAATAGGCTGTGAACCAGACACTGTGCAGTAACCTTGTGTGAACAACACCCTATGCGGGCCTTTATTGTGCAATTGTATACTGGGCAGTCACCCCCTCCTTGAATGGGTATGTGGAGAGTGGCTGTTGATCTGGTATTTTGCACCTGTGTTGCTAACATCTTGTTTTATGGACTGGCTGCATCCTGTAGTGCATTTGTTCCATGATCTGGGCAGGTAAGAGTTGCTGCCTTTTTGTTTGCTGTTTAAATTTTATTTTTGGAGACATTGAGTCTTCTTTAGTGGCTTTGCTAAATAGTTTAATTTTAACATTGACAGATAGAATATTAAAAATAAAATCCAGAAAATCACATTGTATAAATTATATAAATGTATTTGCATTTTTGCAGTGAGAAATAAGTATTTGATCCCCTACCAACCATTTAAGAGTTCTGTCTCATACAGACCAGTTAGATGCTCCTAATCAACTCGTTACCTGCATTAAAGGCAGTTGTCTTACATAGTCACCTTTATAAAAGACTCCTGTCCCACTTTGTCAGTGGAAAAACTTACAAAATCAGCAAGGGATCAAATAATTATTTCCTTCACTGTATTTTTATATTAGTCATGGCCGAAAACGTTCGCACCCTTGAAATTTTTCCAGAAAATAAGTATTTCTCCCAGAAAATTACTGCAATTACACATTTTGTTATAGATGTTTAGTTCCTTTGTATGTATTGAAACAACACAAAAAAATTGAAAAATAAAGGCAAATTGGACATAATTTCATGCAAAACCCAAAAATGGGCCGAACTAAATTGTTGGCAGCCTCAACTTTAATATTTGGTTGCACACAATCAAGGCACCCAATGCCAAAGGCAGCAAAACAACTCCAAAACATATTTGAATCTCCACTATATTTGACTGAAGGTACTGTGTTTTTTTTCTTTGTAGGTCTCATTCCATTATCAGTAAATGGTAGAATGATGTGCTTTACCAAATAGCTCTGTCTTTGTCTCATCTGTTAACAAGACGCTTTTCCAGAAGGATTTTGGATTACTCACTTACATTTTTGCAAACTGTAGTCAAGTTTTTTTACGGTCTGTGTCAGCAGTGGGGCCCTTCTGGATTTCCTGCCATAGCATTTCATTCACATGTTGACAGATCGTTAATAATAATCTCTTTATATAGCGCCAACATATTCCGCAGCGCTTTACACTTGATGCTGATACTGATGCACCCTGAGCCTGCAGACAGCATGAATGTCTTTGGAACTTTATTAGAGCTGCCTAACAACCATCTGGACTATCCTGCGTTTTTATCAATTTTTCTCTGTCAACGACCAGGTAAATTATCCACAGTGCCATGGGTTGTAAACGTCTTGATTATGTTGTGCACCATGTACAAAGGAACACCAGTATCTCTGCAGATGGACTTGCAACCTTGAGATTGTTTTTTCTTTTGTAAAATTATGTCCAATTTGCCTCTTTCCCACTGTTTTATAGTTTTTGTTCCAATACACACAGGAAATAATCATATGTATAGCAAAATGTGTAATTGCAATAATTTTCTGGGAGAAATACTTCATTTTCTGGAACAATATCAAGGGTGCCAGTGAACAAGTGATTATTGGGTGTAGGGATGGAGCAGGAACTGCTGGATCCAAGGAAAACAAGTCAGCTCTATTACACAGGCAGGAGGCTGAAATTCCCCTGTAACTGAGACTATTCTCCAAGCCCCAGTTAAAAGAGAAATAAGTAAGAAAAAATAATGCATTAATATGGTGAAATGCCCCCAAAGGTCTTTTTAGACCTCATGTGGGATTTGGTCACAGTCTGTAATATATATGAAAAATAAGTTTAAAAAAATCAAATAGAAAAAGAAGCACTAATAAAAAAAGGGACTTTGCCAGTCTGAATAATTCTTTTTAGCCCCACCCCCACTGAAAAAAAATTATGTCCAATATATAGAAATAACTTCTACAAAAAAAAGTAATGCAAGTAAAAAAATAGTAATCCTTTTTAGCTTTTTAAAAAAAAGTTAAATAGACACTTGCAGAGACATACTGTGACATGGGGACAGCAATTATAATATATATAAAGCGCTGTGGAATTAATGTCGCTATATAAGTGAATAAAATAAATAAATACATTTTCCTTTTTTGCTTTACATTTTTCCGCTATATCAGCCAAAAAAAAGGAATATAAAAAGGACACAAAAAGTAAGCCCCATGTATTGCGAAAAAGAAGGGCAAAAATAATTTGAATAACCGAACGAGAAATTTTATTTTGTTTTTTAGAAACTGTGAAAGAGCATGTACGATAAAACCCGGATGTGTGCCTGGTCAGGAAGGGGAGGAAATGGTCCAGTCATAAACTGGTTACAGAAGAAATCTCAGCAATTTTTTCCTTTCGCCACGACAGCACCCACCGACAGGGGATCCGCCCACCATCAGGACAGGAACCTACAGATTAAAAGCGGGGGCGGTCCCCCTCGCCGCCTCAGTTGGGTTCTTGTCCTGACGGGAACATGCTGAACTTATCCTGGTCCAAGCAGCCTCTGTACGGTGTCCTCCGAGAACGGCAGAGCCTGGGGCAACGGAGGCCACGTCGGGGGTGTTCTGCACGCAGACCCCTCCTCGGTGAGTGAGTACCGTGAACCCAGGGTCCGGGTGAGGCCGTCCTGGGGCGCGGCGCAGGGGGAGTGAGGCTCTCTGCGCCCATTGGAAGAATGGCAGCCGGCGCCGCAGGCAATCATTTCGGCAACATAGCAGAGCGCCAGTAACCCCAAAGAAGTGGAATATCTTCCGGGTGGGACCGGGGAGGCACGAGGGGGCGTGGCTGGACGTTCTTAAGCCGGCGTGTAGCAGCAGGACATGTGCTGCAAAACATGTCGGCTAAAGACATGGAGCACTCACCACCACAGCCAGTGGTGTTACCTGAACGCAAGAAAGGCAGCAGCAGCGGACGCTCCAAAGGGAGTGAGACCACTGAGAGAAGATGTGGACAGGGGCATCATGCTAAAGGCCCTACGTCCCACACTGGATCCCCGCCTCTGGAACCGGTACCCTAATGAGAAAACGGCTAAATGGTGAGTGTCCACCGAATAGCTGATTCCCCCCTTCTTTGTGCTCAATGTCCCCAGGTTAAGAAGTCTGCAAAAACTAAGCACAAGCAGTGTGCTTTATGCACAGCACCACTGCCAGACAATTATGTTAAAAGGCTTTGTTAGATGTGTGTGTCAGACCCTGGAGGAGGAGGCCCCTGTTCGTGCATCAGAATTAAGAGCATTTATCAGAGAGCAAGTGGAGAGCTCCTGAAGGGGAGGCTCCGTAAAAAGAAGCCTAATATTATTGAATCTAGCCCAGAATCTAGTCCATCTTTTGGGAAACAGCATGTAAGGTTCTATGTATATATTCCTGAAACTCAGTTTGTTCGTTAGCCATTTTACTTTCTGTCTTGCTGCAGCTATCTTGCCCTCAGTCAAAATGGAGTTTCCAGCTTACATGTTCCCGCCCTGATTCTCTCCTTTGCTTCTTAAGCAGCCACAGCTGAGCAATCAGTGCTTCAGAATCTAGCCTGCAGTGAACCTGTGACTTGACTCCTGTAAGCCTTGGACCTTGTACTCCAGCTATTCCTACTGAGGAACTCTGAAGCACTTGTGGACTCTGAACCCTGCTCTTTGAAAGACCCACGTTTGCATGGACTTACGGTAACAGAGAAGAAGATCCTGAATCTGTATTGGAGAGTGATTGCTGAGCTTGGATTACTCTGGCCTGCTGTGTCTCCTGTTTCTGTGTCTGCAAACTGTGTGACTATTTCTGCCAACTTGTATGAAGTAATACAGGACTTTTCTATATCAAACCTGTGACTCCTGTGTTTTCATCGCACCCAAGCACAAGACGCTATATGAACTGTACTACATACATTACAAGATTCTGAAGCCAAAACGTTAGTGTCTGCTGGGTCTGGAAGGCTGTGTCTGCTGTACTGTGTATATCAGACGTCCGGTTGTACTTTCTGTGATGACAGTGGTTGTGACTTCTCACAACCATTCCAGGTGAGCAATTCCCTTAAGTTTTTTCTTTTTGCAGTGTTACCACAGGTAAACACTATTGTTTTTTTTTTTTTTTTCCTTTCTTTTCTCTTTTTTGTCTGCTGTAACTCTGGATATCAGATGTCTGGTTGAAACTTTCTGTGATGATAGTGGTTGTGACTTCTCACAACCATTCCAGGTGAGCAGTTCC
This sequence comes from Oophaga sylvatica, assembly GCA_033576555.1. Lineage (NCBI taxonomy): Eukaryota > Metazoa > Chordata > Amphibia > Anura > Dendrobatidae > Oophaga > Oophaga sylvatica. The sequence continues at coordinate 401,233,027 of JARQOD010000002.1, forward strand.
CTTAATTTTTTTTTCTCTCTGCAGTGTTGCCACAGGTGAACACTATTGTTTTTTTTTCTCTCCTCTTCTTCCAGTAATCCTGTCTTAAAAGATCTGGAAAATGGAGGCCCGCATAAAGGAACTTTGCGGAGTGACTGATAATATCCTTGCAGATTTGCAGAATATAAAGACCCGTTTTACAAATCTACAGGACCTCAATAATCACAATTTGCAAGTGGTTGGACAGACTACCCAGGATTTGCGAGCCAGGATTGAGGTTCTAGAGGGGCGAGTCCAGGCTCCTGCCGTAGCCCCGAGTGCTGGGATTCCCAAGTTGCCCCCTTTTCGTTTTGGCGGTGAACGTGAGAAATTCAGGGGATTTATTAATCAATGCAATCTTTTTTTTTCTGCACATGCTTCACAATTTCCCATTGAACGATCTAAGGTGCTTACTATAATTATGTTGCTTACCAACAAGGCTTTAATGTGGGCAAACCCTCTGATTGAGACTGAGGATGATTGTTTGAATCACCTTGATGATTTTATTTCAGCCATGGGGCAGGTGTTTGATGACCCCAATCGAGGTGCAACAGCTGAAGCAGCCATGTTAGCTTTGCGCCAAGGTAAGCACTCGGTAGCTGAATATGCCTTGGATTTCAGGAGATGGGCCCTTGATACTACCTGGGACAGTTCCGCCAAAAAATCTATTTTTCGAAAGGGGTTATCTCCACTGATTAAGGATGAACTTGCTCGTGCCGACCCTCCCACTGCGTTAGGTGACTTTATTAACTACTGCATCCGTATTGATACTCGTCTGACTGAACGCAGGCAAGAGAGATGGTTCGAAAGCAATCGTACTAACCTTTTCCTACCTTCCTCTCCAGCTAAGGAACCTTTGAGTAGGATTACACGGGAACCTGAACCTGAACCCATGCAGGTAGACTCTTTACAACGACGGGTTAGTGATGCACGCAAGGAACATCGTTTTAAGGAGAATCTATGTTTCTATTGTGGTAAGTCAGGGCACTTCATTATAAACTGCCCCAGCCGTTCTCGTAAGACTACTGCAGCACTCATTCATTGTGAGTGTTGCGAGAGGGGATCTGTCAGGTCCGAGCCTCAGGCTCCAGAGAGATCTGCAGCAACAGATCTTGATTTCTCGGACTTAAACTCCATTACCTCTGAGGACGTTGACTGTGTAAACGCTGCCATTTTTCAAGTTTCCTCAGCGGTGTCCCAGCTGAGTTGTAAGAAAAACAATTCTCATTGCTTTCTTTCCATCAAACTCTGGGTTGACTCAGTTTGGGTGTCTAGCTCTGCTATGATCGACTCAGGGGCAAGTGGAAATTTTATGGATGTCTCCTTTGCTCTGAAACAGGGAATACGTTCAGTGAAGAAGGCTACTCCAGTACAGATGGAAACTGGATGGCTCCCTGCTGACCTCTGGACCAGTGGATCAGGAAACAGAGCCTTTGAGGGTTCTTATGGGTAAAGATCATCAAGAGAAACTGTCCTTTATGCTTATCTCTTCTCCCCACTTTCCCATTATTCTAGGGCTACCATGGCTGCAGGCTCAGAATCCTACCATTAACTGGGAGACCAAGGAATTACACTTTCCAGAGAAACAGATGAGTCCAAAAGTTTCAGCTTGCTCTGTTCCTAAAGGAATCATGTCAGTCCCTGAACTACCAGCTGTATACCAGGACTATGTGGATTTATGTGACAAGAAGAACGCTGACCAGCTTCCTCCTCACCGTCCATATGATTGTCCAATTGAATTATTGCCTGGAGCAGAGATACCTTTTGGTAAGATCTACCCCTGGCGGGGCCCGAGCTAAAGGCTTTAAAGGATTACATAGATGAAAATCTAGCCAAGGGCTTCATACGCCCCTCTTCATCTCCTGCAGGTGCACCCATCTTCTTTGTAAAGAAGAAAGATGGATCTCTGAGACCATGCGTAGACTATAGGGAACTCAATAAGGTTACTATTAGAAACCGTTATCCATTGCCTTTAATCCCTGAGTTATTGGAGAGAGTGCGACATGCCAAAATTTTTTCTAAACTAGATCTTCGTGGGGCCTATAACTTAGTCCGTATTAGACCTGGGGATGAATGGAAGACTGCATTCAGGTCACGCTATGGACACTTTGAATATCTAGTTATGCCTTTTGGTCTGAGTACCGCCCCAGCCACTTTCCAACACTTGGTGAATGACATCTTCAGGGATCTCCTAGATACATTCGTGGTAATTTATTTGGATGATATTCTAATTTTTTCTAACTCCACAGAGGAACATCATGGACATGTGAGAATGGTCTTGGAACGTCTAAGACAAAATCATCTTTACATCAAACTTGAAAAGTGTGAATTCCATAGGACCGAAATTCAATTTCTGGGGTATGTACTGTCTACACAAGGAATTAGTATGGATGGAAGCAAAACCCAAGCCATCAAGGATTGGCCAAGTCCTAGAAATGTGAAGGAGGTACAGCGCTTCATCGGGTTTGCCAACTTCTATAGACGTTTCATTAGAAATTTCTCTGAGGTAGTGTCACCTATCACTCAACTTACCCGGAAAGAGTCTAGGTTTTCCTGGACTCCCCAAGCCCAGGAAGCATTTTCCCGTCTAAAAGATAAATTTACCACTGCACCTATCCTAGTACATCCCAACCCCGAGCTTGCCTTCATAATAGAGGTGGATGCTTCAGACTGTGCCGTTGGAGCTATACTCTCTCAGAGAACAGGTGAGAAGAATGTCTTGCATCCCTGTGCCTTCTTTTCCCAGCAGTTGTCTTCGGCTGAGAGGAACTACGATGTGGGCAATAGAGAGTTGTTGGCCATTATTGCCGCCTTCAAAGAATGGAGACACCTTCTTCAGGGAGCTGCACAGCAAATAGTCGTCCTGACAGACCATCGTAACCTTGAGTTTATCAGGTCGGCTAAGTGCCTGACTCCTCGCCAGGCTCGCTGGAATCTTTTCTTAAACCAATTTAATTTTATCATCTCTTATAGACCAGGATCGCGCAATGGAAAGGCTGATGCACTCTCTAGGATTTACTCAGCAGAGACACGTCCAATTACTCCTCCTAAGACTATTCTTCCTGACTCTAGATTCCTAGGAGTAATTCATAATCAAGACCTACTTAAGGACATCAAGGAAGCATACCATGCGGATTCCTTTTTGGCACAACCCCAAGGGACGTAAGTCTTGTCTTTAAGAATGGTGTGTGGATTCAGGGACAACGTCTGTATATTCGTGAAACAGTCAGATTAAGAGTATTGCAACTCATTCACGATTCCAAGATAGCTGGGCATAGAGGAATTCTAAAGACACAGGAATTTCTTTCTCGTTTCTTTTGGTGGCCCACTTGCAGGAAGGATGTTTTGAATTATGTCACTTCATGTGAGGTCTGTGCAAGATGCAAAACACCTCGCTCCTCACCAACTGGTCTGTTACAGCCTCTTCCCACCCCGTCCCGCCCGTGGGGATCCATTTCTATGGACTTCATTGTGGAGTTACCAACCTCTCAGGGGAAGAACACCATTCTAGTGGTTGTTGACCGTCTAACAAAGGCAGCTCATTTTATCCCTTGTGTCGGCTTACCACTGCAAAACAGACATCAGATTTGATGATTAAAGATGTGTTTCGCTTACATGGAGTACCGGATGAGGTTATTTCGGATCGAGGGGTGCAATTCACTTCTAGGTTTTGGCAAAATTTCTGTGCAGCATTGGACATTAAAGTAAACCTTTCTTCTGCTTTTCATCCCCAGACTAATGGACAGACCGAACGAACCAATCAAACCCTGGAGCAGTATCTCCGCTGCTTTATCTGCCACCTACAGGATGATTGGGTGGATCTACTTCCATTAGCTGAGTTCTCGTATAACAACTCTCAGAGTGCCTCCACTAAACAGTCTCCTTTTTACTCTAATCTAGGTTATCATCCTAACATTCTACCACGATTTTCCATAGAAACGCCTTTACCAGCAGTGGCTGAAAGAATCACGTCTTTACAGAAGAATATGGATCTTCTAAAGGAAAATCTGGAATCGGCTCAAGAAAGGTACAAGAAAGCAGCAGATAAATTTCGTAAACCTGCACCAGCTTTCAAGGTAGGAGACTTGGTCTGGCTGTCAACCAGAAATCTTAAGTTAAGGATTCCATCGTCTAAGTTGGGACATAAGTACATTGGACCCTATAAAATCAGTAAAATTATAAGTGCCGTTGCTTGTCGTCTTCAACTGCCCAGAACTATGAGAATCCACCCTGTCTTTCATGTATCCCTACTAAAGGCTGCGACACCCAATACGTTTCCTGGACGTTCCTTCCTTGCCCTGACCCAGTGCTAGTCGATGGTCAGGAAGAATTTGTGGTGGAAAGGATTTTAGATTCCAGGTTGTATAGAAATCAGTTACAATATCTGATTAAATGGCAGGGCTACCCAGTGGAGGACAACTCATGGGAACCGGTCAATAACGTTAATGCTCCTCGCTTGCTCCGTCAGTTTCATCAGAGGTACCCTCACAAGCCTGGTCTGAGGTCATCCGGAGGTTGTCCTTAAGGGGGGAGTAATGTAAGGTTCTATGTATATATTCCTGAAACTCAGTTTGTTCGTTAGCCATTTTACTTTCTGTCTTGCTGCAGCTATCTTGCCCTCAGTCAAAATGGAGTTTCCAGCTTGCATGTTCCCGCCCTGATTCTCTCCTTTGCTTCTTAAGCAGCCACAGCTGAGCAATCAGTGCTTCAGAATCTAGCCTGCAGTGAACCTGTGACTTGACTCCTGTAAGCCTTGGACCTTGTACTCCAGCTATTCCTACTGAGGAACTCTGAAGCACTTGTGGACTCTGAACCCTGCTCTTTGAAAGACCCACGTTTGCATGGACTTACGGTAACAGAGAAGAAGATCCTGAATCTGTATTGGAGAGTGATTGCTGAGCTTGGATTACTCTGGCCTGCTGTGTCTCCTGTTTCTGTGTCTGCAAACTGTGTGACTATTTCTGCCAACTTGTATGAAGTAATACAGGACTTTTCTATATCAAACCTGTGACTCCTGTGTTTTCATCGCACCCAAGCACAAGACGCTATATGAACTGTACTACATACATTACACAGCAATTTGATTCATCAGAATCTCCCTCGTCTTCAGACGAAGAAGGAAGACCGTGTCTTCCGGTAGAAAACATAGATACCTTGGTGAGATCAGTACGGGCCACCATGGGCATTACGGAAGGTAGAGAACCCAGATCTACTCAGGACCTAATGTTGGCGGGGTAATGTCAAAAAACTCGCAAAGCCTTTCCAGTAAATGAATCCGTGAAATACCTGGTAAAGAGGGAGTGGGATAGGCAGGATAACCGGGGATTCCTGCCATTGGCCTCAAAGCGGAGATATCCGTTTGAAGACGACATGCTGGCGGAATGGGTTAAAATTCCCAAAGTGGACTCAGCTGTCGCTTCCTCATCTAAAATGTCAGCTTTACCTCTGGAAGACGGAGGTCATTTAAAAGATCCGTCGGATAAGAAAGCAGACATGCTCCTAAAGCGAGTGTGGGAGTCATCAGCTGGAGCTTTCAAACCAGCGATTGCAAGCACTTGTACGGCCAGATCCATCAGATATGGACGGGTGTACCCAGGCAAAAGTTGCTGGACTCCTTTTCGCAGATCCGGGGAGGGGCAGCTTACTTGGCTGGATTCCTACGGTTAGCCTCCAGGTCTGCTGGACTATCAAATACTGCCCGATGAGCACCCTGGCTAAAGGATGGAAGGGGGATGCTCAGGCAAAAGCAAAGTTATGTTCTATACCATGCCGGGGTGAGTACTTATTTGGCCCTGTGCTGGACGAAATCCTCACAAAAGCATCTGATGGAAAACCCTTTTTTCTTAAATTATTTATATCTACTTTTAGGAGCACCTTTAAGAAGGGGTCGTCATTCCACAAGAGGTATAGAGACCGTGCTGGGAGCCAGCAGAGTCAAAGAGGAAAGGTGCATACTTCAGTGCAGCCTCATCTACAAAACGTAGACGTGACTATCTTTAGGCCAGATCATCCGTTGGGCGGTAGATTAAGATATTTTTATAATCAATGGAGACAGATAACATCCAGCTCCTGGGTCCTTGGCATAGTTTCATCTGGACTAAGATTGGAATTTTGGAGTATCCCTCCAGATTACTTCCTATTAACAAACTTAAACTCCCCTGACCAGCAGCGGGCCCAGGAAATAGAAATCCTGCAATTAATGGAAAAACGAGTACTAGTTGAGGTCCCTGGAAATCAGGAAGGAAGGCGTTTTTATTCCCCTCTATTCCTGATTACTAAACCAGACGGTTCCTTTAGAACCATTATAAATTTACGAAAGCTGAATACATTCCTGCAGGGGCATGCCTTTAAAATGGAATCCATCAGGTCTACAACAAAACTTCTATTTCCCAGGTGTTTTATGACAGTCCTGGACCTAAAGAATGCCTACTACCATCTACCAATATGCCGGGACCACCAACAATACCTCAGAGTGGCGGTACGACTGGGCGAGCAGGTTAGACATTTTCAGTTTGCCGCCGTGCCATTTGGTCTTTCCATGGCACCACGGGTATTTACCAAAGCGGTTGCAGATGTGATGGCCCATTTAAGAGAGCGAGACACCTTAATTATCCCATACCTGGATGATTTCCTGATTGTGGTGGGATCGGCGGTGCAGTGTACTAATCGGCTGAACCAAATAATATCATCCCTACAGTATCTAGGTTGGCTAGTCAACTGAAGAAGTCGAAACTAGTTCTAGCTACCTGTCAAATATTTCTGGGTATCCTGGACTCAATAGCTCAGCATTGTTTTCTCCCGGAGGGCAAGAAGACAGGCATCATCCGAAAAGTCAGGAAAGTAATGGACAATCCGGAGTTATCCTTAAGGGAAGCAATGTCCCTGCTGGGTTCCTTAATATCCTGTATGCCGGGCGTACAGTGGGCCCAGTTTCACACAAGAGCACTACAAAGCGAAGTGCTCGAAGCAGAAAAAAGGCTACAGGGCCGCCTTGAAGGAAAATTGAGGTTGTCAGTCGCCACGGTCAACAGCCTAGCCTGGTGGCTGGATCCGATACATCTATCTAGGGGGTGCCATGGGGGATAGTTCCCGACAATATATTCAGCACCGATGCCAGCCCCCTGTGGTGGGGAGCCCACATGGGACACAGTATAGTTCAGGGGAGTTGGACAGAGAGAAAGAATACTCGAATCTAAAAGAACTCAGCGCGGTGAAATACGCGCTTCTGGAGTTCCTGCCGGGTCTGCAAAATTCACATGTACGAGTTCAGACCGACAATACTACAGTAGTGGTCTATTTAAATCGTCAGGGGGACAAGATCACGACTACTAATGTCCACCACAAGCGATAATCTGATATTAGCAGAAAATCACCTCATATCCCTCTCAGCACTACATATCAGAGGGGAGCACAATGTTCAAGCAGACTATCTCAGTCGTCATCGCTTGCGCCAGGGGGAATGGACTCTAGACAGACGAGTGTTCAGGCAGATTGTACGCTTATGGGGCCTCCCGGAGATAGATCTTTTCGCCACGAGAGGCAACAGACAGGTCAGGAGGTTCTCGTCTCTACGAGTATCAGACCAGCCAGATGTAATAGATTCTCTTCAGATCCGGTGGGATTATGTTCTGGCATTTGCATTTCCCCCAATGTGTCTAATCCTAATAGTACTCCGGAAAATCAGAGAGGAGGGAGCGAGAGTGATACTAGTTGTACCCTTTTGGCCCAGGAGGCCTTGGTTTTCCTGGCTAAAAGCGATGTCGGTGACTGACCCTTGGGTGCTGCCAGCAGAACCGGAGCTTCTCTCTCAAGGGCCATTCCGTCATCCTCAGATGGAGGGTCTCCACTTGGCGGCGTGGAATTTGAGAGGGAGCTGCTGAGGCATAGGGGATTTTCAGAGTCTCTGATTGCTATGTTACTAATGAGTAGGAAAAAAGTTACCACAGAGTTTTGTTTTAAGACCTGGAAAAAATTTTTGTCATTTCATTCAGCACCCGTCAGATCAGATTCCCATTCCTGAAATTCTGGAGTTTCTGCAGAGAGGCCGGGATTTGGGATTAGCGTTTAATACCCTTAAAGTGCAGGTATCAGCATTAGGTGCGCTATACAGGTCCTTCTCAAAAAATTAGCATATAGTGCTAAATTTCATTATTTACCATAATGTAATGATTACAATTAAACTTTCATATATTTTAGATTCATTACACACCAACTAAAATTTGTCAGGTCTTTTATTGTTTTAATGCTGATGATTTTGGCATACAACTCCTGATAACCCAAAAAACCTGTCTCAAAAAATTAACATATTTCAACCGTCCAATAAAATAAAAGTGTTTTTTCAAAACAAACAAAAAAACCATCAAATAATAATGTGCAGTTATGCACTCAATACTTGGTCGGGAATCCTTTGGCAGAAATGACTGCTTCAATGCGGCGTGGCATGGAGGCAATCAGCCTGTGACACTGCTGAGGTGTTATGGATGCCCAGGATGCTTCGATAGCGGCCTTAAGCTCATCCAGAGTGTTGGGTCTTGCGTCTCTCAACTTTCTCTTCACAATATCCCACAGATTCTCTATGGGGTTCAGGTCAGGAGAGTTGGCAGGCCAATTGAGCACAGTAATACCATGGTCAGTAAACCATTTACCAGTGGTTTTGGCACTGTGAGCAGGTGCCAGGTCGTGCTGAAAAATGAAATCTTCATCTCCATAAAGCATTTCAGCCGATGGAAGCATGAAGTGCTCCAAAATCTCCTGATAGCTAGCTGCATTGACCCTGCCCTTGATGAAACACAGTGGACCAACACCAGCAGCTGACATGGCACCCCACACCATCACTGACTGTGGGTACTTGACACTGGACTTCAGGCATTTTGGCATTTCCTTCTCCCCAGTCTTCCTCCAGACTCTGGCACCTTGATTTCCGAATGACATGCAAAATTTGCTTTCATCAGAAAAAAGTACTTAGGACCACTTAGCAACAGTCCAGTGCTGCTTCTCTGTAGCCCAGGTCAGGCGCTTCTGACGCTGTTTATGGTTCAAAAGTGGCTTTACCTGGGGAATGCGGCACCTGTAGCCCATTTCCTGCACACGCCTGTGTACGGTGGCTCTGGATGTTTCTACACCAGACTCAGTCCACTGCTTCCTCAGGTCCCCCAAGGTCTGGAATCGGTCCTTCTCCACAATCTTCCTCAGGGTCCGGTCACCTCTTCTCGTTGTACAGCGTTTTCTGCCACATTGTTTCCTTCCAACAGACTTCCCATTGAGGTGCCTTGATACAGCACTCTGGGAACAGCCTATTTGTTGAGAAATTTCTTTCTGGGTCTTACCTCTTGCTTGAGGGTGTCAATGATGGCCTTCTTGACATCAGTCAGGTCGCTAGTCTTACCCATGATGGGGGTTTTGAGTAATGTAGCAGGCAGGGAGTTTTTAAAAGCCTCAGGAATCTTTTGCATGTGTTTAGAGTTAATTAGTTGATTCAGAAGATTAGGGTAATAGGTCGTTTAGAGAACCTTTTCTTGATATAGCTAATATGGTTTACTGACCATGGTATTACTGTGCTCAATTGGCCTGCCAACTCTCCTGACCTGAACCCATAGAGAATCTGTGGGATATTGTGAAGAGAAAGTTGAGAGACGCAAGACCCAACACTCTGGATGTGCTTAAGGCCGCTATCGAAGCATCCTGGGCCTCCATAACACCTCAGCAGTGTCACAGGCTGATTGCCTCCATGCCACGCCGCATTGAAGCAGTCATTTCTGCCAAAGGATTCCCGACCAAGTATTGAGTGCATAACTGCACATTATTATTTGATGGTTTTTTTTGTTTGTTTTGAAAAAACACTTTTATTTTATTGGACGGTTGAAATATGTTAATTTTTTGATGGACAGGTTTTTTGGGTTATCAGGAGTTGTATGCCAAAATCATCAGTATTAAAACAATAAAAGACCTGACAAATTTCAGTTGGTGTGTAATGAATCTAAAATATATGAAAGTTTAATTGTAATCATTACATTATGGTAAATAATGAAATTTAGCACTATATGCTAATTTTTTGAGAAGGACCTGTATAACCATAATGTAGCAGGAAGCAGATGGGTCGCGAGATTTATAAAATCATGTGAACGCTGTAAACAGGTGCGGATTCCTAGGGATTTAAACCTTGTTCTAGAGGCTTTAACAGGTCCCCCTTCGAACCCTTAGAATCAGCCTCAACTAAAGTTTTGTCCTTGAAAACAGCCTTGTTGGTGGCCTTGACTTCCGCGAGACGGGTCGGCGATATCCAGGCATTGTCGGTAGATGCTCCTTTCTTAATGGTCTATCAAGATAAAATAGTCCTAAAACCTGACCCAGCCTATTTACCTAAAATTGCTTCTAAATTTCATAGAAGTCAGGAGATATATTTGCCATCCTTCTATGATAATCCCACTACGGTAGAAGAGCGTAGATTCCATACTCTAGATGTAAAGAGAGCAGTATTGGCATACTTAGAGAGAACTCTGGCTTGGAGACAGAGTAGGGCGCTGTTTGTCTACTTTCAGGGTCGAAGGAAGGGGTTGGGTGTCACGAAGAACACGATCGGCCGGTGGATAAAGGATGCGATCTGCTTGTCGTATTCGATCAAAGGAGAATCCCTACCAGAGGAAGTGAGAGCACACTCGACACGGGCCATGGCATCTTCGTGGGCGGAGAAGGAGGATGTCTCCATTTACTTAATTTGTAAGGCGGCAACATGGTCGTCACCTTCCACCTTTTATAGACACTACTGTCTTGATCTCTCATCCACCTCCAGCTTAGAATTTGGGCAATCAGTACTTAGTGCTGTGGCCCACCCAGGTGATAGTCTCTGAAAGTCTCTCAGTGGATGTTGTCATGGCGAAAGGAAAATCGGTCATTACCTACCGGTAATAGGATTTTACGGAGTCCACGACAGCACCCACAGGGTCACCTCCTGTAATGATTCACTATGGTTGCTTTCTTTCTGCACTCTAGGGGGAGTGTTGTAAAAAGTTCACTATATAGAGGTGAAGGTATTATGTAATCTAAATAATAAGATCATGATATACTAATCTAAGGGCGGTTCCTCTCATACTCTGAAACCCAACTGAAGAGGCGAGGGGAACCGCCCCGTTTTAATCTGTAGGTTCCTGCCCTGATGGTGGGCGGATGCCCTCTCTCGATGGGTGCTGTCGTGGACTCCATAAAATCCTATTACCGGTACATAATGACCGGTTTTTATCCTATATTGTCTTATTTATGATAAACACTGCAAATGTATTAAAATACTTCTCGATTGCGGTCTTCCCTGGTTATGGTCTTTTGACTGATGGTAGCGCTCCTCTTCTTTGATGGCTGATAATCGGACCATTGTGTAGGGAGGTGCTACTTCCTTCAATGTAAGATCAAATAGGAAAAACAGAGCATCTAGCCCAGCAAATGGTACGGAATATAGACAAAATTGGGGCACGTACCTGTCACATTGTCCCACATAGGTAAGCTTGGCTGCACTAGATCTTGCATTTACTATGGCCTCAGCTAGGAATTACTCCTCTCCGTGCTGAGTGTTTTTTCAACCTTTTTTCACCCATTTTCTTGTATGGTGTTCCAGTGCACGGCAGTGTATTAGACATATTATTCTAGATTGCATCTGCAGGGAGGCTGATTGTGCTGTTTCATGGTACTATACCATTATCCCTTATGCTGCCATGATGTCGTTGCTCTGGACTCATTCATTTTCTGTTATGCCCATATGTTTACTTTCTTACTTCACTGGGGCATTTTTCCAGTTGTAGCTCCTTTATTCTACTGGGCTACACCAGGGTGAGCAAGCTTAGACAGTGCACCATTCAATGTTTTACAGGTGTTTCAGTTTTTGTTCTAGTCACCATTACACTTCATCAGTATTACATGTCTTTGTGAACGTTTTTATATGTGTATTTTCTTCAATAAAATCATTTCTTTTATAGAAATTTTGTCTATATTCCGTACCATTTGCTGGGCTAGATGCTCTGTTTTTCCTATTTGATCTAATCATGTAAAGAGTTGCCCTGTTCCTGATTGGAACTATGTTTAATCGCGTTACCCATGGTTTGGGTTTAAGTAACTTCCTTCAATGTAAGCCTATGGAGCATCAAAATGAGGCTTCATAGACTTACACTGAGAAATCCACGTTTGGTCCACACATAAACTCGTGTTGTCTGGTGAATGAGAAAACTACCTGAGCAGCCTTGGAAACTGTGGAAGGCAACAATTGCTAATATTTGCACCACAGTACAAAAATATGATTTAGACAAAAAAATATTTTCTCATTCATCTCATTGGGGGACAAAGAACCATGGGATAGTCTGCTGACCCTGGAGGTTGACACTATTACTACATTTAAATAAAATTGGCTCCTCCCCAGCAGACTATACCACGCCTGCTGAAGTAAGGCTTCCTCAGTTTTTTGTAGTTTCAGTTGGAAGCAAGATCTTTCTCAGAACTGTCTTAGGTTAGGCAATGTCCAGGGTATTCACGAAGATCCTGGCCCTGGTTATTGCCCTGCTACGGTCCAGGGGTATAAACTTTCTTTCCTATCTGGATGATATTTTTGTCAAAGCGCCATCCCTTGCACAGAATCTAGACAGCCTGCAGATCGTTCTACAGGCTCTTGAGCAATTCGGGTGGTTTGTTTACAGGACAAAGACTATTTTGGTTCCGCACAGCAGCCACAGTTTCTGGTAATGGTATTCGACTCTGCTCAAGCATCAGTATTCCTTCCAGGGGAGAAGAGATTATCTCTTCAATCTTCCATTAAAACTTTGAAGCATCCTGCCAGACATTTCCTTCGATTTTGCATGAAAATCCTGCAAAAGATGGTGGTGATGTTTGTGGCAGTGCAGTCAATTTTGGCCAACCGCCTCTCCAGAGCATGCTTCCAGCCTTTTGGGACAGGTCATTGCAGTCCCTGAATTGGCCTATTTGTCTACCCGTTTGCTGTCGCCAGGCTCTTTTTGTCCCATTCAGTGTCAGGTGCTCACTACAAATTCCAGCCTTTCTGGCTGTGGAACAATCATCTGTCACTTGACGGGGTCTGGAGCAGTTGGAAGACTATCCTAATCAAAGTATTTCTAATCTGGCAGTTCATATAGTAGGTGTACACAACTGGAAAGCAGACTTTTTAAGTCACCAACAGCTACCTGCAGGAGAGTGGGTTCTTCACCTGGAGGTGTTCAGACAGGTTTGTCGGCAGTGGGGTACACCGGAACTCGATCTATTAGCATTCAAACTAAACTACAAAGTGCTAGGACCCTCAGGCGATCACAGTTGACGCCCTGCCAATGTTTTGGTCCCAGTTCTCTATGCCTTTACCTCAGGGGTCCGCAACCTGTGGCTCGAGGGCCCATGATGTGTAGCTCGCAGCTGCCTTCCAGCTTGGTGCATTAGCACCAGGTCTATCAAATAATTATAAACAGCAGATCTCCAGATGGTGAATTTTGTGAGTTGCCCTGCAGAAAAGAGCACATTTGACTGTATATTCTGATGAAGGGTTTGGAGAAAATTTAAGTTTATTAGATGGAGACCGGATGATAATAACTATCAGAGGAGGTGCTTGAAACTGATGTAACAGTGTTGTGGGAGTGATTGATGTGAGAATACTGTATTGTGGAAACCTCTGGATCTTGGTTTATTGCCTCAGTGTGATTTCTGTGGAAAAGCTGCATGGCGAGAGCTGGGTGCGCTTGCGACTCTTATACCTAAATGTGGCTTATGATCTTCTCTCAAAGCTGAATGTGGTGCTCAAGCTCAGAAATGTTGGGGACCACTTCCTTGCCTCTTTCCACCTCTACCGCTTCTACCCAGACTTTCCCAAGAAAATCGGGGCAGTGTGTGTTTCAGTCATTCTTATTGCTCTAGGCTGGCCTCAAAGAGCCTAGTATTCTGAGGTTATCAATCTCCTGGCAGATGTTCCATGGACTCTTCCAGACTGCCTGCACCTTCTGTCCCAGAGTCCATTCTTCCGTTCAAATTTACAGTCCCTCAGTGTAACAACATGGCTGTGTAAGCCACAATTTTGAAGGCAGCAGAACTGTCTAAATCACTCCTCCAGATTATGATTAGAGCCCAGAAGTAATCTTCTTGCGAGTCTGCCATCTCACTTGGAGGGCTTATTTTTGTTGGTGTGAGTCTACCAGTACTTTGCCAATGTCTTTTTCCTTGCTAACGCTGCTGTCCTTCTTAGGCCAGGGTCACACTTGCGAGTGTGATGCGAGAAACTCGCACATTAATACCCGGCGCTGCCGGGCACTCGGACCGTAGTGTGCAGCTGCATAGAAATACATGCAGCTGCACACTCTGGTCCCGAGTGCCGGGTATTGATGCGAGAGAATCATAGAATGGTAGAGTTGGAAGGGACCTCCTGGGTCATCTGGTCCAACCCCCTACTCAAAGCAGGATTCACTAAATCATCCCAGACAGATGTCTGTCCAGCCTCTGTTTGACTCGCTCGAGTTTCTCACATCACACTCGCAAGTGTGACCCCGGCCTTACATTTCGGATTGGAGGCAGGGCTGGCTCTTAACTCCCTCAAGGGTCAGGTGTCTGCCCTGGCTATTTAGTTTCAGAGGGATTTGACATCTCTAGAGGTGGCGCACGTAAAACCACCTTCTTGCACTCCCGTAGATCATTGAGATTTGAATCTTATTTTGGAGACTCTTCAGTCTCTGTCTTTTCAGCCTATCAGAGAGATCTCTACCCCTTTTCTTTCTTATAAGGTAGCTTTCCTACTGCTTTCTCACAAAACTGAGGAACCCACACTCCAGCAGGTGATATATAGTCTGTTGGGGAGGAGCAAATTTTATTTAAATGCAGTAATAGTGTCTGCCTCCAGATGGTAGCAGACTATCCCATAGTTCTGTATCCCCAAACGAAGACTACGAGAAACGGACTTTACAGAGAGTACCAAAATCTACTTTTCTGAGTCCTCTTCTTCAAAGATGAGTAACAGAGATAAGTCATGGACAAAAGTTTTGAGAATGACACAAATATAATTTTTACAAAGTCTACTGCTTCACTTTTTCTAATGGCAATTTGCATATACTCCAGAATGTTATAAAGTGATCAGCTTAACAGCAATTACTTGCAAAGTCAATATTTGGCTAGAAAATGAACTTTATCCCCCAAAACACATTTCAACATCATTGCAGCCCTGCCTTAAAAGGACCAGCTAACCTCTTTCCAGTGATTGCTCCATTAACACAGGTGTGGGTGTTGATGAGGACATGGCTGGAGATCAATCTGTCATGATTAAGTAAGAATGACACCACTGGACACTTTAAAAGGAGGCTGGTGCTTGGCATCATTGTTTCTCTTCTGTTAACCATGGTTATCTCTAAAGAAACAAGTGCAGTCATCATTGCAATGCACAAAAATGGCCTAACAGGGAAGAGTATCGCAGCTAGAAAGATTGCACCTCAGTCAACAATCTATCGCATCATCAAGAACTTCAAGGAGAGAGGTTCCATTGTTGCCAAAAAGGCTCCAGGGCGCCCAAGAAAGACCAGCAAGCGCCAGGACTGTCTCTTAAAAGTGTTTCAGCTGCGGGATCGGGCTACCAGCAGTGCAGAGCTTGCTCAGGAATGGCAGCAGGCAGGTGTGAGTGCATCTGCACGCACTGTGAGGCGGAGACTCTTGGAGCAAGGCCTGGTCTCAAGGAGGGCAGCAAAGAAGCCACTTCTCTCCAAAAAAAACATCATGGACAGACTGATATTCTGCAAAAGGTACAGGCAGTGGACTGCTGAGGACTGGGGTAAAGTTATTTTCTCTGATGAATCCCCTTTTCGATTGTTTGGGACATCAGGAAAACGCCTCATTCGGAGAAGACAAGGTGAGCGCTACCACAGTCTTGTCTCATGCCAACTGTTAAGCATCCTGAAACCATTCATGTGTGGGGTTGCTTCTCAGCCAAGGGAATCGGCTCTCTCACAGTCTTGCCTAAAAACACAGCCATGAATAAAGAATGGTACCAGAATGTCCTCCAAGAGCAACTTCTCCCAACCCTCCAAGAGCAGTTTGGCGATCAACAATGACTTTTCCAGCATGATGGAGCACCTTGCCATAAAGCAAAGGTGATAACTAAATGGCTCAGGGAACAAAACATAGAGATTTTGGGTCCATGGCCTGGAAACTCCCCAGATCTTAATCCCATTGAGAACTTGTGGTCAACATCAAGAGACGGGTGGAAAAACAAAAACCTAAAAATTCTGACAAAATGAATGCATTGATTGTGCAAGAATGGACTGCTATCAGTCAGGATTTGGTCCAGAAGTTGATTGAGAGCATGCCAGGGAGAATTGCAGAGGTCCTGAAGAAGAAGGGTCAACACTGCAAATATTGACTTGCTGCATTAACTCATTCTAACTGTCAATATAAGCTTTTGTTACTCATATGTTTGCAATTATATTTCTGTCTGTGTTAAAAACATCTGTCAAACACACATAAAAACCAGAGGGCAGCAGATCATGTGAAAATATAATATTTGTGTCATTCTCAAAACTTTTGGCCACGACTGTACAAGCAGTTTGTATCTCTTTGACTTGAGAACTGTTATTGCCCCTAAAAATTAAAGCCTTTCTCTTGATATGTAATGACTCAACATTAGAGTTTGGCGGATTTTTTTAAATTTGAGTACGCTAGCTTTGCTGAATTTTCCCTCTAAATTTTACCATAACCCGCCAATACTGCATAGCCTCTAATTGCCCGAAAAATACTTGCACATGACTCTGAGGTCACTTATGAATATGTCTTATTAATATGCAAGTGATCTCAACCGATCTGTTGGTTACTACTGGTTAACCACTTGGAAAAAAAAACACTGCATTATTAGTCTGTTTAGGCAACTTAAAGGGAACCTGTCACTAGGTTTGGCCGATATGAGTTACGGCCATCGCATTTCAGGGCTGATATACAACATTCTGCATCATCCACAGACGTCTCCTGCACGGCATACCTCTCTGCCCCTGTTGAGGGCAGAGTAAAGTACTGCAGTGTGCAGGTGGCGGTGCTCTCTCACTTTTCCCAGCTCCTGCCACTGAAGTACTTTGCTCTGCCCTCAATAGGGCTGACCTCACCTCGACAATGTGTGTGTGTGTTTGTATATGTGTGTATAAATATATACTGTTATATACATAATTGAATGTGTGTATCACCAACCAATCACGAAGCATCTTTCATTTCACCAGAGCTGTTTAAAGAAGCTGAGCTGTGATTGGTTGCTATGAGCAACAGTTTTCTTTGAAACCAATCACTAAGCATCTTTCATTTCACCAGAGTTGTTTAAAAGAAGCTGAGCTGTGATTGGTTGCTATGAGCAACAGTTTTCTCACTCCACGACAACACCTCAGCAGACAGTGACTGGGTGGGAGAAATCTAGCACCCTGGGAACATAAGCTCCCAGCCATTGTCTGCCCCCCAGAAAGGAGCAGAGAGCACATGACAGAAATGAATCACCCCCTCCCCGATCCCATATCCCCATCACCCATCCTCCATCCCATAGGCTCATCTTCCCTCTTAAAGGGATCCCCGGTATGGAAGTGAGGACAAATCCACTCTGCGCTTTGGTACTGACCCCAGGCCTCTCTTAAAGGGATCTACAGTATGGAAGTTAAGGTAAATCCCTCAGCGCTCTGATTCTCAATCCAGGCTTCTCTTTAAGGATCATTGGTATGGTAGTCAGGGAAAATTCCTCAGCGCTCGGGTTCTGACACCAGGCCTCTCTTAAAGGGATCCCCGGTATGGTAGTTAGGGCCATTCCACTCAGCACTAGTTTTGACCCAGGCTGACCGGATCATGTGGGATATTAGGGGGAGTAGTACGGTGGCTCTGGCTGACAGGATGATGTGGGATATTAGGGGTAGTAGTCCGTGGCTCTGGCTGACGGGATGATGTGGGATATTAGGGGTAGTAGTCCAGTGGCTCTGGCTGACCAGATGATGTGGGATATTAGGGGTAGTAGTCTGGCGGCTGTGACGGGATGATGTGGGATATTAGTGGTTATCCGGTCGCTGTGGCAGACGGGATGATGTAGGATATTAGGGGTAGTAGTCCGGTGGCTTTGACAGGATGATGTGGGATATTAGTAAATCATAAGAGGAAGAGGGAAGCGAAAATGCCAAAAAATCAATCTAATTTTAATATTAACAAATTTAAAAATAAAAACATTACAAATCGGTATGATACATATGGGGACAAAAAGCAAAAGAAAAAGGCCTAAAGAGAAGGTAGGAGGGGTTCAGGAATATATGAATATGTCCAAATATCATTCATATAAACATAAATAGTATTTGTAGGATTATTCAAATAAATAATGGAGCCTTATACTAAGGCTCCCTGAGAAAGTTTCAAGTCCAATCCTAACAAAATCAAAGAGTCAAAGAAATCCTGAAAACCCCTTTTATACACAGCCAGCAAAATCCTTAAACTCTAATGGCAACAGTATATATGAATAACATAGCTGCATAGTGCAATATATGGGCTAGTATGCCTCAAAAGTATAATGCATACGGATTACCAAAGGAAAAGGAAAAGTTACTGCTGGCAGCCAAATACCATACCTTGCAGGCCGTGGCACCCCTTACGCGCTTTTCGCGGTTAGGCTTTTTCTCAAGGGAATGTGCGTGTGTGGAAAGCTGTTAGACTGATGTTAGGTCCCTTAACCCTTTCTGTCATCGGACGTACTATCCAGTCCTTGTGCCCTGGGACTTAATTCTCAAGGACAGGTTAGTACGTCATAGGTGATCAGCTGCGCTCCTTATCACGACTGACACCCGGCACTCCGTGCCAGGAAGCGGTCACGGACCGCTCCCGGCACGTTAACCCCTGGCACACTGCGATCAAAGATGATCGCAGTGTACCGGGGGCACAGGGAAGCATCGCGCAGGGAGGGGGCTCCCTGCGCGCTTCCCTGAGACCCTCAGAACAGCGCGATGTATCGCGCTGTTCCGAGGGACTCTCCTCCCTGCATGGATCCAAGATGGCCCGGGGTCCTGCAGGGAGGCGGCTTCCTCAGTGCCTGCTGAGAGCAGTTGCTGAGAAAGCCTGCAGCAGTGCTATGCACACTGTCAGACCAGCGATCTGATGTTATACAGTGATGTCCCACCCTGGGACAAAGTAAAAATGTTAACAAAAAAATAAATAAACTGTGTAAAAAAAAATCCTAAATGAAAAAAAACAAAAATATTCCCCAATAAATTCATTTCTTTAATGTAAAAAAAAACAACAATAAAAGTACACATATTTAGTATCGCCGCGTCCATAATGACCCGCCATATAAAACTCCCACTAGTTAACCCTTTTAGTGAACCCTTAAAAAAAAACAAGGGAAAAAAATGCTTTATCATCATACCGCCGAACAAAAAGTGGAACATGCGATCAAAAAGACGGATATAAATAAACATGATATCGCTGAAAAGTCATCTTGTCCCGCAAAAAAAACAAGCCGCCATACAGCATCATCATCGAAAAAATAAAGTTGTAGCTCGTAGAATAAAGCGATGCAAAAACAATTATGTTTTATATATAATTGTTTTTATTGTATTAAAGCGCCAAAACATAAAAAAATGATATAAATAAGGTATCGCCGTAATCGTACTGACCCGAAGAATAAAACCGCTTTATTGATCTTATCACATGCGGAACAGTATAGACGCCCCCCCAAAAGAAATTAGTGAATTGCTAGGTTTTGTTCATTCTGCTCCCAAAAATCGTTAATAAAAAGCGATCAAAAAATGTCATGTGCCCAAAAATGGTACCAATAAAAACATCAATAGGACCTCACATGACTCTGTGGGCCAAAATATGGAAAAATTATAGCTCTCAAAATATGATGCAAAAACTATTTTTTTGCAATAAAAAGCGTCTTTTAGCGTGTCAGCTGCCAATCATAAAAACCCACTATAAATAGTAAATCAAACCCCCCTTTATCACCCCTTAGTTAGGGAAAAATAATAAAATTTAAAAAATGTATTTATTTCCATTTTCCCATTAGGGTTAGGGTTGGGGCTAAAGTTAGGGTTGGAGTTGGGGCTAAAGTTAGGATTAGGGTTAGGGGTGGGTTAGGTTTGTGGTTAGGGTTATGGTTAGGGTTGGGACTAGGGTTAAGGGTGTGTTGTGGTTAGGGTTGGAGTTAGAATTGGGGAGTTTCCACTGGTTAGGCACATCAGGGGCTCTCCAAACGTGATATGGCGTCTGATCTCAATTCCAGCCAATTCTGCGTTGAAAAAGTCAAAACAGTGCTCCTTCCCTTCTGAGCTTTGCCGTGCGCCCAAAAGTAGTTTACCCCCACATATGAGGTATCAGCGTACTCTGGACAAATTGCACAATAACTCTTGGGGTCCAATTTCTTCTGTTACCCTTGAGAAAATAAAAAATTAGGGGCGAAAATATCATTTTTGTGGAAAAAAATATGATTTTTTTATTTTTATGGCTCATTATAAACTTGTGTGAAGCACTTGGGGGTTCAAAGTTCTCACCACACATCTAGATAAGTTCCTTGGGGGGGTCTAGTTTCCAAAATGGGGTCACTTATTGGGGTTTCCACTGTTTAGGCAGATCAGGGGCTCTCCAAATGGACATGATGCCTGCAGACTATTCCATCAAAGTCTGCAATGCAAAACGTCACTTCCGAGCCCCGACGTGTGCCCATACAGTAGTTTTCTCCCACGTATGGGGTATCAGCGTACTCAAGATAAATTGAACAACAACTTTTGGGGTCCAATTTCACCTGTTACCCTTGGGAAAATAAAAAACTGGAGACTAAAAGATCATTTTTGTGGGAAAAAAATAAGATTTTTAATTTTCATGCCCAGGCATTATAAACTTGTGTGAAACACTTGGGGGTTCAAAGTGTTCGCCACAGGTCTAGATAAGTTCCTTAGGGGGTCTAGTTTCCAAAATGGGGTCATTTGTGGGGAGTTTCCACTGTTTAGGCACATCAGGGGCTCTGCAAACTGAACATGACACCCATCAAAGTCTGCATTCCAAAATGTCATTACTTCCTTTCTGAGCCCTGCCGTGCGCCCAAACAGTATTTCCCCCCCATATATGGGGTATCAGCATACTCAGGACAAATTGGACAACAACTTTTGGGGTTCAACTTCCTTGGGAAAAATCAAAAATTGGGGACTAAAAAAACATTTTTGTGTATTTTTTTCACACCCCAGGCATTATAAACTTTAGTGAAACACTTGGAGGTTCAAAGTGCTCACAACAAATCTAAATAAGTTCCTTAGGGGGTCTAGTTTCCAAAATGGTGTCACTTGTGGGGGGTTTCCACTGTTTAGGCACATTAGGGGCTATCCAAACGCGACATGGCGTTTAATCTCGATTCCAGCCAATTTTGGTTTGAAAAAGTCAAATGGCGCTCCTTCCCTTCTGAGCTCTGCCGTGCGCCCAAACAGTGGTTCCCCCACACATATGGGGTATCAGCGTACTTAGGACAAATTGGACAACTTTTGCGGTCCAATTTCTTTTGTTACCCTTGGGAAAATAAAAAATTGGTGACTTAAAGATTTTTTTTGTGAGAAAAAAATAGGATTTTTTATTTTCATGCCCAGGCATTATAAACTTGTGTGAAGCACTTGGGGGTTCAAAGTGCTCACCACAGATATAGATAAGTACCTTAGGGGGTCTAGTGTCCAAAATGGGGTCACTTTCGGGGGATTTCCAGTGTTTAGGCACATCAGGGGCTCTGCAAACTTAACATGACACCCATCAAAGTCTGCATTCCAAAACGTCATTGCTTCCTTTCCGAGCCTTGCTGTGCGCGCAAACAGTTCCCCCCACATATGGGGTATCAGCGTACTCAGGACAAATTGGGAAACAACTTTTGGGGTCCAATTTCCTTGAGGAAAAATCAAAAATTGGGAACTAAAAAATCATTTTTGTGGAATTTTTTTTTTTTCACACCCAGGCATTATAAACTTTAATGAAACACTTGGGGGTTCAAAGTGCTCACAATAGATCTAGATAAGTTCCTTAGGGGGGTCTAGTTTCCAAAATGGTGTCATTTGTTGGGGGGGTTCCACTGTTTAGGCACATCAGGGGCTCTCCAAACGCGACATGACGTCCAATCTCAAATTTCAGCGAATTTTGGTTTGAAAAAGTCAAACGGCGCTCCTTCCCTTCCGAGCCCTGCCGTGCACCCAGACAGTGGTTTTCCCCCACATATGGGGTATCGGCGTACTCAGGAGAAATTGTACAACAACTTTTTTTGTCCATTTTCTCCTTTTAGCCTTGTTGAAATAAAAAAATTGTTTGTAAAGGATAATTTTTGTGACTAAAAAGTTAAATGTTCATTTTTTCCTTCCATGTTGCTTCAGCTCATGTGAAGCACCTGAAGGGTTAATAAACTTCTTGAATGTGGTTTTGAGTACCTTGAGGGGTGCAGCTCTTAGAATGGTGTCACTTTTGGGTATTTTCTGCCATATAGACCCCACAAAGTGACTTCAAATGTGAGGTGGTCCCTAAAAAAAATAGTTTTGTACATTTTGTTGTAAAAATGAGAAATCGCTGGTCAATTTTTAACCCTTATAACTTCCTAACAGGAAAAAAATTTGGTTCCAAAATGGTGCTGATGTAAAGTAGACATGTGGGAAATGTTATTTAGCAACTATTTTGTGTGACATATTTCTCTGTTTTAAGGGAATAAAGATTCAAAGTTTGAAAATTGCAAAATTTTCAAAATTTTCGCCATATTTCCATTTTTTCATAAATAAACGCAAGTAATATCAAATAAATTGTACCACTATCTTAATTTTACCACTATGTCACGAGAAAACACTCTCAGAATCGCGAAGATCCGTTGAAGCGTTCCAAGAGTTATAGCCTCATGAAGGGACAGTGGTCAGAATTGTAAAAATTGGCCCGGTCATTAGCGTGCAAACCACCCTTGACGGTTGAGGGGTTAAGCTGATCACAGCGGTTAGGTAATGGCGCTTCCGCCGGCGGACCCCGTGTGACGTCGGCATAGATTAGCGTCACGTGCCGCCGGACGAGTCAGAGCAGGCAGGCGGTGCGGACGGCAGGAAAGACGCGACGCCATGGCAACGGCAGAAAACCGGAAGCCGGCAGCAGTGCACACCGCAGTGAACAGCAGATATGGCAGATGTCTGCAGCAGCAACATGGAAGGTGGAAGTAGAAGGAAAAGAAGAAGACGTGGCAACAAAAATAATAAATGAAATACATGAAGGAAATACAGAAGTCCATATCCACAGTGTGTTAAATAAGTGTATAAATACAGAAAAGTATTTCCAATATGATCCAATAGAGCACAAAATATTCAGTAGAACATCATATTAATACTAGTGATGAACCCGTTCTACGCCCGGGTGGCAAGCATTTTTATAGGTACATGGTCTCCCATTCTGGTATGTGCTGCCCCCCTCCTATCCTGGTATGCATGGCACCCCTCATCCCCATCCTGGTATGTATGGTCCCCTCACCCCCACCAAATCTACTATGCATGGCACCCCATTCCTCATCCTGGTATGCATGGTCCCCTCATCCCCAATCCTGGTATGCATGGTACCCCCTCATCCCTATCCTGGTATGCATGGTACCTGCTCATCCATATCCAGGTATTCATGGTTCCCTCACCCCCCCCCAATCCAGGTATGCATGGTCCCCTCACCCCCAATCCTGATGTGCATGGTCCCGTCACCTCGTCCTGTTGAGCATGGTCCCCTCACCCCCCAATCCTGATGTGCATGGTCTCACCCCCAATCCTGATGTTCATGATCCCCTCACCCCCAATCCTGATATGCATGGTACCCTCACCCCCAATCCTGATATGCATGGTCCCCTTACACCCCAATCCTGATAGTGCATGGTCCCATCACCCCCAATCCTGATGTGCATGGTCTCACCCCCCCAATCCTGATGTGCATGGTCCTCTCACCCCCTATCCTGATGTGCATGGTCCCCTCACCCCCAATCCTGATATGCATGGTCCCTTCACCCCCCAATCCTGATGTACATGGTCTCACCCCCCAATCCTGATGTGCATGGTCCCCTCACCCCCTATCCTGATGTGCATGGTCCCCTCACCCCCAATCCTGATGTGCATGGCCCCCTCACCCCCCAATCCTGATGTGCATGGTCCCCTCACCCCCCAATCCTGATGTGCATGGTCTCACCCCCCAATCCTGATGTGCATGATCCTCTCACCCCCCAATGCTGATGTGCATGATCCCCTCCACCCCAATCCTGATATGCATGGTACCCTCACCCCCAATCCTGATATACATGGTGCCCTTACCCCCCAATCCTGATATGCATGGTCCCCTCACCCCCCAATCCTGGTATGCATGGTCCCCTCAACCCCCAATCCTGGTATGCATGGTCCCATCACCCCCCAATCCTGATGTGCATGGTCCCCTCACCCCCCCAATCCTGATGTGCATGGTCCCCTCACCCCCCAATCCTGATGTGCATGGTCCCCTCACCCCCTATCCTGGTATGCATGGTCCTCTCACCCCTATCCTGGTGTGCATGGTCCCTGGCAAGCATTTTTAAAGGTATATGGTCTCCCATGCTGGTATGTGCTGCCCCCCTCCTATCCTGGTATGCATGGCACCCCTCATCCCTATCCTGGTATGCATGGTACTCCTCATCCCTATGCTGGTATGTATGGTCCCCTCACCCCACCCAAATCTGGTATGCATGGCACCCCATTCCTCATCCTGGTATGCATGTACCCCTCATCACCCAATCCTGGTATGCATAGAATGATAGAGTTGGAAGGGACCTCCTGGGCCATCTGGTCCAACCCCCTGCTCAAAGCAGGATTTTCTAAATCATCCCAGACAGATGTCTGTCCAGCCTCTGTTTGAAGACTTCCATTGAAGGAGAACTCACCACCTCTCGTGGCAGCCTGTTCCACTCCTTGATCACCCTAACTGTCAAAAAGTTTTTTCTAATATCTAATCTGTGTCTCCTCCCATTCAGTTTCATCCCATTGCTTCTAGTCTTTCCTTGTGCAAATGAAAATAAAGATGATCCTTCTACAATGTGACAGCCCTTGAGATATTTGTAGACCGCTATTAAGTCTCCTCTCAGTCTTCTTTTTTGTAAGCTAAACATTCCCAAATCCTGCAACCGTTCCTCATAGGACATGGTTTGCAGACCGGTCACCATTCTGGTGGCTCTTCTCTGAACTTGCTCCAGTTTGTTGATGTCTTTTTTAAAATGTGGTGCCCAAAACTGGACACAGTATTCCAGATGAGGTCTGACCAAAGAGGAGTAGAGGGCAATTATGACCTCACGTGATCTAGACTGTATGCTTCTGTTGATACATCCTAGAATTGTATTTGCCTTTTTTGCTGCTGCATCACACTGTTGACTCATGTTCAGTCTGTGATCAATTAGTATACCAAAGTCTTTTTCACATGTGCTGTTACTTAGCCCTATTCCTCCCATTTTATATATGCTTTTTTCATTTTTATTGCCCAGATGTAGGACTTTGCATTTTTCCCTGTTAAAAACCATTCTGTTAGTTGCTGCCCACTGCTCCAGTTTATTTATATCTTTTTGAATCCTCTCTCTCTCTTCTCTAGTATTAGCTACCCCTCCTAGCTTTGTGTCATCAGCAAATTTGATCAGTTTACCCTCAATTCCTTCATCTAAATCATTGATAAAGATGTTGAATAATACAGGGCCCAAAACAGAGCCTTGTGGTACCCCACTTGAGACATTCTTCCAACTGGATGTGCAGCCATTTACGACCACTCTTTGAGTCCGATCACTAAGCCAGTTATGAATCCACCTAACAGTTGCCTTGTCCATTCCATACTTAGTCATTTTTTCAATAAGGATTGTGTGAGATACTTTGTCAAATGCTTTGCTGAAGTCAAGATATACTATATCTACAGCATTTCCCTGATCCACCCAGTCAGTGATTCTGTCATAGAAGGAAATTAAGTTAGTCTGACATGACTTATTAGTTACAAACCCATGCTGACTCTGTTTAATCACTTCATTCTTATCCAGGTACTTACATACATGTTTTTTAATAATTTGTTCAAAGATCTTTCCTATTATAGAAGTCAGACTCACCGGCCTGTAGTTCCCTGGGTCCACCTTCTTCCCCTTTTTGAAGATAGGAACAACATTTGCTCTTCTCCAGTCTTCTGGGACTTCTCCTGTTCTCCAAGAATTTTCAAAGATTATGGACAGTGGTTCAAGAATTTCTTCTGCTATCTCCTTCAGTATTCTGGGGTGTAATTCATCTGGACTTGGAGACTTGAATTCATTTAGGTTAGCTAAGTGTTTCCTCACTGTCTTTCTGTTTATAGATATCCTGGATTCTTCTATTGCTTTAATAGGACAGTGAAGATCAGTTGATGTTACATTTCCTTTCTGAGAGAAAACAGATGCAAAATAGGAATTTAAAAGTTCAGCCTTCTCAACATCCTTTCTTACCATTTCATCATTTTCATCCTGTAAAAATCCTATAGCATCTTTGATATTTTTTTTACTTTTGACGTATCCCCAAAATCCTTTTTTGTTGCTTTTGACATCTCTTGCAAGCCTTAATTCATTGTCAGCTTTAGGTAATCTGATTTGCGCCCTGCAGGTTCTGCAGATGGCATTATATTCTTCTTTAGATATGCCTCCCTCTTTCCATTTGATAAACATTTCTTTCTTCCTTTTTAGCATGTGTTTAAGTTCTGTGTTCATCCATCCTGGTTTCCATAAATGCTTCCCATTCTTCCCTCTTTTTGGAATTGTTAATGATTGTGCTTTGAGAATCTCATTTTTCAAGATGTCCCATCCTTCCTGGACATTTTTGTCCTTAAGGATATCCTGCCATTGGATCCCTCCAATTCTCTTTCTGAGTCCCTTAAAATCTGCCTTTCTGAAATCTAACTTTGACGTCTGAGTCTTCACAGGTCTTCCTCCTCTTGTTATCCAAAATTCTAAAATAGCATGGTCACTACCTCCTAGGGTCCCAGCCACTCTTACCTCCTCAACCATTTCCTCCCTGTTTATAAGGATTAGATCCAAGGTAGCAGATCCCCTTGTTTTCTCCTCTACCTTTTGAAAGATAAAGTTGTCAGCAAGAGAGGATAAGAATTTCCTTGACCTGTTAGTTTTGCCTGAGATTCCCAACAAATGTCTGGATAGTTGAAATCTCCCATGACCACTATGTCATATTTTTTGGAGAACTTGGCCATTTGATGCATAAAGAGTTCATCCATATCTTCCGCTTGCATAGGCGGCCTGTAGTAAATGCCTACAATGGTGTCCTTTCCATTGTTCTGTCCTTGTATTCTTACCCAAACAGTTTCCACAGAACTCCCAGTCTCTGAAGCGTCAATCTCTGTGCAGATATACGCTTTTCTAACATACAATGCGACACCTCCTCCTCGTTTATCAAGTCTGTTTCTTGCAAATAAGTTGTATCCTTCTAGCCTTGTATTCCAATCATGTGTATCGTCCCACCAAGTTTCAGTGATTCCAATGACATCATACTTCTCCTGCGTTAGTAGTTCCAATTCTCCTTGTTTGTTGCCCATGCTTTGTGCATTTGTATAAAAACATTTTAGTTTGTGCTTGGTTTCTCTTCCTCCAATATTTTTATTATTTAGATTGTTTTGTCTTCGTTCTTCCTTTCCACTTCTAATAGCCGAGTTCTCAATAGCATTTGTCAGGTGTGTGGCTTTTTCTGGCGTTTTGCTTCCCTTCCCACATTGTTCTAGTTTAAAGCTCTCCTGATGAGTGTAGAAAGGCGACTTCCAAATACATGTTTTCCAGTCTTCGTAAGGTGCACCCCATCTCTAGCAAGTAGTCCATCGTATAGGTAATTCACTCCGTGATCCAGAAATCCAAATCCTTGCTGATGGCACCATAGACGTAGCCAGTTGTTCACCTGCAGAATCTTATTCGACCTCCTTGTTCCATGGCCATCCACTGGGAGGATGGATGAGAAGACCACCTGCACACCCAGTTCTTTCACTTTCTTGCCTAAGTTTTCAAAGTCACTGCAGATGGTTTCCAGGTCACTTCTTGTGGTGTCATTTGTCCCCACATGTATTAGCAGGAATGGTAATGGCATGGTACCCCCTCTATCCCTATCCTGGTATTCATGGTTCCCTCACCCCCCAATCCCGGTATGCATGGTCCCCTCACCTCCCCAATCCCGGGATGCACGGTCCCCTCACCCACCAATCCTGGTATGCATGGTCACCTCACCCCTCAATTCTGTATGAATGGTCCCCTCACCCCATTCTGGTATGAATGGTCCCCTCACCCCCAATCCTGGTATGAATGGTCCCCTCATCGCCCAATCCGATGTGCATGGTCCGCTCACCCCCAATCCTGATGTGCATGGTCCGCTCACCCCCCAATCCTGATGTGCATGGTCCCCTCACCCCCCAATCCTGATGTGCATGGTCCCCTCACCCCCCAATCCCTGATGTGCATGGTCCCCTCACCCCCAATCCTGATGTGCATGGTCCCCTCAACCCCCCAATCCTGATGTGCATGGTCCCCTCACCCCCAATCCTGATGTGCATGGTCCCCTCACCCCCCAATCCTGATGTGCATGGTCCCTCACCCCCCATCCTGATGTGCATGGTCCCTCACCCCCCAATCCTGATGTGCATGGTCCGCTCACCCCCAATCCTGATGTGCATGGTCCCCTCACCCCCAATCCTGATGTGCATGGTCCCCTCACCCCCCAATCCTGATGTGCATGGTCCCCTCACCCCCCAATCCTGATGTGTATGGTCCCCTCACCCCCAATCCTGATGTGCATGGTCCCTCACCCCCCAATCCTGATGTGCATGGTCCCCTTCTCACCCCCCAATCCTGATGTGCATGGTCCCTCACTCCCCAATCCTGATGTGCATGGTCCCCTCACCTCCCAATCCTGATGTGCATGGTCCTCTCACCCCCCAATCCTGATGTGCATGGTCCCCTCACCCCCAATCCTGATGTGCATGGTCCCCTCACCCCCCCAACCCTGACGTGCATGGTCCCCTCACCCCCCAATCCTGATGTGCATGGTCCCCTCACCCCCCAACCCTGATGTGCATGGTCCCCTCACCCCCCAATCCTGACGTGCATGGTCCCCTCACCCCCAATCCTGACGTGCATGGTCCCCTCACCCCCCCAATCCTGACGTGCATGGTCCCCTCACCCCCCAATCCTGATGTGCATGGTCCCCTCACCCCCCAATCCTGATGTGCATGGTCCCCTCACCCCCAATCCTGATGGCATGGTCCTCTCACCCCCAACCCTGATGTGCATGGTCCCCTCACCCCCCCAATCCTGATGTGCATGGTCCCCTCACCCCCCAATCCTGATGTGCATGGTCCCCTCACCCCTCTATCCTGATGTGCATGGTCCCCTCACCCCCCAATCCTGATGTAAATGGTCCTCTCACCCCCCTATCCTGATGTGCATGGCCCCTCACCCCCCCAATCCTGATGGCATGGTCCCTCACCCCCAATCTGATGTGCATGGTCCCTCACCCCCAATCCTGATGTGCATGGTCCCCTCATCCCCCCAATCCTGATGTGCATGGTCCCTCACCCCCCAATCCTGATGTGCATGGTCCTCTCCACCCCCAATCCTGATGTGCATGGTCCCCTCACCCCCCAATCCTGATGTGCATGGTCCTCTCACCCCCCAATCCTGATGTGCATGGTCCCCTCACCCCCCAATCCTGATGTGCATGGTCCCCTCACCCCCCAATCCTGATGTGCATGGTCCCCACCCCCTATCCTGATGTGCATGGTCCCCTCACCCCCCAATCCTGATGTGCATGGTCCTCTCACCCCCCAATCCTGATGTGCATGGTCCCCTCACCCCCCCAATCCTGATGTGCATGGTCCCTCACCCCCCAATCCTGATGTGCATGGTCCCCCTATCCTGATGTGCATGGTCCCCTCACCCCCAATCCTGATGTAATGTCCTCTCACCCCTATCCTGATGTGCATGGCCCCCTCACCCCCCCAATCCTGATGTGCATGGTCCCGCTCATCCCCAATCCTGATGTATGGTCCCCTCACCCCCAATCCTGATGTGCATGGTCCCCTCACCCCCAATCCTGATGTGCATGGTCCTCTCTCACCCCCAATCCTGATGTGCATGGTCCCTCTCACCCCCCCAATCCTGATGTGCATGGTCCTCCCCACCCCCCAATCCTGATGTGCATGGTCCTCTCACCCCCAATCCTGATGTGCATGGTCCCCTCACCCCCCCAACCCTGACATGCATAGCCCTTACCCCCCAACCCTGATGTGCATGGTCCGCTCACCCCCCTATCCTGATGTGCATGGCCCCTCTCACCCCCCTATCCTGATGTGCATGGTCCCCTCACCCCCCCTATCCTGATATGCATGGCCCCCTCACCGCTATTAAACTGCACAGATACCCCAAAAAAAGCAAACATTTATACTCACCTTTCATCCCTGTGCTCCAGCGCTGTTCCGTTGTGCTGGACGCCTGGGGAGGAGAGCGGCGCCGGAGTACGCGCATGCCCATACCGCGCGGTCCGGCGCCATATTGCTGAAGACACACTGTAAATGTGTCTTCAGCAAAATGGCGCCGGATAGCGCTATTGCGCATGCGCAATCTGACGCGCACTCCTGGTCTCCTGCCCCGGGAGAAGAGAAGCGCCGCGGCAACGCTCCTCGCGGTCAGGTAAGTATGTGAGTATGGCGCCGGAGATCGCGGTATGCATCCAGTACGCATACCGCGATCTCCGGCGCCATACAGAGTACTCACCGCTCTGGATGCCTCACTCTGTCTGGAGCCAGACTGCGCAGGCATGTCGCGCTTGCGCAGTCTATAAAGGCTTCAGACAGAGTGACGCTCCTACCGTTATATTATAGATGGTGCAGCATATGCAAAATACAGTGTATATAAATGCCTAGTGAAGGAATGCTACAAGGATAGCCTATATAGCATAAACATTAAGGTATAGGAGATTGCTCATATAAATGTATATAAAAATAATAGAAAATAAATAAAAATAAAGAAATATT
The DNA here is from genome assembly GCA_033576555.1 of Oophaga sylvatica. Lineage (NCBI taxonomy): Eukaryota > Metazoa > Chordata > Amphibia > Anura > Dendrobatidae > Oophaga > Oophaga sylvatica. The sequence goes on from JARQOD010000002.1 coordinate 401,264,071, forward strand.
AGTAGTCCGGTGTCTCTGGCTGACGGGACGATGTGGGATATTAGGGGTAGTAGTCCAGTAGCTGTAGCTGTGGCTGATGGGATTGTGTGGGATAATAGTGAATGTGGCTATGCGGAGTGGGTAGGGCTATAATCATTATAATTTGTTATAACAAACTGTAGTTAGTTACTATGCAGCGCCGGGCTCTACAGCTAGTATATATATATATATATATATATATATATCACATACAATACATATATTTTATATCGACAACACCTGTTGTCGGAATTTGTGTAGGTGCCAGCAGTCAGACCCTCAGCAATAGGGAAGTTATCACCTATCCCATGGATGGAAGATAACGCCCAAACTTTAGATGACCCCATTATGGAGGTTATTCAGGATTGACTTTTATTTGCCTACTGGTTTGCGGAGAACATAATAAACACCAATACTGACCCTCACCATGTCCAATGCCGCCTTTCCTTGAACACAAAGGGAGATGTGCTACTGTGCAGTGTATATTTATTTATACACACACACACTCGAGAGCAATTGATGGGGGAGGTAATACGTTGTCTTTTATGCCGAGGTCGCAGCAGTGGCCACCAATCGGCACAGAGGGGCGTGGAAAAGGTAACGCTGAAGCACGCCTATTCGAGGTCTGAATCATCACAATAGCTGCTGTGTGACAAGGTCCCAACGACCGCCGAGATCGTTATACAGATCGCTGATTGTTGCTGCGTCGTTGAATTGGTCTGTTTGGCAGCTCACTAACGACCATGTGGTGAGCAACAACGATCCTTGCCAGGTCGCATCGCTGTCGGGATCGCTGGTGCGTCGCTATGTGTGACAGTACCCTAAGTCTGCTGTGTATTACATCACAAAGGAGACACTGAGGGTGCCGTATATACATCACAGGTTGTACTGAAGCTGCCATAAACATATAACATAGGAGACACTGAAGCTGCTGTCTACATCACATAAGAGACACTAAAGTTGCTGTAAATACAGTACTTCACATAGGATACACTGAGACTGCCGTATACGCATCACAGCAGAGATACACTGAGGCTGCTGTATATAACAGTCATGTAGTAAACACAGGTAGCTGTATATACAGTACAATGGATATGAAAAGTCTAAACACCCCTGTTAATATGCTTTTTTGTCATGTAAAAAAAGTATTCCAAGAAGAATTATTTTAGAACTTTTTATTGTAATAGGTGTAATAATAGTAGAAATAATATTAGCAAATATTTCCAATGAGAAATGTCATATCGGCAATCTGATAGATGCTGCTGTGCAGGCGCCGCCGGCGCCATTTTGCTAGAGGAAAAAGAAAATCTGTCTCCAATTGGCGCCTGCGCAGTAGTACAATATGTCACGAAGACGCGCTCCAGAGTTGTTACCACATAAAGTGTCACTGGTCAGATTTAAAAAGTGTGGCCTGGTCATTAAGGGGTTAAGGTTCTGTTACTGCAGTATATCACAGATCAATCAATTTACAGTCAGACTGACTCTTAAGTTGATCTTTCTGGGATCAATCCACTCATTTCTACTCGACATCATCGTCCTTCCTGCACTTGTGTTTCCATCTTTCTATTAATCTCACACTTTTGCAGTTTCCTGAGCTTAAAGGGAACTAGTCAGGCAACTCATTGTGCCCAGAGAAGATATTCTTTAAAAGTCCTTCCCAAAGATCTTCCCAGTGCTGCTGGAGGTCATTGACAGCACTCTCCCTATGTACACGTGTGGGAGAGACCTGAATCTCCTACAACAGTGCTGCAAAGAGCATTCGGGGGTGTAGCTGGACTAATGTAGCTTATGGTCTTAAAAGCGTTTCAGAGAACAATATACCTGGCTGCAATGATGACGTTTCATGCTGCTTGCGGTTTGGGCAACATAAGCCGCCTGACAGACTCCCTTTTAAGGGGTTTTCCCATAAACAAAGTTCATTTTAATCAATAGATCTTGGAATAATAATCATTTCCACAATTGGATGTGTTAAAAATGTTCCTGTGCTGAGATAATCTTATAAATGTGCCCCTGCTGTGTACTGAGTAACGGCCGTGTCTGACTGTGCAGGAACATTGTCTGATCATACCACAGCTCCTGGGCAGGGGAGGAAACAAAAGGAATACAGAGAGGACAGCACGGGATCACAGCTGAGTGTTTCTTTGAGGTAAACCATTGCTTACAAACAGGCAGGGAAATGTTTTACCTCACAAAAAGAATCAGCTGCGATGTCTGTATACTCTTTTGCTGTCCCAGCACGGTCAGACACGGCCATTACAAAGTACACAACAGGGGCACATTCATAAGATTATCTCAGCACAGGAAGTTATTTTTAACCCCTTCCCGACCTCCGCCGTACTAGTACTGCTCTGCGGGAGGGCGCGCTGACCGGGTGCAGATGGCTGCTGTCCCTGACAGCAGACCATCTCTGCACAAGGCCTCGGGGGGCTGCACTGCCCCCTCACATCGGCGATCGCTGTGGTTGGCTGGTGAATTCTGACCAGCCAATCACAGCGATGTGACAAAGTTGTAGGAAAAACAAAAAAACGTGACTGGCTGTGATCTGTGCTGAGTGACCTAGCACCAATCACAGCCGTCACAGTGGGTGGGGTGATCACCACATCACCTCACCAGATTAACCCCTATGGCGCTGATTGGCTGAACAATATCTTCTAGCCAATCAGCGCCAAAGGGGTTAATCTAAAATAGCGATCACCGCCCTGCACGCCATCTTTACCTCAGATTTGGCGTGCAGAGCGGTTGTCTAAGCCCCTCTGTGTCACCTGAGATAAGAATCCATTGGTGGCAGTGTGATCTCCCCCAGCGATCTCCAGCCTCCATCTTCTGCGTCCAGCTCCAGCTTCCTGCTGTGCTCTCTGCTTTTTGCTGTGATCTGCCTGCTGTGTGACTCCTGTGATCACAGCAGAGCAGCAGCACCTCCCCCATCCCTTTCCCATCCCCCCATCACTCCTCCAGTACCCCGTTCCTCCCCCTCCAATTGATTTTTTTTGCGCACTTTTTTGCGCTTTTTTCCTGTGCGCGGCGTCCTGCGCAGAGCATTCGTGCTCTTCCCGTGACCGCAGCGCTCTGACCAGTATCGCTGCTGATCAGAGACTGCGCCACGGGAATTTTTCTTTTTTAGCTAGTTAGCGTAGCGGATATCGCAGTCTAAGCGACGTCCAATTTTTTTTTTTAGAAAAAAATAATAGTAGTTAGTGCAGTGTAGTTTTAGACGTAGCGTAGCAGGCATCATTGTTTGGTGACGTCCCCTTTCCCAGTCCCCCATCCCTGTTCCAGAACCCCCTCCCCCCCAATTGAAAATTTAGCGCACTTTTTTTGCGCTTTTTTCCTGTGCAGAGCATTCGTGCTCTTCCCGTGACCGCAGCGCTCTGACCAGTATCGCTGCTGAATCAGAGACTGCGCCACGGGAATTTTTCTTTTTTTTAGATAGTTAGCGTAGCGGACATTGCAGTCTAAGCGACGTCCGTTTTTGTTTTTTTTTTAGAAAAAAATAATAATTAGAACAGCGTAGTTTTTAGACGTAGCGTAGCAGGCGTCATTGTTTGGTGACGTCCCCTTTCCCAGTCCCCCATCCCTGTTCCAGAACCCCCTCACCCCCCAATTGAAAATTTAGCGCACTTTTTTTGCGCTTTTTTCCTGTGCAGAGCATTCGTGCTCTTCCCGTGACCGCAGCGCTCTGACCAGTATCGCTGCTGAATCAGAGACTGCGCCACGGGAATTTTTCTTTTTTTTAGATAGTTAGCGTAGCGGACATTGCAGTCTAAGCGACGTCCGTTTTTGTTTTTTTTTTAGAAAAAAATAATAATTAGAACAGCGTAGTTTTAGACGTAGCGTAGCAGGCGTCATTGTTTGGTGACGTCACCTTTCCCAGTCCCCCATCCCTGTTTCAGTACCCCCTCCAATTGAAAATTTAGCGCACTTTTTTTGCGCTTTCTTTGTGTGCGCTGCGTCCTGCGCAGAGCATTTGTGCACTTCCTGTGTCCGCAGCGCTCTGACCAGTATCGCTGCTGATCAGAGACTGCCCAACAGGAATTTTTCTCTTTTTAGCTAGTTAGCGTAGCGGACATCATAGTCTAATTGACGTCCGATTTTTTTTTTTTTTTTTTTTTAGAAAAAAATAGTAGTTAGTACAGTTCTAGTTTTAGACGTAGCGTAACCGGCGTCACAGTGTTAGCGACGACCGATCTTTTATAGAAAAAAAAATCGTATAGAGTAGTTTTATAGATAGTGTATTAGGTATAGTCGGCGTCAGTGTTTGGTGACGTCCGATCTTGAAGGGAAAAAATCGTACCGAGTAGTTTTATAGGTAGTGTATTAGGAGTAGTCGGCGTCAGTGTTTGATGACGTCCGATCTTGTAAGGAATAAAATCGTACAGAGTAGTTTTATAGGTAGTGTGTTAGGTTTTGCCGGGTCAGTGTTTGTTGCTATCGCCGAGTAATTTCTAGTGCATTAGGGGAGCGTACGTCACATTGTTTGTGACGTCCGTTTTTCTTTTGTAAAAAAATAATTAGTTGCGCCAAGTAAATTTTTAGCGAGTGCATTAGGGGAGCTTACGTCACATTTTTGCGGACGTCCGTTTATCTTTTGTAAAAAATAATTATTTGCGGCGGGTAAATTTATAGGGAGGGCATTAGTGTAGTGAACGTCTAATTTTTTTTATACAAACTTTTTTTTTTTACATTTGATTTTACTTTTCATTTTTTTCTTTTCTACATTTTATCTCTCTACTTTTTTTTCTGTTTTTTATAATAAATTGTACCCCATCACACAAGCCCCACACATTACACGTGTAAAAGCACCACTGACATACACATCCCTGAGGTGTGGAAAAAAAAAAAAATGGCCCATTCGTCAACAAGGCGCTATTCACCAGAGGAGGCTTACTCCATCCTTGCGTCCGACACGGATTCAGCCAGTAAGGAAGATCCCACATTCCTCTATTCCTCCTCCTCCTCCTCATCATCATCTGGTGAGGAAGGACCCCCAACAAGGCGCCCTAGGACCCAGGCAACTCCTGCAGCAATCGATCCCATATGGATTGCACCCCTGAAAATTTTCAGCCAGTCATTCCTGATTTCAGCAGCAGCTCAGGAATCCAGTTTGACACCACTGGCCTCACTGAAATTGACTTCTTCAAATTCTTTTTCAGTGAGGAACTAATAAATCTTATGGTGGCCCAGACGAACTTGTATGCCCAACAATTTTTCACCCAAAATCCCACGTCATCATACGTCAGATGGACCCCCGTAAATGCCGCCGAGATGATGATATTTTGGGGAATTTTGCTGCATATGGGCATAATAAAAAAACCAGAAATTCGTAAATACTGGAGTACTGATATTCTCTACAGTACACCGGTATTCCGCATGGCCATGACAAGGAAATGTTTTGAAGCAATCCATAAATTTTTGCATTATAGTGATAATGCGCAGTGTCCTCCCCAAGACGATCCAAACTTTGATCGTCTATATAAAATTCGGCCAGTGGTTGAACACTTCAGCAGAAAATTTGCTGAGGCGTACACACCCCAGAGGGACATCGCTATTGATGAATCTCTCGTTCACTTCAAAGGGAGGCTAAAATTCCGACAATACCTGCCCAGTAAGAGGTCCAGGTACGGAATAAAACTGTACAAACTGTGCGAGAGTACCTCAGGGCACACCCACAGATTTAGGGTCTATGAGGGGAAGGACACCCAAATTAACCCTCCTGATTGCCCCCCTGTCCTGGGGAGTGGGAAAATTGTGTGGGAATTGCTGCACCCACTGCTGGATAAGGGTTATCACCTGTACATTGATAACTTTTACACCAGCGTCCCGCTCTTCAAGGCCCTCTCTGCCAGAGGTACAGTTGCATGTGGCACCGTGCAAAAAAATCAGCGAGGCCTCCCTAAGCCGCTAATTGGGCAAACGCTGAGAAAAGGGGAAAGCAAAACCCAATACAGCGACAATATGCTGGTGGTCAAGTATAAGGACAAAAGGGATGTCCTTATCCTGACCACCATACACCGTGACAACAGCACCCTTGTCACTGTTTGTGAGACCACAACACAAGTCCCAAAGCCAGATTGTATCCTGGATTACAATCGGTACATGGGGGGCGTAGATCTCTCAGATCAGGTCCTCCAACCATACAGTGCCATGCGAAAAGCCAAAGTATGGTACAAAAAATTGGCCGTGCACATTGTACAGATGGCAATGTACAATGCTTTTGTGGTGTTCAGATCTGCAGGCAATACGGGGACCTTCCTTCAGTTTCAGGAAGTAGTCATCAAGGCCCTAATGTTTGGCATTCGTGGAGGTGAGGGTCCCACTACTTCTGAATCTGATAGTGCCCGTATTGTCCCAGGTCAACATTTCCCAGGACAGGTTCCCCAAACAGCGAGGACAGGCCGATCACAAAAACGGTGCAGAGTATGCTCAAAGAGGGGAATCCGAAAGGACACAACTTATCATTGGAAACCTGCCCTGAGAAACCTGGCCTCTGCATTAAGGATTGCTTCAAAGCATACCACACTTCCACAAATTAATAAAATTGGTTTATACCCTGTTGACACAACACACTTTTATAAATCTGATGTACCCCGCACATCTTACATAGAACACCACAAATAAATTCATACAGCAGTAAAACAAAAAGCATTATAATCAATACTATAAAACTATGCCACTAGATAAATTCCTTCAGGGGTGTAGTTTCCAAAATGGGGTCACTTGTGAGGGTTTCCAATGTTTAGGCACATCAGGGGTTCTTCAAACGCAACATGACGCCTGCAGACCATTCCATCAAAATCTGCAATCCAAAACGTCACTCCATCCATTCCGTGCGCCCAAACAGTGGTTTTCCCCCACATATCGAGTATCGGTGTACTCAGGAGAAATTGCACAACAACTTTTGTGGTCCATTTTCTCCTTTTACACTTGTGAAAATAAAAAAAATCGTTGCTGAAAAATAATTTTTGTTGAAAAAATGTGATTTTTTTTTTATTTTCACGGCTCTACGTTCTAAACTTCTGTGAAGCACTTGGGGGTTCAAAGTGCTCACCACACAGCTGGATAAGTTCCTTGAAGGGTCTAGTTTTCAAAATGGAGTCACTTGTTGGGGTTTTCCAATGTTTATGCACATCAGGGGCTCTTCAAACGCAACATGACTCCTGCAGACAATTCCATCAAAATCTGCAATCCAAAACGTCACTCCATCCATTCCGAACCCTGCCGTGGGCCCAAACAGTGGTTTTCCCCCACATATGGGGTATCGGTGTACTCAGGAGAAATTGTACAACAACTTTTGTGGTCCATTTTCTCCTTTTACACTTGTGAAAATAAAAAAAATCGTTGCTGAAAAATCATTTTTGTGTAAAAAAAATGTGATTTTTTATTTTCACGGCTCTACGTTCTAAACTTCTGTGAAGCACCTGGGGTTCAAAGTGCTCACCACACAGCTAGATAAGTTCTTTGAAGGGTCTAGTTACCAAATTGGGTCACTTGTTGGGGTTTTCCAATGTTTTGACACATCAGGGGCTATTCAAAGGCAACATGGTGTCCGCTATCAATTCCAACCAATTTTGTGTTCAAAAAGTCAAAAGGTGCTCCTTCCATTCTGTGCCCTGCTGTTCGCCCAAACAGTGGTTTTCCCCCACATATGGAGTATCGGTGTACTCAGGAGAAATTGCACAACTTTTGTGGTCCATTTTCTCCTTTTACACTTGTGAAAATAAAAAAATCGTTGCTGAAAAATCATTTTTGTGCAAAAAATTTGATTTTTTATTTTTACGGCTCTACGTTCTAAACTTCTGTGAAGCACCTGGGGGTTCAAAGTGCTCACCACACAGCTAGATAAGTTCTTTGAAGAGTCTAGTTTCCAAAATGGGGTCACTTATTGGGGTTTTCCAATGTTTAGACACATCAGGGGCTCTTCAAACGCAACATGGTGTCCACTATCAATTCCAACCAATTTTGCGTTCAAAAAGTCAAAAGGTGCTCCTTCCATTCTGAGCCCTGCCGTGCACCCAAACAGTGGTTTTCGCCCACATATGGGATATCGGTGCACTCAGGAGAAATTGCACAACAACTTTTATGTTCCATTTTCTCCTTTTACACTTGTGAAAATAAAAAAATTGTTGCTGAAAAATCATTTTTGTGCAAAAAATTTGATTTTTTATTTTCACGGCTCTACGTTCTAAACTTCTGTGAAGCACCTGGGGTTCAAAGTGCTCACCACACAGCTAGATCAGTTCTTTGAAGGGTCTAATTTCCAAAATGGGGTCACTTGTTGGGGTTTTCCAATGTTTCGACACATCAGGGGCTCTTCAAACGCAACATGGTGTCCGCTATCAATTCCAACCAATTTTGTGTTCAAAAAGTCAAAAGGTGCTCCTTCCATTCTGAGCCCTGCTGTTCGCCCAAACAGTGGTTTTCCCCCACATATGGAGTATCGGTATACTCAGGAGAAATTGCACAACAACTTTTGTGGTCCATTTTCTCCTTTTACACTTGTGAAAATAAAAAAATCGTTGCTGAAAAATCATTTTTGTGGAAAAAATGTGATTTTTTATTTTCATGGCTCTACGTTCTAAACTTCTGTGAAGCACCTGGGGTTCAAAGTGCTCACCACACAGCTAGATAAGTTCTTTGAAGGGTCTAGTTTCCAAAATGGGTCACTTGTTGGGGTTTTCCAATGTTTAGACACATCATGGACTCTTCAAACGCAACATGGTGTCCGCTATCAATTCCAACCAATTTTGCGTTCAAAAAGTCAAAAGGTGCTCCTTCCATTCTGAGCCCTGCCGTGCACCCAAACAGTGGTTTTCGCCCACATATGGGATATCGGTGCACTCAGGAGAAATTGCACAACAACTTTTATGTTCCATTTTCTCCTTTTACACTTGTGAAAATAAAAAAATTGTTGCTGAAAAATCATTTTTGTGCAAAAAATTAGATTTTTTATTTTCACGGCTCTACGTTCTAAACTTCTGTGAAGCACCTGGGGTTCAAAGTGCTCACCACACAGCTAGATCAGTTCTTTGAAGGGTCTAATTTCCAAAATGGGGTCACTTGTTGGGGTTTTCCAATGTTTCGACACATCAGGGGCTCTTCAAACGCAACATGGTGTCCGCTATCAATTCCAACCAATTTTGTGTTCAAAAAGTCAAAAGGTGCTCCTTCCATTCTGTGCCCTGCTGTTCGCCCAAACAGTGGTTTTCCCCCACATATGGAGTATCGGTATACTCAGGAGAAATTGCACAACAACTTTTGTGGTCCATTTTCTCCTTTTACACTTGTGAAAATAAAAAAATCGTTGCTGAAAAATCATTTTTGTGGAAAAAATGTGATTTTTTATTTTCATGGCTCTACGTTCTAAACTTCTGTGAAGCACCTGGGGGTTCAAAGTGCTCACCACACAGCTAGATAAGTTCTTTGAAGGGTCTAGTTTCCAAAATGGGGTCACTTGTTGGGGTTTTCCAATGTTTAGACACATCATGGACTCTTCAAACGCAACATGGTGTCCGCTATCAATTCCAACCAATTTTGCGTTCAAAAAGAAGTCAAAAGGCGCTCCTTCCCTTCCGAGCCCTACCATGAGCCCAAACAGTGGTTTTCCCCCATATATGGGGTATCGGCATAATCAGAAGAAATTGCACAACAACTTTTGTGGTCCATTTTCTCCTTTTACACTTGTGAAAATAAAAAAAGTGTTGCTGAAAGATAATTTTTGTGACTACAAAGTTAAATGTTCATTTTTTCCTTCCACGTTTCTTTAGCTGCTGTGAAGCACCTGAAGGGTTAATAAACTTCTTGAATGTGTTTTTGAGTACCTTGAGGTGTGCAGTTTTTAGAATGGTGTCACTTTTGGGTATTTTCTTTCATATAGACCCCTCAAAGTGACTTCAAATGTGATGTGGTCCCTAAAAAAAATGGTTTTGTAAAATTTGTTGAAAAAATGAGAAATCACTGGCCAACTTTTAACCGTTATAACTTTCTAACAAAAAAAAATTTTGTTTTCAAAATTGTGCTGATGTAAATTAGACATGTGGGAAATATTATGTATTAACTATTTTGTGTGATATGACTCTTTGATTTAAGGGCATAAAAATTAAAAGTTTGAAAATTGCAAAATTTTCAAAATTTTTGCCAAATTTCCATTTTTTTCACAAATAAACGCAAGTCATTTCGTAGAAATTTTACCGTTATCATAAAGTACAATATGTCACGAGAAAACAATATCAGAATCACCAGGATCCGTTGAAGTGTTCCAGAGTTATTACCTCATAAAGTGACAGTGGTCAGAAGTGTAAAAATTGGCAGGGTCAGAAAGGTGAAAACAGGCTGGGTCTTGAAGGGATTAACCACATCAAATTGTAGAAGTTATTATCATTTCAAGATCTATTGATTAAAATTGAAATCATGCCTGAAGCATATAGTGATGAGGATGCATTTCCTATAATTAGCACTAGATGGCAATCTTATACAGATAATTGTTTATAATGTAAATCATTCATATTGTTACTCAGAAAACAAAAGCGCCACAGTTTTTAGTTAGCATCACTTATCTGTATAGAAGGTGGCAGTGTATGCCAAGATGTAGGTGGTTAAATATTGAGTAGTGCACTCTAGCTTTATCAGATATAAAGTGTTGGGCTGAGCATTGCACATAACCACTGCCGTTCTTGGTTCAGGTGAGCGTTTCCCTTATAGGCACCACAGCATCAGAAGGATCCCAGTAATTCAAAATTAATAATACTTGAACAGATTCCAGAAAGTAACCTGAGTTGATTTTATATTCTCTTAACAAGTAACTTTGAGATATGTATATTATAGTATTACATTGTTTTTTGTTTGCACCTGATCTGTAATGTCACCACTGACCTCTATAAAGGTTAAGGGTGACATCCTGATGAAACATACCTGATGAAGGGATGGGATCAATTTCAGGTTCTAATAAAGCTTCTACTTCCATTTGTTTCTGGACTTTCTATATCAACTGGCCATGCCCGGAAAATCTGCAGGTTTTTCTTTTCTCAAATTTTGTTCTCTTATAGGTAATACAATGAAGTAAGGAGCTGCAAAGGGTGTAAGTGTTTGCTGAAATTGGTTGTCCAACAGGACTGCTCCTTACTAATAGCCTCAAGGTGTAACATCAAATTAAAAAAAGTTTATATTTACCTCCTGGGCGGCTGGCACAGTTTCTCAGATATCAGCGCTGTGTCCCAAAGACTTGTTCCACTTATGTCACAGGACCTTGTCTATTAACCATGTACTTTGAGGACCTGTAAATGAGAAGATGCTGAAAATTGCTTCTAGTATTTTTTCTTTTTCTCATACCCAAAATTCACTCCCCATTAAGTGAGGTATAATGAAGAGTAGCGACGATTCAGGTAGATTCACACAAAAAGTACATATATACCTATACACCCATGTTCGTGCATATATATATATGTATATATTTATACTGCCTAGAAAAATGGCACTTCAAATTAAATTAATCCTACAAAAATCATGAAGCTTAATGCCATAAAATCAAATTTTATTAAATAAATTCATTAAAAACATGTAACAAATTGATGCATATAAAATATGGGGACAAAAAATGCAAAAAGAAAAAGGCCTATAACAGGTATAGAAGATAGGGGGATGTGGAAATCACAAAAATAATTCATAAAATCAGAACCTGAATATATAGAAAATAATATAAATTCACAATATCAATTCATTAAGGCGAGTGCCAAGAAGCTGAATATATGAATAATGATATTAGTTCACGGTATCAATTCATTAAGGCAAGTGCCAAAGATAGAACTAATAATAATTAGAGGTTCTGATAGATAAGTTATAATATATGGATCCGTTACTTAATAAATAGATCCCCCTCATGGAATAATGAACCAGCAGCAAAAAAAAAAAATCCTTATTTAATATTGGCAAGAATATATGTGCAAATCACAAAAGTGCATAGTGCAAGTGCTAAATCAAAGTGCTATAAGAATAGCATATTAATAGCCTAAGAAGAAGGAGGTTATTGCTGGTGTATTGTAGTCATACCTGAAAGGCCGTGGCCCACCTGATGCGCGTTTCGCTGTCCTGCTTTTTCTCAAGGGATTGTGCGTACTGAAAGCTCTTTTGAATTTACTGCTGTTTCTTTTCTGAAAACATTTGTTTCCAGAACACCGTTATCACCTTTTGAAATTAGTATGTCCAGAAAGTCGATATTTGTCCTGCTATATTTGCAGGTCAATTTGATGTTCAAAATGTTGCTATTTAAGATATCGACAAAGGCAAGTGTAACACCCCTTCAGGGCTACCACGGTACGCTGGGTGTTATGGGGGGTCTCACCTCTTTAGGGCGCAGTGCCTCCACCCGAATCTTGATTGGAGCTCTCTCTAGGACTGCAGAAGGACTGTTATCTTCTGCCAGGGACTGATTCGGGAAACCCCTGCCTATAGCTCAGTACACACTCACCCAAAACAGGAGTAAAACAGTTTAACTGGTTTATGGATATGCAGCAGAAATGAAGTGTATTTAAAGAAACAACATGCAATACAGGTAACGGTGCTCTATAAAAATCATATACACATCACAACCTAATTCTTTCCCCAACCCTGCAAATATAATATAGCAGGTTCCCCTTTTCTTGTATTAACCCAGTCCAAACGTTGGGGCCCAGTTGCCGCGGATGTTGGCGCGCAAATTTATAACCGTTGGTGCACTTAGATGCTCACGAAGGTAAATAGTCTGGGGCGTAGTGTACTCACTGTAACGGGCTGGTTGAACCACAAGTCTCGAAATGGGGCACTCACGGTGCGTCTCAACCGGTTGTAGTTTTCCCTGGACCCCAACTGGGGGCGGCAGGATTCAGGCTTTATAAGGTGGAGTGCCGGTAGAACTCTCCGAGTCCTTAATGTTGCTTGCTTCACTGGTGACCGGGCTGCGCTCTCTCCAGATTCGCAGGTATATCAGAGGGGACTGGAACGCTCCGCTCTTAGAGGAATACAGTCCACAGCGCTCCATCTTTTACATGAACAATCTGCTCTCTCACTTTCTTTCACTTCCTCTGCAGCTCCCTCCCCCAAGTTCTCCTCCTTCCTATCCTCCTAGCTGTGTCATCTGACTGAAACAAGGGTCCATGGGAATTGTAGTCCACCGCAGCTCAGGGAAAAAACCATTAATGTCTGAAGGTCCCTGTTTAACAGCAGCTGCAAAACTCTTCTTAGTGTCTGTAAATCCATATACCAGTAGCTGCTCTGACAGTTCCATGTGCAGGTGTTACACAAGCAAATCCTTTTCAGAACCCTGCCGAATTAGCAGGACGTTGTCTATATATCGAATCCATAATAATGTTCCCTCAATGTACGCTATGGGGTTAGAGAAAAAAATAGATTGTTCCCATTTTCCTAAAAAGAGGTTAGCATATGATGATGCATATGCCGCCCCCATCGCGGTACCTTGTTTTTGTAGGTAAATGCTTCCTTTAAAGGGGAAAAAATTATGCTCAAGGGCAAATTGGAGAAGTCTAAGTAGAAAATCAACAAATTCTTTGTCATAATCTGATGAATCCAAAAAGGTTTTGGCTGCTAGAATACCATCTTTGTGCTGTATAGAGGTATATAGGGATTCAAAGTCCATAGTGACTAGCCACATATCGTCATCTATTGGAATTCCCTCTATTTTCTTCAAGACGTCTCCTGTATCTTTGACATAAGAAGGAAGATTACCCACCAGGAGTTTCAGATAGAAGTCTAGGTATTTGCTAATCGTTTTGCATAGATTACCATTACCCGAAACGATGGGGCGACCTGGATGATTCATTTTTAAATATAATTTTTTAGCACGTGACACTTTATCACACATTTATATCTGATTTGGAATTATCAATTTATAGTATTTTTGAATGGTGACTAACGTAGTTCTGTAACACTTCCATACATATTTATGATAATTTTCACCTTTTGCAAATATTGCACATTCATGTACAATTCCTAATTTTGCACTAATTAATTTTTATATCTATTTCTGTCACTTATTAATTTTTATATATATTTATTTATTATGGCCACATTTAATATAGCACATATTTATTTATCTATATATTTGTATGATCAGATATTTATGGATATATATATATATATATATATATATATATATATATTTGCGGTCGCACTATGTTAGATGCTATTAATACTGTAGACCAATGTTTATATATACGCGTGTCTAGGATACATGTCGATACCTATATATTATATTATTATGCATATAACTGTCCTTTTAAATATGTAAATATCTATATATCTAATGATATTGGCATTAATATATGCAGATGCTCGGCTAGCTATCCTTTATACTGGATCAATGCACTTCTATTATGCTCCTTTTTCATTCATTCTTTCCTTTAATTCCCCCTTTACGTTCATTGCCACGGACACACTTGGTCTTGTAATCACTGCAGCGTGCGCTCCTGCCGGCTTCCTGTGTTCTAGCGTCTCCATGGTGACGCGTCTCTTCTGCCGCCTAAGCCTTGCCTCCGCTCTGACGCGTAGGGCTGGGTTTGGCTGGGCGTCATATGACTCTAATCTGTGTTGACGTCGCGCGGGATTTGCCGGCGGAAGCGCCATTACCGAACTGCTGTGATCAATTTATTTGGCCCTATATATACCCCACACAAAAGAGCTTTCAGTACGCACAATCCCTTGAGAAAAAGCAGGACAGCGAAACGCGCGTCAGGGGTGCCACGGCCTTTCAGGTATGACTACAATACACCAGCAATAACCTCCTTCTTCTTAGGCTATTAATATGTTATTCTTATAGCGCTTTGATTAAGCACTTGCACTATGCACTTTTGTGATTTGCGCATATATTCTTGCCAATATTAAATAAGGATTTTTTTTTTTTTGCTGCTGGTTCATTATTCCATGAGGGGGATCTATTTATTAAGTAACGGATCCATATATTATAACTTATCTATCAGAACCTCTAATTATTATTAGTTCTATCTTTGGCACTTGCCTTGATGAATTGATACCGTGAACTAATATAATTATTCATATATTCAGCTTCTTGGCACTCGCCTTAATGAATTGATATTGTGAATTTATATTATTTATCTATATATTCAGGTTCTGATTTTATGAATTATTTTTGTGATTTCCACATTCCCCTATCTTCTATACCTGTTATAGGCCTTTTTCATTTTGCATTTTTTGTCCCCATATTTTATATGCATTAACTTGTTACATGTTTTTAATGAATTTATTTAATAAAATTTGATTTTATGGCATTAAGCTTCATGATTTTTGTAGGATTAATGTACTCTGTAGCCTAGGGCAGTGATGGTGAATCTTTTAGAGACCAAGTGCCCAAATTGCAATCCAAAACCCACTTACTGTATTTATCGCAAAGTGCCAGCCAGCACAGCAATTTAACCTGAATACTGTAGTTTTAGTTTAGAAAAAAACAACTCCTGCAGAGAGCAGGCGGGGCAACAGAAAGCAGCCACAGACAGGAGCATGGGTACCAGACTTCAGATATAAAGGAATATGCTTTCTATCCTAGTATATGCTCTCCCCATCCTGGTATACAGTTAGGTCCATAAATATTTGGACAGAGACAACATTTATCTAATTTTGGTTCTAGACATTACCACAATGAATTTTAAACAAAACAATTCAGATGCAGTTGAAGTCCAGACTTTCAGCTTTCATTTGAGGGTATCCACATTAAAATTGGATGAAGGGTTTAGGAGTTTCAGCTCCTTAACATGTGCCACCCTGTTTTTAAAGGGACCAAAAGTAATTGGACAAATGACTCCAAGGCTATTTCATGGACAGGTGTGGGCAATCCCTTTGTTATGTCATTCTCAATTAAGCAGATGAAAGGGCCGGAGTTGATTTGAGGTGTGGTGTTTGCATTTGGAAGGTTTTGCTGTGAAGGAAACATGCGGTCACAGGAGCTCTCCATGCAGGTGAAACAAGCCATCCTTAAGCTGCAAGAACAGAAAAAACCCATCCAAGAAATTGCTACAACATTAGAAGTGGCAAAATCTACAATTTGGTACATCCTGAGAAAGAAAGAAAGCACTGGTGAACTCATCAATCCAAAAAGACCTGGGAGCCCATGGAAGACAACAGTGGTGGATGATCGCCGCATACTTTCTTTGGTGAAGAAGAACCCGTTCACAACATCAACTGAAGTCCAGAACACTCTCAGTGAAGTAGGTGTATCTGTCTCTAAGTCAACAGTAAAGAGAAGACTCCATGAAAGTAAATACAAAGGGTTCACATCTAGATGCAAACCATTCATCAATTCCAATAATAGACAGGCCAGAGTTAAATTTGCTGAAAAACACCTCCAGAAGCCAGCTCATTCTGGAGAAGTATTCTATGGACAGATGAGACAAAGATCAACCTGTACCAGAATGATGGGAAGCCAAAAGTTTGGAGAAGAAAGGGAACGGCACATGATCCAAGGCACACCACATCCTCTGTAAAACATGGTGGAGGCAACGTGATGGCATGGCCATGCATGGCTTTCAATGGCACTGGGTCACTTGTGTTTATTGATGACATAACAGCAGACAAGAGTAGCCGGATGAATTCTGAAGTGTACCGGGATATACTTTCAGCCCAGATTCAGCCAAATGCTGCAAACTTGATTGGACGGCGCTTCATAGTACAGATGGATAATGACCCCAAGCATACAGCCAAAGCTACACAGGAGTTCATGAGTGCAAAAAAGTGGAACATTCTTCAATGGCCAAGTCAATCACCAGATCTTAACCCATTTGAGCATGCATTTCACTTGCTCAAATCCAGACTTAAGAGGGAAAGACCCACAAACAAGCAAGACCTGAAGGCTGCGGCTGTAAAGGCCTGGCAAAGCATTAAGAAGGAGGAAACCCAGCGTTTGGTATGTCCATGGGTTCCAGACTTAAGGCAGTGATTGCCTCCAAAGGATTCGCCACAAAATATTGAAAATAAAAATATTTTGTTTGGGTTATGTTTATTTGTCCAATTACTTTTGACCTCCTAAAATGTGGAGTGTTTGTAAAGAAATGTGTACAATTCCTACATTTTCTAACACATATTTTTGTTCAACCCTTCAAATTAAACGTTACAATCTGCACTTGAATTCTGTTGTAGAGGTTTCATTTCAAATCCAATGTGGTGGCATGCAGAGCCCAACTCGCGAAAATTGTGTCACTGTCCAAATATTTCTGGCCCTGACTGTATGCACCCTCATCCTGGTATATGCACCCCATCCTGGTACATGCTTCCCCAATCCATGTAGATGCCCCAATCCATGTATATGTCCCCTATCCTAGTATATGTTCCCCCATCTTTGTATATGCCCCCTATCCTTGTCTACTCTCCCTCCATCCTTGTATATTCGCCCTCAAACCATGTATATCCTCCCCCAATCCTTGAATATGCTCCCCATCCTTGTATATGATGACCCCATCCTGGTATATTATTTCCCCCATCCCTGTATATGTGCCCCCATCCTGGTATATGTTACCCCATCTCTGTATATGCTCCCCCAATCCATGTATATGCCCCCATCCTGGTATATGCTCTTCCATCCTAATATATGCCCCCCAACCTGGTATATGCCCTTCATCCTGGTATATGTTCCCCTATCCTTGAATATGCTCCCCCAATCCATGAATATTCCCTTCATCCTGGTATATATGCACTCCATACTGGTATATGTTCCTCCAATCCATGTGTATACCCTTCATTCTGTTATGTATGTTCCCCATCCTGCTATATGCCCTTCATCCTGGTATATGTTCCTCTATCCTTGTATATGCTCCCCCAATCCATGTATATGATCTTCAACCTGGTATATGCCCTTCATCCTGGCATATGCTACCCCAATTTTAGTCATGCTCCCCCAATCCATGTATTTGTCCCCCATCCTGTTATATGTCCCTTCATCCTTATATATGTCCCTCATTGATACTCGCCTTCCCTCCTTCCTCTCCCCCACCATGTCGTCTTCTGAAGTCAGCAGCTGATTTCAGCGTCCAAGCAATGGAAGGCGCATGACATCACTGCCATTCGCCCAGTCGCATCTACACCAACGTTAGCTGCTGGCCTTGGATTGGCCAGCAGCGTGTATCACCGTGCACAGACCCTGCAAGTTTGTGCGCTGCAAAACACTTCAGCTGGATGTGTGTCCAAGGATGCAGATCCAGCTGAAGTACGGACTCGTGTCGCAGGACTCCTCACACGCTGGCCCTGGTCCACTAATGCTGACGGCGATGGCGCACGTGCCCACAGGGAGGGCTATGCATGCCCCCTATGGCACGCGTGCCATAGGTTCACCACTGCTGGCCTAGGGGGACCGACTCGGTTATATGTACAGATCCAAAGTAAGGGGTGATTTTCCCCAAAAGCATACCAAGTAGTCGCCAGACTACTGTGTGGAAAATATGTTAGCTATTTCAGGTGACTAGTGGAGGACACGGCTCTGAGTTTGTAGTATCTCCAAATAAAAAAAAAATGGCTTCACCAGAAGAAGATTAGAGTTTTGGAGTACATATGGCATATGATGGAACATGTCCTGATTTTGTTTGACAATCTTGTGCAGAATAAAAACAAAGATTATAAAACAGCTCTTCATATCTAGCTTGATGTATATACTGCTAAGGCTATAGTACAAGACCAAGAGATGGCTGGCTACAAGATGCAATAAAAAAAAACTGAGTGAAAAGAAGTGCAAAAAAATGAAGCAAAAGTAAGGTTCTGTTCACATCTTCCATTATACATTGAAGCTACAATACAGATGTGACCAAAGTTAAAATGATGTTATTACAATGCATGTAATTAATATAATGCATATATACAGTATGTATATGTATTTTGAAAAGAATATGGACAAGGGATCTTTGTAACATGTCAGTATCTGCAGGCAGCATCTCATTTTGCTCCTAGACATAGAGAACTAGAGACTGAATGATTGCCCATGTGTGACCCCTACTGTCTGCTTCAGCTATTGTAGTGAAGTTTCTAATTACTGGATGTTTCCATTTACCTATAATGACCCTGCATCACCATTACCATGTGTTTCCTTTACATCCTCCTATCATTTAATTTAGGGGTGCACAACCTGAGGTTAGCTGCATTTATTGTACGGTCATCTTGACTCATTTTTTCTAAAGTGCTAAACGGGAGCAGAGGACTCTCTTTGGCTACAATAGTGGAAGTTCTAGAAATGACAGGGGCTGATAGTAGCAGCTTGTTTCTGGGCCACCCTCATTTCATGGGGACAAAGCTGCAGAAATATAATGGAAAAAAAATAACATATAGTACAGTGTGTATCTCTCTCTGTATTTATACTGTATGTGTGTATAATATATATAAAATAATCTTAATAATAATCTGTATATATGTAATATATATATATATATATATATATATATATATATATACACACACTATCGTGTAAAAGTTTAGGGTCACTTAGATATTTCCTTATTTTTGAAAGAAAAGCACAGTTTTTTCAAATGAAGCTAACATTAAATGATTCAGAAATACACTCTATACATTGTTAATGTGGTAAATGACTAATCTGGTTTGTAATGCAATATCTTCATAGGTGTATAGAGGCCCATTTCAAACAACCATCACTCCAGTGTTCTTATGGTACTTTGTGTTTGCTAACTGTGTAAGAAGGCTAATGGATGGTTAGAATACCCTTGAAAACCCTTGTTCAAGTATGTTAGCACAGCTGAAAACAGTTTGGCTGATTAGAGAAGCTATAAACCTGACCTTCCTTTGAGCTAGTTGAGAATCTGGAGCATTACATTTGTTGGTTCCATTAAACTCTCAAAATGGCCAGAAAAAAAGAACTTTTATGTGAAATTCGACAGTCTATTCTTGTTCTTAGCAAAGAAGGCTATTCCATGCGAGAAGTTGCCAAGAAACTGAAGATTTCTTACAATGGTGTGTACTACTCCCTTCAGAGGAGAGCACAAACAGGCTCTAACCAGAGCAGAAAGAGAAGTGGGAGGCCCCGCTGCACAACTGAGCAACAAGACAAGTACATTAGAATCTGTAGTTTGAGAAATCGATGCCTCACAGGTCCTCAACTGGCAGCTTCATTAAATAGTACACTGGACCTCAACTGGCAGCTTCATTAAATAGTAAACGTAAAACGCCAGTGTCAACGTCTACAGTGAAGAGGCCATTCCTTGATGCTGGCCTTCAGGGCAAAGTGGCAAAGAAAAAGCTATATCTGAGACTGGCTAATAAAAGAAAAAGATTAATATGGGCAAAAGAACACAGACATTGGACAGAGGAAGATTGGAAAAAAGTGTTATGGACAGACAAATCCAAGTTTGAGGTGTTTGGATCACACAGAAGAACATTTGTGTGACGCAGAACAACTGAAAAGATGCTGGAAGAGTGCCTGATGCCATCTGTCAAGCATGGTCGATGTAATGTGATGGTCTGAGGTTGCTTTGGTGCTGGGAAAGTGGGAGATTTGTACAATGTAAAAGGGATTTTGAATAGGGAAAGCTATCACTCCCATTTTGCAACGCCATGCCATACCCTGTGGACAGCGCTTGATTGGAGCCAGTTTCATCCTACAACAGACAATGACCCAAAGCACACTTCCAAATGATGCAAGAACTATTTAGGGAGGAAGCAGGCAGCTGGTATTCTATCTGTAATGGAGTGGCCAGCGAGTCTGTTATGAATGTGCTAGAGATGGTTTCTGGCAGAGGCTCCCTCTGGTGGTTGCAGACAGTACTGAACCTTTCAGCGAGGAGTGGCAATCTGGAATCACGGACTGGTCTGATATAAGGGAGGTTCCCTCCCATGATGATTGCCGGTGATCAATTGTTCTTGTCTCAATTGTGGTTCCTGGTTCTTTGGAAGTTTGCTGGAGTCTTGCCTGCATCTCCTGCTTTCAGATAAGATATTATTTGCTTTTCTTTTTGTGCTTGCTTTTGCATTGTTTTCTGCACTTTTGTGGAGGTCAGCCAGGTCCCCTCCTGGGGCCTGAGCTTCTCACAGTTTTTCTGCAGCCACTGTTATTTGCTCATTTGCTTTTTCCTGTTTTCTCAGCGGCTGCGGCTTGGTTTTTGTTCACACTGAGATCTGATTTAGTGGGAGGCGAGATCATGTGATCGCAGTATTTTTGTAATCAGAATTGTTGGATTTTTGTAGCTTTTTCTGGGTTGCAGAAAGTAATCTCTCCTGTCCTATTTATTTAGTCAGCTTGTGGCCCCAGCGTTTGCTCAGTCTATTTTCTGCCTATGTTTGTATTTTCATCTTGTCTACCGCCGTTATATGTTTGGGGGCTTCCTATTTTCTTTGGGATCTGCTCCGGGGCAGATAGCTTTCATCTTTCTGCCTTTAGGTGTAGTTATCTCTCAGGCTGTGATGAGGCGTCTAGGATCAACGTAGGAACGCTCCACGGCTACCTCTAGTTGTGTCGTTAGTTTAGGAACCTGCAACCCATCAGTTACCAACATCTCAGGTGTTCGGCTGTCCTGCTGTTGTTCCTGTCCTCCTCAGCTACCGAAACATAACAGCAGTCACTAGATCTCAACCCCATTGAGCTGTTGTAGGAGCAGCTTGACCGTATGGTGCGCAAAAAGTGCCCATGAAGCCAAACCAACTTATGGGAGGGGCTTCTGGAAGCATGGGGTGAAATTTCTCCAGATTACCTCAGCAAATTAACTGCTAGAATGCCAAAGGTGTGCAATGCTGTAAATTTCTGCAAAGGGAGCATTCTTTGACGAAAGCAAAGTTTGAATGAGAAAATTTATTTCAAATAAAAATCTTTTTGTCGAACCTTGTCAATGTCTGGACTAGATTTTTAAATTCATTTGGCAACTCATTTGATTAATAAAAGTATGAGTTTTCATGGAAAACACAAAATTGTCTGGGTGACCCCAACATTTTGAACGGTAGTGTGTTATATATATATATATATATATATGATTATATATATATATATTGTAAGGTTTTACTCACTCGGCTGCTTCAGAGGTAATCAGGAGACACTTTCTTATGCAAAAAGTCTTTAGGTTTATTGCATCATAAACCATATGGTAACATACAATACACTCTTCAATGCTTCAGCTCCTGCCTGGAGCCTCGCTCTTCAGTCACAGAGACCTCTCTGTAATGTCCTGCCTTGGACACATGGAAGCCTGTCCACACTGGCAGACTCCCACACACTCTCTCACAGGTGCAAAACACACTCCATTACATAGGTGTAACTCCACCCACAGGTGAGGTCAGGAATCACATGGTTATGTCACATGGTCATGACCTCACCACAGGTCCTTCAGCTACACCATTACATGCAGGTTTTATCCCAGGTATTTAGACACAAGCCCCTTGGGTGGGTTTGTAGGTGACTGGACCCACCCAGCTCTCCTAGTCACCTGGAAGCCTCCCAATATACAGCACAACTCCCAACAGTAGATCTGCTGAACAAAACATGCTCAGGCTTCCATACACAGGGCCACCCACCTCTGTGATACATAACGTCCATCCATCACATGCCTCCATGCATATCCCGAGGGCCATACACAGTGCCCCCTAGCTGCATCAGGGGTCATTACACCAACATACCTCCCCCCTCTGTTCAAACTTGTGGGGTTGAACACTTTTTACCCGACCAGAGATCCTTCTCGGTCGTCTCTGCCAGTCAAACCGTCTCTCTAAGTCGGACCCTGCTACTAATCTCTTTGGTAGGCGTCTGTCCTCCGACTCTGTCACATCTGTTGCTGACGAGGCCCCCCTGTCAGACCACCCGCATCCCCAGCGGTCAGTACGGCGTCGCATTTCACTTGCACCCATACGTCCTGTCTGGTCTGAGTCCTTTTCATTTCGTCCACTACAGGTTCTCCTGCTTAGGTCACTCATCACTGAGCTAACTGAGGCATCACTATTTCCTGTATTATCTCCAGCTTGAGGACTTCTCGTCTTAAGCGAACCTCTTCGCCTCTCAATACCACGGGTTGAAGGTGGCGACCATCTTCTTTCCATTTCCCGTAGGTTTCTGTTGACCTGTTCCCTCTCCAGTCGTAGCTGCTCTACTTCTCTCAAGTATGACACACGATACTCCAGGAGCATCCGGATATTCCCAAGGCTCTCCCTGGATCCGACAACGAGGAATGGGACCATCCCATCTTCACCCACGACCTGGACTTCGTCATCAGCCGGAATCCTGACTCTCGTCACACCGGACTTATTTACCATCTCCTGCATCACTTTCCCGAGTCTTCCGATGACCTTCTTCACCAGACCTCTGGGCACTTGAACGATGTCTTCCATCAAGCCAAGCTGATTTTGAGTCTTTCTTGCTTGCTCCAGACGTCGAGTGGCTTCGTGATTTCTCCACAGGATCATTTGCTTTGTGCGGAGACAATGTAGGTGCATGTCCCTCAGGATAGCCACCCGCTTCATTGTGACTTCCCTAGTCGATAGTATGACCAACTGTTTCATCTCTGGCACCCAGTTCACACTGCATGCTTCTACTGCTTTTCTAAAGGCCTCATGCACA
This sequence comes from Oophaga sylvatica, assembly GCA_033576555.1. NCBI lineage: Eukaryota > Metazoa > Chordata > Amphibia > Anura > Dendrobatidae > Oophaga > Oophaga sylvatica. The sequence continues at coordinate 401,287,610 of JARQOD010000002.1, forward strand.
TCCTCACTGGCACAAGCTTCTTGCATGTCTTCGGGTACCTCTATTATACACTTGAAAACCGACCCGTCACCTTCTTGGACAGACTGTTGGACTTCCTCGTCCTGAGCGTTAGTACGGTTTTCCAAGACCTCGATCTCCTTTGTGTGACCATCTGCATGGCACTTCTCCTGCTGGATTTCTTCTCCCGTAGATTTCTGGAGCTGGGCACTAGTCTCCTCCTCTATCTTGAGCTCTCGGAGAACTCTATCTCGCTCTTCTGCCAAGCAGCGACACTCCTGCTGATGTTTCTCTTGGGCCTCTCTGAGCACCTCCGTCTCTTTCCATAGAGCCTTGTTCATACTCTTACACGCTGACAGATGATTTCTGAGCTTAGAGACTTCCTTCTCCAGCTCCTCCACTTTGTGCTCAATCATTCGTCTCAGGACCCTTTCCTGCTCGACTGCCTCTTTCACTGTTTCTTTACACAGCTCTATCTCCTCATTAAGGACAGTCACCTGACCGGTACCTGACCCTGACTCTTCCTCATCATTTTGCTTCTTAGAGGATGTAGCCTGTCCCGCCTTTCCACGGCCCCTGCGGCGAGAGGAAGATCGGCCATTTTTACTCGGCTCCACGTTACTGCACTCGCTTTCCCTTGCAGTCGAGTCACAGTCTGCATAGGAGTCACTCCCACTCCCCCTGTCATCCTGGAACTGCACGTCTCCACTTAGACAGGTCTCTGCCCCCTTTTCTGGAGCTGTACCGTTTCTCATGGTCACAAGTCTTGTCACGTCCAAGTCCCCGAGTTGGTCTGACCCACACTTTCTTCTGGTCACCTGGAACTCTAGACTATCGATATTAGGTGTTACCTTCTTTTCACACATCACACCATCAGGACCCACTACAGCAGCCTGCTGTGGTGAGACTCCCTTAGGGTCATTCTTGCTCCCTTCTGAGCAATAAAGCACTCCTCTTTCCTCCCACAAATCCCAAAACCGTTTAAAGTCCTGGCCAATTACTACAGGGTATGATAAGTCCGGGACTACAGGGACATCATGGGTAGCAATAATAGTGGACGTCTCAATGATTACCCTGGACACCGGATAATCCCTAGAGACTCCATGTCCGCAGTGGACTTCCATCTTCCTTCCGGGAATCAGATAGACAGGGAGTGTGGCGCTCACCAGTGTCACCTGGCTCCCTGAGTCCAGAAGTCCAATCACACACTCTCCATTGACTTCTACAGAACAGCTCCCTGGCACCTTGTCAGATGGAAAGTCAGTACAACATCCTGGACATGCGCTGTTCGGACCC
>JARQOD010000002.1:401289002-401386223 GCA_033576555.1 Oophaga sylvatica
TGAGCCAGTGGTTCCTGCTGCTGTGCCTCCTGACCCTGTTTGGTTGAGGGCAATCTGGAGTATGTGGTTGAGAAAATATTAGATTCTCGTTTTTCTAGACGGAAACTCCAGTATTTGGTTAAGTGGAGAGGTTATGGTCAGGAAGACAATTCTTGGGTGTTTGCTTCGGACATCCATGCTAGGAGACTCATCCGTGCGTATCATAGAACTCATCCTGACCGACCTGGTTGCTCAAATGAGGGTTCGGTGACCCCTCCTCAAGGGGGGGGTACTGTTGTGAATTGGTTTGAGATGAGTTCTGAGCAGAGACTCCCTCTGGTGGTTACAAGCGGTGCTGGTCTGTTCAGTGAAGATTGTGAGGACTGGGAATCAGGTGTTACTGACTGGTCTTATATAAGGGAGTCACTTTCCCATCAGGGTTGCCGGTGATCAATTGTTCTGGTCTGAATCCTTTATTCCAGTTTCCCTTGTAGCCTGCTGTGTCGTGTCTGCATCTCCTGCTAACAGATAAGACATTTTCTTCTTTTGTGTTTGTTCTATATTTTTGCATTTTGTCCTGCACTTCTGTGGGGGCCTTCAGGGTCCCCTCCGGGGCTTCTGCCCTCTCAGTTTTGTTCAGCCACTGATATTTGTACTTTTGCTTTTTCCAGTTTTTTCAGTGGCTGCTGTTTTGATTTTGTTACACCAGAGAACTAATTTAGGTGGTAGAGGTCGTGTGATCTCAGGTATTTTTGAAATTAGTAGAGTTGGCGCTTTTCAGGGTTTTCTGGAATTGCAGTAAGTACCCTTCCTATCCTTTTCTATTTAGTTAGTTTGGGCCCCAGCGTTTGCTCATACTATTTTCTTTCTGTGTCAGTATTTCATCTTGTCTAACCGCCATTACATGTTTGGGGGCTTTCTAATATCTTTGGGGTTCTGCTCCGGGGCAGATAGCTTTCCTATATCTATCTTTAGGTGTAGTTAGTTTCTCAGGCTGTGACGAGGCGTCTAGGACCAACGTAGGAACGCTCCACGGCTGCCTCTAGTTGTGGTGGTTAGTCAGGGTACTGCAATCTCATAGATTCCAACTGCTCTGGTGTATTGCCTTTTTTACCTGCACTCCTCAGCTACCGAAACATAACAAGACTCCATGAAAGTAAATACAAAGGGTTCACATCTAGATGCAAACCATTCATCAATTCCAAAAATAGACAGGCCAGAGTTAAATTTGCTGAAAAACACCTCCAGAAGCCAGCTCAGTTCTGGAAAAGTATTCTATGGACAGATGAGACAAAGATCAACCTGTACCAGAATGATGGGAAGCCAAAAGTTTGGAGAAGAAAGGGAACGGCACATGATCCAAGGCACACCACATCCTCTGTAAAACATGGTGGAGGCAACGTGATGGCATGGCCATGCATGGCTTTCAATGGCACTGGGTCACTTGTGTTTATTGATGACATAACAGCAGACAAGAGTAGCCGGATGAATTCTGAAGTGTACCGGGATATACTTTCAGCCCAGATTCAGCCAAATGCTGCAAACTTGATTGGACGGCGCTTCATAGTACAGATGGATAATGACCCCAAGCATACAGCCAAAGCTACACAGGAGTTCATGAGTGCAAAAAAGTGGAACATTCTTCAATGGCCAAGTCAATCACCAGATCTTAACCCAATTGAGCATGCATTTCACTTGCTCAAATCCAGACTTAAGAGGGAAAGACCACAAACAAGCAAGACCTGAAGGCTGCGGCTGTAAAGGTCTGGCAAAGCATTAAGAAGGAGGAAACCCAGCGTTTGGTGATGTCCATGGGTTCCAGACTTAAGACAGTGATTGCCTCCAAAGGATTCGCCACAAAATATTGAAAATAAAAATATTTTGTTTGGGTTATGTTTATTTGTCCAATTACTTTTGACCTCCTAAAATGTGGAGTGTTTGTAAAGAAATGTGTACAATTCCTACATTTTCTAACACATATTTTTGTTCAACCCTTCAAATTAAACGTTACAATCTGCACTTGAATTCTGTTGTAGAGGTTTCATTTCAAATCCAATGTGGTGGCATGCAGAGCCCAACTCGCGAAAATTGTGTCACTGTCCAAATATGTCTGGCCCTGACTGTACATATAACATACAACACATAACATACAGAACATACATACAACACATAACATACATATAACATACAACTCATAACATACAGAACATACATATAACACATAACATACATATAACATACATACAACACATAACATACAGAACATACATATAACACATAACATACATATAACATACAACATATAACATACATATAACATACAACTCATAACATACAGAACATACATATAACACGTAACATACATATAACATACAACACATAACATACATATAACATACAACACATAACATACAGAACATACACATAACATACAACACATAACATACAGAACATACATATAACACACAACACATAACATACAGAACATACACATAACATACAGAACATACACATAACATACAACACATAACATACAGAACATATATATAATATACAACACATAACATACAGAACATACATATAACATAAAACACATAACATACAGAACATACATATAACATACAGCACATAACATACAGAACATACATATAACATACATCACATAACATGCAGAACATACATACAACACAACATACAGAACATGTAACATACAGTACATACATATAACATACAGAACATACAGTACATACATATAACATGCAACACATAACATAGAGTACATACTCATAACATACAGAACATACACATAACATACAACACATAACATACAGAACATATATATAACATAGAACACATAAGATACAGAACATACATATAACATACATGTAACATACAGAACATACACATAACATACAACACATAACATACAGAACATACACATAATATACAACACATAACATACAGAACATACACATAACATACAACACATAACATACAGAACATATAACATACAGAACAAACATATAACATACAACACATAACATACAGAACATATAACATACAGAACATATATATAACATACAACACATAACATACATATAACATACAACACATAACATACAGAACATATAACATACAGTACATACATATAACATACAACACAGAACATATATACAACACATAACATACAGAACATACATATAACATACAACACATAACATAGAGTACATACTCACCAATCACCTATTCCCCGATGCCATCGATCTCCTGTAATAAAAATAAAATAATAAAGCAACCTATACATCACCTGTCCGCTGCAGTCCAGTGATTAATGAGTGTCCCACGATGATCTCCAGTGTAGAACACTGACATCGGGTGATGTCAGCGCTCTACACCACTCCTTTGATACACTGACAACGGAGGTAATCCTCGGCTGTGTGTATCGCTCTGCTGCCGGGAGATTGACGTCACTTCCGTTCATTCTCTCACTGGCAATGTTGGGTGAGAAAATTCCCCCGCAGCATTGCCAAAAAGTGAGAGAATGAACTCAGGTAACCTCAGTGATGCACTGCAGGAGCCATTGTCTCCTGTCAGTGCATCACTAGGAGGTCCTACAGAGCAGTGACATCCCCTGATGTCACTGTTCTATAGGGGAGACCATCGTGGGACATTCGTTACTAATTGGACTGCGTCGGACAGGGAGTATATGGTTGTTTTATTTTTTTACTTTTTATTACAGGAGATCGAGGGCGTCGCTTGGATCTGAGCGTGTAATAAAGATATGAAAACCGTGTTGTGTTTTATTTCATTAAAATACTTTATTCTTATGTGTGCTTTTTTAACCCTTTATTAATATAAGATTAATAATGGATAGGCGTCTTATTGATGCCTCTCCATTATTAACCGGGCTTAATGTCATCTTACAATAGCAAGGTGATATTAACCCGTTATTACCCCATATCCCACCGCTACAGGGGAGTGGGAAGAGAGGGGCTAAATGCCGGAATTGGCGCATCGTACAGATGCACCAATTCTTGGGCGGCTGGTTGCTGGTATTTTTAGCCAGGGGGTGCGCCAATATCCATGGCCCCTTCCTAGGCTATGAATATCAGCCTGCAGCTGTTTGCGTAGCCTTTCTGGCTATAAGTTATAGTGGGACCCTACGTCATTTTTTTGGGGGTCCCCCTATTTTAATAGCCAGTAAAGGCTAGCTGCGGGCTGATATTCATAGCCTGGGAAGCTCCATGGGTATTAACCCTTCCCATGCTAGAAATATTGGCCTGAGCCGTCGGCTTTCCCCCTCTGGCGCAGAAAATTGCACGGGAGCCCACGCCATTTTTTTCCCATTTTTTTTAAATTAATGCTATTGCGTGAAGATTTGTGTGTGTGTGCATGTGTGTCTTTAACTATTTATGCACCATTCTATTATCTATGTAATATCTATCTATCTAATATCTATCTATCTATTCTCTGTCTATTTTCTATCTATTTTCTATCTATATATTATCTATCATCTATCTACAGTATCTATAATCTATCTTCTATCTATTTAATCTATCTATCTATCTATCTATCTATCTATCTATCTATCCATATCTATCTATATATCCCATATCTATCTATTATCTATCTATCTATTATCTATCTATGTAATGGAGTATGGGTTGGACAAATGTAAAAGAGGCGGTGTAAGGTTCTGTGTACATGTTCTTGAAACTCAGTTTGTTCGTCAGCCATTTTACTTTCTGTCTTGCTGCAGCTATCTTGCCCTCAGTCAAAATGGAGTTTCCAGCTTGCATGTTCCCGCCCTGATTCTCTCCTTTTGCTTCTTAAGCAGCCACAGCTGAGCAATCAGTGCTTCAGAATCTAGCCTGCAGTGAACCTGTGACCTGACTCCTAAAGCCTTGGACCTTGTACTCCAGCTATTCCTACTGAGGAACTCTGAAGCACTTGTGGACTCTGAACCCTGCTCTTTGAAAGACCCACGTTTGCATGGACTTACGGTAACAGAGAAGAAGATCCTGAACCTGTTGTGGCGAGTGATTGCTGAGCTTAGATTACTCTGGCCTGCTGTGTCTCCTGCTTCTGTGTCTGCAAACTGTGTGACTATTTTTGCCAACTTGTATGAAGTAATACAAGACTTTCTATATCAAACCTGTGTCTCATGTATTTTCATCGCACCCAAGCACAAGACGCTATATGAACTGTACTACATACATTACAAGATTCTGAAGCCAAAACGTTAGTGTCTGCTGGGTCTGGAAAGGCTGTGTCTGCTGTAACTGTGGATATCGGATGTCCGGTTGTACTTTCTGTGATGACAGTGGTTGTGACTTCTCACAACCATTCCAGGTGAGCAATTCCCTTAAGTGTTTTTTTTTCTGCAGTGTTACCACAGGTAAACACTATTGTTTTTTTTTCTTTTCTCTTTTTTGTCTGCTGTAACTGTGGATATCAGATGTCCGGGTGAACTTTCTGTGATGATAGTGGTTGTGACTTCTCACAACCATTCCAGGTGAGCAGTTCCCTTAATTTTTTTTTTCTCTCTGCAGTGTTACCACAGGTAAACACTATTGTTTTTTTTTTCTCCTCTCCTCTTCTTCCAGTACTCCTGTCTTAAAAGATCTGGAAAATGGAGGCCCGCATAAAGGAACTTTGCGGAGTGACTGATAATATCCTTGCAGATTTGCAGAATATAAAGACCCGTTTTTCAAGCCTACAGGACCTCACTAATCACAATTTGCAAGTGTTTGGACAGACTGCCCAGGATTTGCGAGCCAGGATTGAGGTTCTAGAAGAGCGAGTCCAGGCTCCTGCCGTAGCCCCGAGTTCTGGGATTCCCAAGTTGCCCCCTTTTCGTTTTGGCGGTGAACGTGAGAAATTCAGGGGATTTATTAATCAATGCAATCTTTTTTTTTCTGCACATGCTTCACAATTTCCCACTGAACGATCTAAGGTGCTTACTATAATTATGTTGCTTACCAACAAGGCTTTGATGTGGGCAAACCCTCTGATTGAGACTGAGGATGATTGTTTGAATCACCTTGATGCTTTTATTTCAGCCATGGGGCAGGTGTTTGATGACCCCAATCGAGATGCAACAGCTGAAGCAGCCATGTTAGCTTTGCGCCAAGGTAAGCACTCGGTAGCTGAATATGCCTTGGATTTCAGGAGATGGGCCCTTGATACCACCTGGGACAGTTCCGCCAAAAAATCTATTTTTCGAAAAGGGTTATCTCCACTGATTAAGGATGAACTTGCTCGTGCCGACCCTCCCACTGCGTTAGGTGACTTTATTAACTACTGCATCCGTATTGATACTCGTCTGACTGAACGCAGGCAAGAGAGATGGTTCGAAAGCAATCGCACTAACCTTTTCCTACCTTCCTCTCCAGCTAAGGAACCTTTGAGTAGGATTACACGGGAACCTGAACCTGAACCCATGCAGGTAGACTCTTTACAACGACGGGTTAGTGATGCACGCAAGGAACATCGTTTTAAGGAGAATCTATGTTTCTATTGTGGTAAGTCAGGGCACTTCATTATAAACTGCCCCAGCCGTTCTCGTAAGACTACTGCAGCACTCATTCATTGTGAGTGTTGCGAGAGGGGATCTGTCAGGTCCGAGCCTCAGGCTCCAGAGAGATCTGCAGCAACAGATCTTGATTTCTCGGACTTAAACTCCGTTACCTCTGAGGACGTTGACTGTTTAAACGCTGCCATTTTTCAAGTTTCCTCAGCGGTGTCCCAGCTTAGTTGTAAGAAAAACAATTCTCATTGCTTTCTTTCCATCAAACTCTGGGTTGACTCAGCTTGGGTGTCTAGCTCTGCTATGATCGACTCAGGGGCAAGTGGAAATTTTATGGATGTCTCCTTTGCTCTGAAACAGGGGATACGTTCAGTGAAGAAGGCTACTCCAGTACAGATGGAAACTGTGGATGGCTCCCTGCTGACCTCTGGACCAGTGGATCAGGAAACAGAGCCTTTGAGGGTTCTTATGGGTAAAGATCATCAAGAAACTGTCCTTTATGCTTATCTCTTCTCCCCACTTTCCCATTATTCTAGGGCTACCATGGCTGCAGGCTCAGAATCCTACCATTAACTGGGAGACCAAGGAATTACACTTTCCAGAGAAACAGATCGAGTCCAAAAGTTTCAGCTTGCTCTGTTCCTAAAGGAACCATGTCAGTCCCTGAACTACCAGCTGTATACCAGGACTATGTGGATTTATGTGACAAGAAGAACGCTGACCAGCTTCCTCCTCACCGTCCATATGATTGTCCAATTGAATTATTGCCTGGAGCAGAGATACCTTTTGGTAAGATCTACCCCCTGGCGGGGCCCGAGCTAAAGGCTTTAAAGGATTACATAGACGAAAATCTAGCCAAGGGCTTCATACGCCCCTCTTCATCTCCTGCAGGTGCACCCATCTTCTTTGTAAAGAAGAAAGATGGATCTCTGAGACCATGCGTAGACTATAGGGAACTCAATAAGGTTACTATTAGAACCGTTATCCATTGCCTTTAATCCCTGAGTTATTGGAGAGAGTGCGACATGCCAAAATTTTCTCTAAACTAGATCTTCGTGGGGCCTATAACTTAGTCCGTATTAGACCTGGGGATGAATGGAAGACTGCATTCAGGTCACGCTATGGACACTTTGAATATCTAGTTATGCCTTTTGGTCTGAGTACCGCCCCAGCCACTTTCCAACACTTGGTGAATGACATCTTCAGGGATCTCCTAGATACATTCGTGGTAATTTATTTGGATGATATTCTCATTTTTTCTAACTCCACAGAGGAACATCATGGACATGTGAGAATGGTCTTGGAACGTCTAAGACAAAATCATCTTTACATCAAACTTGAAAAGTGTGAATTCCATAGGACCGAAATTCAATTTCTGGGTATGTACTGTCTACACAAGGAATTAGTATGGATGGAAGCAAAACCCAAGCCATCAAGGATTGGCCAAGTCCTAGAAATGTGAAGGAGGTACAGCGCTTCATCGGGTTTGCCAACTTCTATAGACGTTTCATTAGAAATTTCTCTGAGGTAGTGTCACCTATCACCCAACTTACCCGGAAAGAGTCTAGGTTCTCCTGGACTCCCCAAGCCCAGGAAGCATTTTCCCGTCTAAAAGATAAATTTACCACCGCACCTATCTTAGTACATCCCAACCCCGAGCTTGCCTTCATAATAGAGGTGGATGCTTCAGACTGTGCCGTTGGAGCTATACTCTCTCAGAGAACAGGTGAGAAGAATGTCTTGCATCCCTGTGCCTTCTTTTCCCAGCAGTTGTCTTCGGCTGAGAGGAACTACGATGTGGGCAATAGAGAGTTGTTGGCCATTATTGCCGCCTTCAAAGAATGGAGACACCTTCTTCAGGGAGCTGCACAGCAAATAGTCGTCCTGACAGACCATCGTAACCTTGAGTTTATCAGGTCGGCTAAGTGCCTGACTCCTCGCCAGGCTCGCTGGAATCTTTTCTTAAACCAATTTAATTTTATCATTTCTTATAGACCAGGATCGCGCAATGGAAAGGCTGATGCACTCTCTAGGATTTACTCAGCAGAGACACGTCCAATTACTCCTCCTAAGACTATTCTTCCTGACTCTAGATTCCTAGGAGTAATTCATAATCAAGACCTACTTAAGGACATCAAGGAAGCATACCATGCGGATTCCTTTTTGGCACAACCCCCAAGGGACGTAAGTCTTGTCTTTAAGAATGGTGTGTGGATTCAGGGACAACGCCTGTATATTCCTGAAACAGTCAGATTGAGAGTATTGCAACTCATTCACGATTCCAAGATAGCTGGGCATAGAGGAATTCTAAAGACACAGGAATTTCTCTCTCGTTTCTTTTGGTGGCCCACTTGCAGGAAGGATGTTTTAAACTATGTCACTTCATGTGAAGTCTGTGCAAGATGCAAAACACCTCGCTCCTCACCAACTGGTCTGTTACAGCCTCTTCCCACCCCGTCCCGCCCATGGGGATCCATTTCTATGGACTTCATTGTGGAGTTACCAACCTCTCAAGGGAAGAACACCATTTTAGTGGTGGTTGACCGTCTAACAAAGGCAGCTCATTTTATCCCTTGTGTCGGCTTACCCACTGCAAAACAGACATCAGATTTGATGATTAAAGATGTGTTTCGCTTACATGGAGTACCGGATGAGGTTATTTCGGATCGAGGGGTGCAATTCACTTCTAGGTTTTGGCAAAATTTCTGTGCAGCATTGGACATTAAAGTAAACCTTTCTTCTGCTTTTCATCCCCAGACTAATGGACAGACCGAACGAACCAATCAAACCCTGGAGCAGTATCTCCGCTGCTTTATCTGCCACCTACAGGATGATTGGGTGGATCTACTTCCATTAGCTGAGTTCTCGTATAACAACTCAGAGTGCCTCCACTAAGCAGTCTCCTTTTTACTCTAATCTAGGTTATCATCCTAACATTCTACCACGATTTCCCATAGAAACGCCTTTACCAGCAGTGGCTGAAAGAATCACGTCTTTACAGAAGAATATGGATCTTCTAAAGGAGAATCTGGAATCGGCTCAGGAAAGGTACAAGAAAGCAGCAGATAAATTTCGTAAACCTGCACCAGCTTTCAAGGTAGGAGACTTGGTCTGGCTGTCAACCAGAAATCTTAAGTTAAGGATTCCATCGTCTAAGTTGGGACATAAGTACATTGGACCCTATAAAATCAGTAAAATTATAAGTGCCGTTGGTTGTCGTCTTCAACTGCCCAGAACTATGAGAATTCACCCTGTCTTTCATGTATCCCTACTAAAGGCTGCGACACCCAATACGTTTCCTGGACTTTCTTCTCCTTGCCCTGACCCAGTGCTAGTCGATGGTCAGGAAGAATTTGTGGTGGAAAGGATTTTAGATTCCAGGTTGTATAGAAATCAGTTACAATATCTGATTAAATGGCAGGGCTACCCAGTGGAGGACAACTCATCGGAACCAGTCAATAACGTTAATGCTCCTCGCTTGCTCCGTCAGTTTCATCAGAGGTACCCACACAAGCCTGGCCTGAGGTCATCCGGAGGTTGTCCCTAAGGGGGGAGTAATGTAAGGTTCTGTGTACATGTTCTTGAAACTCAGTTTGTTCGTCAGCCATTTTACTTTCTGTCTTGCTGCAGCTATCTTGCCCTCAGTCAAAATGGAGTTTCCAGCTTGCATGTTCCCGCCCTGATTCTCTCCTTTTGCTTCTTAAGCAGCCACAGCTGAGCAATCAGTGCTTCAGAATCTAGCCTGCAGTGAACCTGTGACCTGACTCCTAAAGCCTTGGACCTTGTACTCCAGCTATTCCTACTGAGGAACTCTGAAGCACTTGTGGACTCTGAACCCTGCTCTTTGAAAGACCCACGTTTGCATGGACTTACGGTAACAGAGAAGAAGATCCTGAACCTGTTGTGGAGAGTGATTGCTGAGCTTAGATTACTCTGGCCTGCTGTGTCTCCTGCTTCTGTGTCTGCAAACTGTGTGACTATTTTTGCCAACTTGTATGAAGTAATACAAGACTTTCTATATCAAACCTGTGTCTCATGTATTTTCATCGCACCCAAGCACAAGACGCTATATGAACTGTACTACATACATTACAGGCGGTTGGACAAGAAATGACATCACAAACCTTTTTTATTTTTAAATAACATATCTTTATTTAGCTTACAAAAACGCATACAAATCCGCATGAAAGAAAAGCATCAAAAAAGCCTCTGCGTTTTCTGCCAAGAGGTCCTGTTTTTGTGCAGAAAATTCAGCAGTCTAATCTGCAACGTGTGCACATACCCTCAATTCCCCGGCCAAAACCGTGCAGCACCGCTCATTGGCTCAGCCGGCGGGGCGGGGGATTTGAATCCCGAGCCTCTCATTGGCTGAGCCGCCAATGAGTGGTGCCGCGTGGCTTTGGCGGGGGATTTGAATCCCGCTCTGCTCAAAGCTGCGCAGTACCGCTCATTGGCTGAGCTGCCACCGGCAGAGTCAATGAGAGGGCAGGATTCAAATCCCCCGCCAAAGCCGCGCGGCACCGCTCATTGGCTGAGCAGTGCAACGCAGCTTTGGCGGGGGATTTGAATCCCATGCCGCTCATTGGCTCAGCCGCCAGCAGCTCAGCCAATGAGTGGTGCCGTGCGAAATTTGAATCCCCCGCCAAGGCTGGCGACCAATCAGCTGCTAGCGGTATTGGCGCCAGATTTGAATACCGCTAGCAGCTGATGTGATTGGTCGCCTGCCGCTGGGTTGCCGATCTATCAGCTGTTAGCGGTATTGCCGATCTCCCGGCGGTGTTAGCACCACTAAGGATACACAGATGTTAATTTCACCGCACTCCCGATGCAATAGCATCGGGCCTATTTTTAGTATGTTCTGTGGTGTAGTGACTAATGTGGCACCTAGGGGGCGCTGTATAAGTTGCTCAAATTATGCATGGAGGCATGAGATGGATGGGAAACCAGTCCCTGGTATGGTGCTAAATGGAAAGTATGTGTCGCAGAGCTATTCTGTGCTGTAGGTCAGCAATGTTATTCTGGGACTGGTAGTCCCATAAGAGTTCTGATTGTTGTTAAGGGTGAACCTACAGGGTTAGCTTGTGAGCTGGGTGGGACATGCTAACCACACATACACCGCCCACTGGTGGTGGGAGAATGAATGTTACATACTGGTGATTGTATGTCTTGTGAAGGACCTGTGATGAGGTCATAAACAGGTGACCAGACCATGTGCTTCACACCTTGGCTTGGGGAGTGGCTACAGGTATGAAAGGGAGTGTTTGGCACATGGTGAGGAGATTGTGTTGGAGACTGAGGAGTCTCTGGAAGTCTGGCTGAGACAGTGGAGAGTGTGTCCTGCACAGGGCTGCCTGGAAGGTTCCTGGAAGGTCTGTTGGTGTTGGAAGATCCTGGGGTTGGATCGGATTCCTGGAAGCACGTAGTGAGACTTGGAACTTGGGAGCCAGGGTGTGGACGGGGGGTCCTGAATAGCACCCGGACAGGACACATGGGTGTGCGGAGCCTGTGACGGTCCCACACTGAGAACCATGTGGTTCTATTGAGGAGTTTGGCTGGAGTCAGCCTGGAAGTGACTTTCTGTTACAGTGTGTCAGTGAGCACCGGAAGCGAGTCCAGATCACCCGGGAAGGCACCTGGCGGTCCCTGCTGGCTTGCAGCCGCTTAGTCAAGCCCGTCCCATGCAAGGGTGCGTCTGGGAACAGTAGTTTGCAAAGCTGGAATGCATTGATGTTTTTGTCATATTTTGCTACCTGGTGTTAAAGAGACAGTAAACAATTGATTTTTGGACTTAATGCCTGTGTGTTGCCTCATAACTGCGGTCCGGCCCTTGCCTACCAGAGCAGATCCCTACATTTGGTGTTCGAATGCGGGCAGACGCAGTGAGGTCAGGCTGTTTTTTATTTTTTGTGGATGTTTTTTTCCATGCATGACAAATAACCAGGGGAAACAGTCTGGCTGTAACTCAGTGGGGTTACGAAGGTTGCTGTGGATCAGGGGGTCCACGAAGACGGCGCAGCGGAAGCGTGCAGTGACTGGTGGTAGTGGGAGTTACCGGGACACTTGCAGGAAGAAGTTCTGCAGTAGCAGCAGCTTGTGAGCGGCAGTCAGAGGTGCCGGTGGTTGGTGGCTGCCACAGCAGCGGTGTTGGTGCCAGCAGGAGCTGGTGGGGTAATAGAAGGACAGTGTGAACCAGGTCGCACAGACTCTTAAAGGGCCAGTAACAGCCCAAAAGAAATAAAACTGTATTGTGGGAGGGTGTATCCCAGAGTGGGGTGGTGGCCAAAAAGGGGCGGTAACCACCAGCAGGGATGGTTGGCAAAAAGGGGGTGGAGAACTGTCCGGAGATGGAGAGCACGGTAAAAATGCTTGTCGAGGCCGTGCGACAGCAGCAGCTGGCTACGCAGCAGCAACAGCAGGCTATACAGCAGCAGGCTATGCAGCAGCAGTAGGCTCTACAACAGCAGGCTATGGAACAGCAACAGGAAACCAACAGGCTACTGATGCAGCACATTACAGTGCCGCAGACAGCAGGAGCTACCCAGGGACGCCGGGATGTCCTGCGAGTGGTGTGTGCAGCGATTCCAGAAAGGGAGACATCAGATGACGCCGGGGTGTACCTAGAGGGGCAGCCGAACGGTTGCCAGGGGAAAATATATGTGTGTCCAATTTGTCTTATGAACTATCCACCTGGCGCAAGGCTACGGGGGTGTGACCTGCCGATAAATAATGAAGATATGGTTGGCCTGATCGACCCGGGGAGTCCGGTGACTTTAGTGAGAGTTGCACCTAAGGGGTCTCAAATACCCGGTAGAAAGGTCGGGGTCACCTGCATTCATGGAACACTAAGGAGTATCCCATGGCCGGGGTAACTTTGGGGACAGGCTGGGACATGAAGGAACAGGAGGTCACTATAGTCCCAAATTTGGTGTGTCCCGTAGTTATAGGTGGGGACTCTGAACTGTTCTCCAACTTACAGGAGGAGGGAGATCGCTCTACTGTTGGGATGGTGGGTATTAGTACGGTGACACCTACCAAAGTGGTCTGACCAACTCGGGGACTTAGCAGATGGTGACACAAGCGGAAAGAGTGCGTCTACCCAACTGACAGACCTGAAGTCTCTTGACGGGTGCCAGGAGGGAGGTGACTCAGACTCCGAGGGTGACTGTGACTCTAAGTTAGAAAAGGAGTACAGTAAGGAAGGCCCCCACCAGGAGGGAAAATCCTCCCGTCGACGGAGACGTAAAGGGCGCAAAGCGCCGGAACACAATGTATGTACTGAGGATGGTAATAAAGAAAAACCTATGACTGATGCGTTAGTGCAAGATATGAGTACTCTTCCAGACACTGAAGAGCTGGAGAGTGTAGAGCTCTCTGAAGGTACAAAGAGTCAAGAGGGGCCTAAGGATGACCGGGCCGAGCCTCAAGAAAGGTTGAAGGGGTCGGATACGGAAGTCGCCGATGCCATACAGTTGGAGCAGGTGCGCCACCTGGAGGCCGAGGTAGCGGCCATAAAGCAGAACATTGCTAAAAAGTTGTCTGGTGAGAGGCAAAGGTCTGCTGAACTAGAGACCCTTAAAGAGCAGATTGAACAAGAAAAGGCCCTGAGACAAACGGCCGAACAAAGAGTGGAGGAGCTGGAGAGGGAAGTCTCTGAGCTCAGAGGTACCTGTCCACGTGGCAAAGTGGGAATAAGGCCGTCAGGGAATATGTGATTGCGCTCGGAGAAGCAGTAAGAGGTCTTCTGCAGGAAGAGAAGTTGGTGGGTGAAGACATACAGTGGCTGTGCCCGAGTGATAACCAGGCGGAAGTGCCAGTGCCCATCTGGGCAAGGGGTCATGAAGAACGTGAGTCTCAGGAAGAGGAGAAGGCTTCACTCTTTAGGTGTGTGATAAAGGTACCTGCACAATGCGAGAAGCCTGTGCCAGTGAAGGGGTGCATGAGGCCTTTAAAAAGGCGGTAAAAGCCGATAGTGTGAACTGGGCACCAGAGACGAACCAGTTGGTGATCCTGGCAGAGGGGGAAGACAGAGAAGCTGGTGGCTGTCCTGAAGGATATGCATCTGCAGTGTCTCCACGCGAAACAGATGTTTACGTTGAGTAACATGAAAGCCGCTCGACGTCTGGAGCAGGCGAAGGAAGATCAAAATCGGCTGGGCTTGGTAGAAGAGGTAATTCCGGTACCCAGAAATCTGGTGGGGAGAGTCGTTGGAAGACTTGGAAAAGTGATGCAGGAGATGGTGGATAGATCCGGTGTAAGGAGAGTGAGGATTCCAGCTGATGGCGAGATCAAGGTGGCTGGAGAAGAAGACATGGTTCCATTCATTGGTGTGGGCTCAGTGGAGAGCCTGAAGAACATCCGAACGCTCCTGGAGTATCGAGTGACGTACCTACGAGAAGTAGAGCAGCTGATCTCAGGAAGAAAGCAGATGAAGGAACAGCTGCAGGAATTGAAACAAAGATGGCGACTGCTTCCATCCCAAGATATAGAGAAACAAGAGGCTTCTCTGGGGACGGGCAGTAGATGAGCTGAAACACTGAGGGTAGAGATGACGATTCGGTTAGCTCAGGGCTGAGTGACCTAAGTGTGAGACCCAGTGACGAACAAAGGGATAGAGAGTCCGACTCAGATCAATCAGTAAACTTGACTGGACGATGGACTCAGGACCGCAACAACCGTAGGAGACGGTACTGGAGGGGTCTGGTGACACCGACGGGAAAACAAGGCCGACATTCTGACCGCTGGGGGCGGGGGAGGCCTAACCAAGAGGTAATGTTGCAAGATGCCCAAAATCGACTGAGACGGTCCCCTCGACTTGTAGGGCAAGGTGACATGGGTGACCTGTCTCGGGGTCCTCGGGTTGGAACAGGTGTTCAACCTCACAAGCTTGAACAGAGGGGGAAGGTATGTGGTGTAGTGACTAATGTAGCTGTATAAGTTGCTCAAATTATGCATGGAGGCATGAGATGGATGGGAAACCAGTCCCTGGTATGGTGCTAAATGGAAAGTATGTGTCGCAGAGCTATTCTGTGCTGTAGGTCAGTAATGTTGTTCTGGGACTGGTAGTCCCATAAGAGTTCTGATTGTTGTTAAGGGTGAACCTACAGGGTTAGCTTGTGAGCTGGGTGGGACATGCTAATCACACATACACCGCCCACTGGTGGTGGGAGAATGAATGTTACATACTGGTGATTGTATGTCTTGTGAAGGACCTGTGATGAGGTCATGAACAGGTGACCAGACCATGAGCTTCATACCTTGGCTTGCGGAGTGGCTACAGGTATGAAAGGGAGTGTTTGGCACATGGTGAGGAGATTGTGTTGGAGACTGAGGAGTCTCTGGAAGTCTGGCTGAGACAGTGGAGAGTGTGTCCTGCACAGGGCTGCCTGGAAGGTTCCTGGAAGGTCTGTCAGTGTTGGAAGATCCTGGGGTTGGATCGGATTCCTGGAAGCACGTGGTGAGACTTGGAACTTGGTAGCCAGGGTGTTGGACGGGGGGTCCTGAATAGCACCCAGACAGGACACATGGGTGTGCGGAGCCTGTGACGGTCCCACACTGAGAACCATGCGGTTCTATTGAGGAGTTTGGCTGGAGTCAGCCTGGAAGTGACTTTCTGTTACAGTGTGTCAGTGAGCACCAGAAGCGAGTCCAGATCACCCGGGAAGGCACCTGGCGGTCCCTGCTGGCTTGCAGCCGCTTAGTCAAGCCCGTCCCATGCAAGGGTGCGTCTGGGAACAGTAGTTTGCAAAGCTGGAATGCATTGATGTTTTTGTCATATTTTGTTACCTGGTGTTAAACACAACTGATTTTTGGACTTAATGCCTGTGTGTTGCCTCATAACTGCGGTCCGGCCCTTGCCTACCAGAGCAGATCCCTACAGTTCATAAACTTCTATGGAGAGAGAACTGTAACGCTCATTTCAGGAGAATTTGCAGAAGGATGTCTGTTTCTGCCTCTAACTCCTCCCTCCTACTCCCCTTTATAGAACCAACTGCCATCTCAGTAATAGGAAAGGCTGTCTTCACTGAAAACAGATTTTACCCATAATTTGAGATGGAATGATCAGTCAAAAAAGAGAAAGAAGAAAATCTCTTTGATAAAGATAAAGTTATGGCATAAAGTGCTGGCGCCCTTGAAATTGTTACAAAAAATGAAGAATTTCTTCAAGAAAATTACTGCAATTACACGTCTTATTATACACGTTTATTTCCTTTCTTGCATTGGAACAACACAAAAAACCCTGAAAATAAAAGGCAAATTGGGCGTAATATTTCACAAGAAACCCCAAAAATGGGTAGGACAAAATTGTTGGCACCTTTCCAAAATTGTGACTGAACTACTTTGTTTCAAGCATGTGATGCTCGTTCAAACTCAACTGGTGGCAAGTAACAGGTGTGGGCAATATGAAAAAAATCACACCTGAAACCAGATAAAAAGGGGAGAAGTTGACTAAGTCTTTGCATTGTGTGTCTGTTTTTGCCACACTAAACATGAAGAACAGAAAGAGAAGAGAAGAGAACTGTTATGATTTGGTAACTGAGGAGGGCAGGAGCAAAACAGCAAGGCAGCTGAACACCTGAGAGGTTGGAAACTAATGGGTTGCAGATCCCTAAACTAACCGCACAACTAGAAGCAGCAGTGGAGCGTACCTACGGTGGTCCTAGACGCCTCGGCACAGCCGGAGAGCTAGCTACACCTAAAGATAGAAACAGGAAACCTAACTGCCCCGGAGTAGAGCCACAAAGGAATAGGCAGCCTCCAAACATATAATGGCGGTTAGACAAGACGAAACACAAACACAGGCAGAAAATAGAGTGAGCAAATGCTGGGGCCAAACACTGCCTAAATAGACAGGACAGGATAGAATGCTATCTGCAACCCAGCAAAACCCTAGCAAAACTTCCAACACTTCTGATTTAAAAAATGCTGAGATTACACCATCTCGCCACCCACTAAATCAGATCTCAGTGTGAACAAGGCTAACCCGCAGCCACTCAAAAAGCTGGGAAAGAGCAATTGAACAAATAACAGTGGCTAGTGAAAAACAGAGAGTTAGCACAGGCCCCAGGAGGGGACCCGGCTAACCTCCACAAAGGTGCAGACAAAAATGGAAATAGCAAACACAATAGAAACAAGCAGAAAATATCTTATCTGAAGGTAGCAGACGAAGGCAAGACACCAGCAGACTTCCAAGGATCATGGGAAGGCAGCTCCCTTATATCAGCCCAGTCAGAGACTCCTGATTGCCAGTCGTCATTGGCAGGTGAGGAGGCCCTGTCATTCGATACAGCCTCAGTAACCACCAGAGGGTGCCTCAGCTCAGAAATTGTCTCCAACACATTCACAACAGTACACCCCCCTTGAGGAGGGGTCACCGAACCCTCACCTGCGCCACCAGGCCGATCAGGATGAGCTCGGTAATAGGCACGAACCTGTCTCTCCGCATGAATGTCAGAAGCAAACACTCAAGAATTGTCCTCCTGACAGTAACCTCTCCACTTCATCAAGTACTGGAGTCTTCGTCTAGCGAAATGAGAATCCAATATCTTCTCCACTTCATACTCCAGATTGCCCTCAACCAAAACAGGCTCAGGAGGCACAGCCATAGGAACCACTTGCTCGACAAACCTTTTCAACAAAGATTTGTGGAAGACGTTATGAATCTTAAACGTCCCTGGAAGAGCCAAGCGAAAAGAAACTGGATTAAGGACTTTCAAGATTCTATAAGGTCCAATGAACCTTGGCTTAAACTTTGGAGACACAACCTTCATAGGGATATTCTTTGAGGATAACCAAACCAAGTCATCCACTTTAAACCGTCCTATGCCGGTTGGGAAACCGTTGGGCTTTCTCCTGAGAGAGAGACAACTTATCCACTACTTGATCCCAAATCTGCTGCATTCTCTCTACCACAGAGTCAACACCCGGACAGACAGAAGCCTCCACCTGCCCCGAAGAAAATCGAGGATGTAACCCGGAATTGCAAAAAAAAGGGGACATCAGAGTGGCAGAACTGGCCCTATTATTAAGAGCAAATTCAGCCAGGGGCAAAAAAGAGACCCAGTCAACCTGATCCGCAGACATAAAACATCTCAAATAAGTCTCCAAGGTCTGGTTTGTTCTCTCAGTCTGCCCATTGGTCTGAGGATGAAACGCAAAGGAGAAAGACAGCTGATCTCTCCAGTTTAGAACAGAATGTCCTCCAAAATCTGGAAACAAACTGGACTCCCCTGTCAGACACAATGTTCTCCGGAATGCCGTGCAAACGAACCACATGCTGAAAAAACAAGGGTACCAACTCAGAAGAGGATGGCAACTTAGGCAGTGGCACAGGATGGATTATCTTGGAGAATCTATCACAGATCACCCAAATGACAGTCATTCTCTGAGAGACAGGGAGGTCGGAGATAAAATCCATAGAGATATGGGTCCATGGCCTCCTGAGCACCGGCAGTGGCATCAATAATCCACTAGAGCGAAAACAGGGCTTGGAACGAGAACAAGTCCCACAGGACTGCACAAAATTCCTGACATTGCGAGATAAAGTGGGCCACCAAAAGGACCGACTCACCAAATCTCTAGTACCAGGATGACCAGCCAACGCAGAGCAATGAACTTCAGACATAACTTTTTCTCTCCATTGGTCTGGGACATACAATTTCCACGCAGGGCAACGCTCAGGTTTATCCCCCTGAAATTGCTCCAGGGCCAGTCTCAAATCGGGTGAGAGAGCGGAAAGAACGACACCCTTCTTCAGAATGGCAGTAGGCACAGCCACATCAATAGAATCCGCAAGGAAACTCCTAGAGAGGGTATCCGCCTTAACATTCTTAGTACCCGGGAGGAAGGAGACCACAAAGTTAAAACGTGTGAAAAACAAGGCCCACCTGGCCTGTCTGGGATTCAATTGTTTGGCTGATTCGAGATAGATCAAGTTTTTGTGATCAGTGAGGACCACAAATTGATGTTTGGCTCCCTCCAACCAATGTCTCCACTCTTCGAACGCCCACTTCATAGCCAATAATTCCCGATTCCCCACATCATAAGTACGTTCAGCAGGGGAAAACTTTCAGGAGAAGAAGGCACAAGGGTTAATCTTAGAGGTTACAGGATCTCTTTGGGACAAATCGGCTCCTGCACCAATCTCAGATGCATCTATCTCCACCTGAAATGGTAGAGAAACATCAGGTTGCCTTAGAACAGGAGCAGAAGTGAATCTGCGCTTAAGCTCCTAAAACGCAGAAACTGCCTCAGGAGACCAATTTACAACATCAGAACCTTTTTTGGTTAAATTAGTCAGTGGTTTCACAATACCAGAGAAATTACTTATAAATTTACAGTAGAAATTAGCAAAACCCAAAAATCTCTGAAGAGCCTTCAATGAAGTGGGCTGAACCCTATCACAAATGGCCTGAACCTTGACCGGGTCCATTTCAATAGCAGACGGGGACAAAATGAATCCCAAAAATGAAACCTTCTGTACTCCAAAGAGACATTTCGATCCCTTAACATACAAAGCATTCTCTCTCAAAATCCGGAATACCCTCCAACATGTTCCACATGAGAATCCCAGTCGTTGGAAAATATCAAAATATCGTCCAAATAAACGATCAGAAACTTATCCACCATGTCCTGGAAAATATCATTCATGAAAGACTGGATGGGGCATTAGTGAGCCCAAAAGGCATCACTAGGTACTGTGGTGTAGTGACTAATGTGGCAGCTAGGGGGCGCTGTATATGTTGCTCAAATTATGCATGGAGGCATGAGATGGATGGGAAACCAGTCCCTGGTATGGTGATAAATGGAAGGTATGTGTCGCAGAGCTCCTCTGTGCTGTAGGTCAGGAATATTGTTCTGGGACTTGTAGTCCCATAAGAGTTCTTATTATTGTTAAGGGTGAACCTACAGGATTAGCTTGTGAGCTGGGTGGGCCTTGCTAACCACACATACACCGCCCACTGGTGGTGGGAGAATGAATGTTGCAATCTGGTGATTGTACGTGTTGGGAAGGACCTGTGATGAGGTCATGAACAGGTGACCAGACCATGTGCTTCATTCCTTAGCTAGGGGAGTGGCTACAGGTATGAAAGGCAGTGTTTGGCACATGGTGAGGAGAGTGAGTTGGAGACTGAGGAGTACCTGGAAGTCTGGGTGAAGCTGTGGAGAGTGTGTCCTGAATAGGGCTGCCTGCAAGGTTCCTGGAAGGTCTGTCAGTGTTGGAAGATCCTGGAGTTGGATCGGATTCCTGGAAGCACGTGGTGAGACTTGGAACTTGGTGGCCAGAGTGTTGGACGGGGGTCCTGAATAGCTGAATAGCACCCGGACAGGACACATGTGTGTGCGGATCTGAGCCAGGGGAAGAAGGAAGGAGAGTGTGTGTGTCCTGCATAGGGCTGCCTGCAAGGTTCCTGGAAGGTCTGTCGGTGTTGGAAGATCCTGGGGTTGGATCGGATTCCTGGAAGCACGTGGTGAGACTTGGAACTTGGTGGCCAGGGTGTTGGACGGGGGTCCTGAATAGCACCCGGACAGGACACATGTGTGTGCGGAGCCTGGGACGGACCCACACTGAGAACCATGCGGTTCTGTTGAGGAGTTTGGCTGGAGTCAGCCTGGAAGTGTGACTTTCTGTTACAGTGTGTCAGTGAGCACCGGAAGCGATTTCCAGACCACCCGGGAATGGCACCTGGCGGTCCCTGCTGGCCTGTAGCCGCTTAGTCAAGCCCATCCCATGCAAGGGTGAGTCTGGGAACAGTGATATTCCAAGCGGGAATGCATTTATGTTTTGTGATATTTCTGTTACCTGGTGTTAAAGAGACAGTAAACAATTAATTTTGGACTTAAAGCCTGTGTGTTGCCTCGTTACTGCGTGCCCGGCCACTGCCTACCAGAGCGAATCCCTACAGTTTGGTGGAGGATGCGGTCACACGCAGGGAGGTCAGGCTGTTTTTTTTTTTGGGGATTTTTTTTTTCTCTCCATGACAAATAACCAGGTGAAGACGTCTGGCTGTAATTTGGCGGGGTTATGAAAGTGAAAAGCGGCTGGCTGTAACTCGGTGGGGTTACGAAGGTTGCTGTGGATCAGGGGGTCCACGAAGACGGCGCAGCGGAGGCGTGCAGAGACTGGTGGTAGCAGGAGCTATCGGGACACTTGCAGGAAGAGGTTCTGCAACAGCAACGGCTTGTGAGCGGCAGTCGGAGGTGCCGGTGGTTGGTGGCGGCCACAGCAGCGGTATCAGTGCCAGCAGGAGCTGGTAGTGTAAGGGAAGGACAGTGTGAACTAGGTTACACCAACTCTTAAAGGGCCAGTAACAGCCCAAAAGAAATAAAACTGTACTGTGGGATTGGTGCCCAAGAAAGCTGTGGGGGAGTCCCTAGGGTGTATCCCATAGTGGGGGTGTCCTTAAAAGCGGGGTGGTGTCCCTAAAAGGGGTGGAGTCCCACAAGGGGGGTGGCCCAAACAGGGGTGGAGCTTCCAAAAGGGGCGGCACTGGTTACCTCAGTGGACATGTCTGAGGAACCACGGTGTGGGTGTTATGGGTCATTCCACATCAAGTGGACCAGTTTTAAAAATTGTCCCCACTCGAGCTTCTCCGATTTTGTTGAAAATTTATAAGGATGTACATGTATGTTTGAAAAGAGGTTCTGTACATTTTTAGGGCCAGATCTCAAATACATTGGGCACTGTTGACCTTTCACTGGAGGTTCCACCAAGCCTGCGGCTTCAGCTAAGAGGATTTTGCAAACTTTGGCACATAGCCATTAGAGTTCTATACTGGCTATGATGCTGAAATTTGGCATACTAGCTCAACTTTTGCTGCTAAACACGATAAAATTATTACCGGCTATGACAAAACAATATTTCGGCCGCAATTTTGTGTCAAAGTAGCTTGTAAAACGCGTCGCATAAAATTTATGCCAAACTTTGCCCATATATAACTCAAGACCAAAAACCAATAGTAACTGGTGCTTTGCCCTGTACACCAAACATATACATGACTTTGCATTGCTGCAATATCATGGTCAAACCATATGTATTTGTGGAAATATTCACACCCACATATGATGAAAAACTTAAAAAAAACGAATTTTACCTATTTTTAGGTCAAATTTCTCAAAAAGGGTACCCCTAAAATATATTAATTCTGATATCATTAGAAAGAGCACATTTTTCTCTACAAGGATCATTGTTGTTTTTTTTGGAGTCTCTCAGTTTAAGAAAAGAAAAATGCCACTGAACATGGTGTTATATATGCGCGTAATGCATTGATTTTGTGTTTGATTTTCAGATTCTTATCACATGTTACAGAGTTGTATTGTTGCTAGCAATGTTTATTATAATCAAAAACCTATAAAGCTTTTTGTTTATGAAAAGTTATTGACTATTGTTACATTTTAATGCATATATTATTTATTTTTTTGCGATGGAGAATGAAATTGATGAAGAATCGGCCCAGTGCTCTATCGGCCTTGCGAACAATTCGAAGTGCCACCTTAAGACATTCACCCATAGCAAGGATGAGTTGAAATTGTTTACAAGCTTTGGATTGGATGAATAGAAATTGCTGCGTCGACGAGTGGGACTAAATTTTGACGAACAATCACAAATCTGTTTACACCATGAAGCTTCATTCTTGACCAAATATGAGCATTTGCAAAAATCGTGTTGCAATCCTTTTGGGAAGAAAGGTCATAACACCAAAAAGAATTTTCGAGCTATCAATTTGTTAGCAGCTGACCAGTTGAACGAATTTACAAAGAATGATGTGAAGCCTGGCCAGAAGATGTGTGCATCATGTCGAAAAGAATTTGCTAACAGGAAAAAATCAGCTGATCCAGTTTCCTCTGAATCAGATCCAGATGGAATGGAATGTTTTCCTGAAAGTCTAAATTCAAGCTTAACATCCATTGGCATCTCTCCTCTGAAATATCCACGGGTAAGCCAGCGGGATTCACTAGGATATGCAAGGAGAAAGATAAGCCAGGTACAAAATGCATTTTCTAGCAAGATTGCTTCAATTGGAGGGCTTGAGCCGAAAGACATTGAGCAAACAAAAACAGCACAGTGCAAAATGTGTCTGGATTACAATCACCTTTTGGCAGATTTGAAGCAAAAGCTGCAGGTGTCCAGCCGGGCAGAAAAGGTCCAAATCTTGACATTGGCAACTAAAAGTTGGTCCATTAAGGCTATATCAGACAAATTCGGTGTCTCTGAACGAATGGTCAAACAAGCTCGAAAGCTTAAATGTGAACATGGGATCATAGCCTTACCTAGAATCAAGTGTGGCAAGAAAGTTTCTGAGGAAGTGAAGAAAAAGGTGCAGGCATTTTTTGAGGATGATGAATTCAGTTGAATGTGCCCTGGTAAAAAAGACTATGTATCAGTGCGAATAGCAGGAGAAAAAAAGCAGATGCAAAAGCGACTATTACTGAGCAATATGAGGGAAATGTTTGTTGCCTATCGGGATCGGAATGGCCCTAAAATTGGATTTTCCAAGTTTTGTGAGCTTCGGCCAAAGTGGTGCGTAACCGTTGGATCTGCTGGAACACATTCCGTTTGTGTGTGTACCATTCACCAAAATGTCAAACTAATGCTTGCAGCATGCCCAATCAATGATGACAACAAAGAGCTCATATGCAAAATGGTCTGTGGAATTGAATCCAAGGACTGTATGCTTGGCCGTTGTGATAAATGCCTGGGTCCTGAAGTTTTAAAAGAATTTCTAGTCAATGTGTTTGTCAACAGTGACCCTGAAGATATTATTGAGTTCAAAAAATAGGATTCACACTGATCGAGACACGCTTGATACCAAACAACTGACTATAGAAGATTTCATTGAAGAATTGGTTTTGAAAATTTCTAAACTTTGTAGCCATCACTACATCGCCAAGCATCAAAGTAGCTATTTGAAATCGTTGAAGGAAAATCTGAGACTTGGAGAGCTTGTGATCCTTATGGACTTTGCTGAAAATTACTCATTTATTGTTCAATATGCCATTCAAGGTTTCCACTGGGAAAATAGTCAAGCTACAGTACACCCATTTGTAATTTACTTCAAGGAGTTAAATGGTGAAGCTGCGCAGAACATCAGCTTGTGCATAATCAGTGATTGCTCAGGACATGACACAGTTGCAGTCCACACTTTCTTAACAGTAATTGTGGAGTATCTCAAGACTCTCATCTATGGGATTCGTCATATCCACTACTTCAGCGATGGATCTGCAGCCCAGTACAAAAATTTCAAAAATTTTCTCAACTTGTGCCACCACAATGCTGATTTCAATATCAGCGCTGAATGGAATTTTTTTGGTACCAGTCATGGAAAGTCGCCCTGTGATGGGATTGGAGGGACAGCAAAGAGGTTGGCAGCTCGTGCCAGTCTTCAACGCCCAACTAAAAACCAAATACTGACCCGGGTGGATTTATTCAACTTTTGCAACGAGCAACTGCATGGAATCAAATTTTTTTTGTTCCAAAAGAAAAAATTGACGAAATACGGGTAGTTCAATAGGAAAGGTTCAAAGATGGACATACAATTGCTGGAACAAGAGAAAATCACCAGTTTGTGCCAATTGATGACAAAAAGATTTGCATTTCAAGGGTGTCAAATGACCCATCATCTTTCATTGCCAATGTAGATAGATCTGTCAGATCAGAAATGCCTTTTGTGCCAATTGCAAACCTCCAGCCAGGGCAATACATTGCCTGCATTTACGATAGGAACTGGTGGATTGGAAATATTTCTGAAATTTCAGTCGACGAACATGATGCATTAATAAATTTTATGCATCCTCATGGACCAGCTAGCTTCTTTCACTGGCCTGTGAGAAATGATACATGCTGGATTCCCGAGCAGTCAATCATTGCAATAATTCCAGCACCAGCTGCAACAGCAATGGGCAGACAATACAGCTTCTCTGTACTGATTATGTTGCAAATTCAGCAACAATTCCAGACCACTTAGACTGAACATTATGGCTTGGGAACCAACAAAAGATACCCAATATTAGGCTTGGGATCCTAGGCAAAGACACCCACCCTCAGGCTTCGGAACCTGCGATAAAGAGACCGCCCGCGGCTGGCCTTGCACGGCTATCGGCCATGGCTCCTAGGAGATGGGGCTGCCAATTCTCGAAAGACAACATTATTACAATTCTTAATAGGATTATAATACCAATTCTTAGGGAATTGGTTGTGGTATAACCACCATGGACCAACGCAAGGGTTTGAATAATGCAGTTACCATTCATTGCTTATTAATAAATAACACCATGTTCAGTGGCATTTTTCTTTTCTTAAACTGAGAGACTCCAAAAAAGAAAACAATGATCATTGTAGAGAAAAATGTGCTCTTTCTAATGATATCAGAATTAATATATTTTAGGGGTACCCTTTTTGAGAAATTTGACCTAAAAATAGGTAAAATTCGTTTTTTTTAAGTTTTTCATCATATGTGGGTGTGAATATTTCCACAAATACATATGGTTTGACCATGATATTGCAGCAATGCAAAGTCATGTATATGTTTGGTGTACAGGGCAAAGCACCAGTTACTATTGATGGCTATGTGCCGAAGTTTGCAAAATCCTCTTAGCTGAAGCCGCAGGCTTGGTGGAACCTCCAGTGAAAGGTCAACAGTGCCCAATGTATTTGAGATCTGGCCCTAAAAATTTACAGAACCTCTTTTCAAACATACATGTACATCCTTATAAATTTTCAGCAAAATCGGAGAAGGTCGAGTGGGGACCACTGGTCCACTTGACATGGAATGACCCTTATGCATGTTTCTCATGTGGCATAGCTTTCCCGGTTGATGACCGCCCACAGGTGTGTACTGTGAGGTTACAACGGGAAGGAGTCTATGGATGGCTGGACTCAAAGAGTCAGGTGACTCTGGTAAGGAACTCCTCTCATTCTCTCTCTGACAGAGAAGAATGTCAAGGTTGTCTGCATCCATGGGAGTACTGTGGACTATATGGTGGACAGAGTGAGGCTTGTTATGTCCACAAGGGGTGGGTGCCGAAATGGTTGTATACCGCCGAATGGAGTGTACCCCTTTGAGAGGGGTGGGACGCTGTGTTCTTTTAGGATGCATGGGAGGTAGCACCACCTAAGGTCATGGGTACCGAGTTCCTGGTGACCGGAAGAAAATATGGGTCAGACCTAATCGGGGACTCTGGGGTGACCAAGCGTGAGACCGTAAGAAACTGGGTAGCTCCAGAAATGGGGTCCGACACCTGTCTAAGGGGGACGTGCTGTTCCAGGATGACAGGGGGAGTGGGAGTGACTCCTGTGCAGACAGGAACTCGACGGTAAGAGCAAAGGCTGTGTCTGCCCAACTTTCTGACCTGAGGTCCCCTGAAGCGTATGACCGTATGACTGACACTGATGTGGTAGGTGACCAGAGTGGAGCTGACTCCCGAAGGGGAGTATCTGGAGGGTTCACCGTACTATGTGGTGTGACTGTGACTCTAAGGGAAAAAAGGAGTACAGTGAGGAAGGACCCCACAAAGACGTTGACCAAAGTGCATCCTGTGACGATATGAGTGAAGGAAAATCAGTGACCTGCGCTGTTATGCAGAGGGTGAATACTCTTCCAGCTACTGAAGAGGTTGAAAGGGAAAGATCGGATAAAGCGACACACATGGAAAGTGGGTCGATAAAAAAGGGTCTGGTGACACAGACGGAAAGACAAGGCCGACATTCTGACCGCTGGGGCGGGGGAGGCCTAATAAAGAGATAATGTTGCAGGATGCCCAAAATCGACTGAGACGGTCCCCTCGACTTGTAGGGCAAGGTGATATGGGTGACCTGTCTCGGGGTCCTCGGGTTGGAACAGGTGTTCAACCTCACAAGCTTGAACAGAGGGGGAAGGTATGTGGTGTAGTGACTAATGTAGCAGCTAGAGGGCGCTGTATATGTTGCTCAAATTATGCATGGAGGCATGAGATGGATGGGAAACCAGTCCCTGGTATGGTGATAAATGGAAGGTATGTGTCGCAGAGCTCCTCTGTGCTGTAGGTCAGGAATATTGTTCTGGGACTTGTAGTCCCATAAGAGTTCTGATTATTGTTAAGGGTGAACCTACAGGGTTAGCTTGTGAGCTGGGTGGGACTTGCTAACCACACATACACCGCCCACTGGTGGTGGGAGAATGAATGTTGCAATCTGGTGATTGTAGGTGTTGGGAAGGACCTGTGATGAGGTCATGAACAGGTGACCAGACCATGTGCTTCATGCCTTAGCTGGGGGAGTGGCTACAGGTATGAAAGGTAGTGTTTGGCACATGGTGAGGAAATTGAGTTGGAGACTGAGGAGTGTCTGGAAGTCTGGCTGAAGCTGTGGAGAGTGTGTCCTGAATAGGGCTGCCTGCAAGGTTCCTGGAAGGTCTGTCAGTGTTGGAAGATCCTGGGGTTGGATCGGATTCCTGGAAGCACGTGGTGAGACTTGGAACTTGGTGGCCAGAGTGTTGGACGGGGGTCCTGAATAGCACCCGGACAGGACACATGTGTGTGTGGATCTGAGCCAGGGGAAGAAGGAAGGAGAGTGTGTGTGTCCTGCATAGGGCTGCCTGCAAGGTTCCTGGAAGGTCTGTCGGTGTTGGAAGATCCTGGGGTTGGATCGGATTCCTGGAAGCACGTGGTGAGACTTGGAACTTGGTGGCCAGGGTGTTGGACGGGGGTCCTGAATAGCACCCAAACAGGACACATATGTGTGCGGAGCCTGGGACGGACCCACACTGAGAACCATGCGGTTCTGTTGAGGAGTTTGGCTGGAGTCAGCCTGGAAGTGTGACTTTCTGTTACAGTGTGTCAGTGAGCACCGGAAGTGAGTTCCAGACCACCCGGGAATGGCACCTGGCGGTCCCTGCTGGCCTGCAGCCGCATAGTCAAGCCCGTCCCATGCAAGGGTGAGTCTGAGAACAGTGATATTCCAAGCGGGAATGCATTTATGTTTTGTGATATTTCTGTTACCTGGTGTTAAAGAGACAGTAAACAATTGATTTTTGGATTTAAAGCCTGTGTGTTGCCTCGTTACTGCGTGCCCGGCCACTGCCTACCAGAGCGAATCCCTACAGTACTCAAAATGCCCCTCAGGGGTATTAAACGCCGTCTTCCATTCATCTCCGTTCTTGATGCGAATAAGATTATACACACCCTAAGGTCAAGCTTGGTAAACCAACTGGCACCTTTCACTCTGGAAAACAAATCAGAAATCAGGGGTAACGGATATTGATATTTAACCTTGATCTTATTCAGGAGATGATAGTCAATACATGGCCTCAATGAACCATCCTTCTTGGCCACAAAGAAAAAGCCGGCGTTCAAGGGTGAAGAGGATGGTCTGATATGACCCTTTTCCAAAGACTCTTTGATATATGATCGCATAGCCTCATGCTCGGGTACAGATAAATTAAAGAGCCGACCCTTGGGAAATTTACAACCGGGTACCAACTCAATCGCACAATCATAACTCCTATGCGGAGGCAAGGACGCCGATTTACTCTCACTAAATACATCAGAAAAATCAGCCAAATAGTCGGGGACATCTTCCGACTGGGGAGAGGTAGAAAAAACAGGAGTGTCACTACGAACACATTGACAACCCCAACTGGTCACAGACACAGACTTCCAATCCAAAACAGGATTATGAGTCTGTAACCAAGGAAAACCCAGTACAATAATGTCATGTAAATTATGTAACACCAAAAATTTGCAATTCTCTTGGTGGTCCGGGTCAACCCGCATTATCACCTGGGTCGAAAACTGGAGTTTATTCTCCGCCAAAGGGGTAGAATCAATACCCAGCAAAGGAATAGACTTCCGCAGGGGTATCATGGGAAAACCACAACGTTTGGCAAAATCAAATCGATCAGGTTTATAGCTGCTCCTGAATCAACAAAAGCCTGAGCTGAAAATGTGGACACGGAGCAAATCAAGGTAACAGTCAAAAGAAATTTAGTCTGAACACTACCCAAAACAACTCAGCGCGCAAAACGTCTTCCCCGCTTGGGGCAGACTGAAATAGCATGAGAAGCGTCTCCACAGTAGAAGCACAACTTATTACGCCTACGAAACTCCTGACGCTGAGCCCCAGAAGCCACTCCATCACACTGCATAGGCTCAGGGGCTGGCTCGCAAGGCGTCACCACCTCTCGCATATTTCTACGCTCATGCAGACGTCTGTCAATTTGAATAACCAATGCCATAGAGTCATTGAGCCCAGAGGGAACAGGAAATCCCACCAAATGTCCTTTACAGTCTCTGCCAGACCCTTCTGAAAAAGAGCTGCCAGGGCATCGTCATTTCATTTAGTAAGGACTGCCCACTTTCGGAATTTCTGACAGTATAGCTCTGCAGCTTCCTGACCCTGTTTCAATGCCAACAAGGTTTTCTCAGCTTGATCAGTAAATTAGGTTCATCATACAACAACCCCAGAGCCTGAAAAAACACATCAACATCAGTCAAGACAGGATCCCCAGGTGTCAGGGAAAAGGCCCAATCCAGAGGGTCGCCGCGCAACAGGGAGATGACAATTTGAACCTGCTGTGCAACGTTCCCCGAGGACGTAGGCCTCAAGGCAAAAAACAACTTACAGTTATTTTTAAAATTCAAAAATTTAGAGCGATCCCTAAAAAACAACTCTGGAGTATGAATCTTAGGCTCTACAACAGGCATCCGAGTGAGATAGATTGCCATACTCCAAACTTCAGCAGCAAGCTGCTCCACACGCTCGAACAAATGTTTGATTTCCATTGAGAAAAAATTCCTCCTCAGCCCCCAGAGAAAAAGAGGGAAAATGTGTGTATATATATATATATATATATATATATATATATATATATATATATATACAGTACAGACCAAAAGTTTGGACACACCTTCTCATTCAAAGATTTTTCTGTATTTTCATGACTATGAAAATTGTAGAATCACACTGAAGGCATCAAAACTATGAATTAACACATGTGGAATTATACATTACACTTTACAAAAAAATGTGAAACAACTGAAAATATGTCTTATATTCTAGGTTCTTCAAAGTAGCCACCTTTTGCTTTGATTACTGCTTTGCACGCAGAAAAGTTGAACGGCTGGACTCTACATGCCTGGTTCCCACCATGAAGCATGGAGGAGGAGGTGTGATGGTGTGGGGGTGTTTTGCTGGTGACACGATCTCGCCACCCACTAAATCAGATCTCAGTGTGAACAAGGCTAACCCGCAGCCACTCAAAAAGCTGGGAAAGAGCAAGTGAACAAATAACAGTGGCTAGTGAAAAACAGAGAGTAGCACAGGCCCCAAGAGGGGACCCGGCTAACCTCCACAAAGGTGCAGACAAAAATGGAAATAGCAAACACAATAGAAACAAGCAGAAAATATCTTATCTGAAGGTAGCAGACGAAGGCAAGACACCAGCAGACTTCCAAATGAACCAGGAAACAACATTTGATCACCGGCGAGGATCATGGGAAGGCAGCTCCCTTATATCAGCCCAGTCAGAGACTCCTGATTGCCAGTCGTCGCTGGCAGGTGAGGAGGCCCTGTCATTCGATACAGCCTCAGTACCGTCAGCAACCACCAGAGGGAGCCTCAGCTCAGAAATTGTCTCCAACACGTTCACAACAGAGAACTGTATGAGGACTTGAGAACCAAAATTGTTGAAAAATATCAACAATCTCAAGGTTACAAGTCCATTTCCAGAGATCTCGAAGTTTCTTTGCCAAAAAAATGTGCAACATAATCAAGAAGTTTCCAAAATTGTGGCTGAATAACTTTGTTTCAAGCATGTGATGCTCGTTCAAACTCACCTGTGGCAAGTAACAGGTGTGGGCAATATGAAAAAAATCACACCTGAAACCAGATAAAAATGGGGAGAAATTGACTCAGTCTTTGCATTGTGTGTCTGTTTGTGCCACACTAAGCATAGAGAACAGAAAGAGGAGAAGAGAACTGTATGAGGACTTGAGAACCAAAATTGTTGAATAATATCAACAATCTCAAGGTTACAAGTCCATTTCTAGAGATCTTGAAGTTTCTTTGCCAAAAAAATGTGCAACATAATCAAGAAGTTTACAACCCATGGCACTGTAGTTAATGTCACCGATTGTGGTCGGCAGAGAAAAATTGAAGAAAGGCTGCAACACAGGATAGTCCAGATTGTGGATAAGCAGCCTCAATTAAGTTCCAAAGAAGCTCAAAACTGTCCTGCAGGCTCAGGATGCATCAGTGTCAGCGCAAACTATCTGTCAACAATTGAATGAAATGAAACGCTATAGCAGAAGACCTAGGAGGACCCCACTGTTGACACAGAGACATAATAAAGCTAAACTGCAGTTTGTCAAAATTTATCTAAGGTAAAATTCTACTGGGAAAGCATCTTGTGGACAGATGAGTACAAAATAAAGCTTTTTGGTAAAGTGCATCATTCTACTGTTTACTGAAAACGGAATAAGGCCTACAAAGAAAAGAACAAAGTAGCTACAGTCAAAAATAGTGTAGGTTCAAGAAGATTCTTTGCTGCCTCTGACACTGGGTGCAAGGCATCATGAATCCTGAAGATTACCAAAGGATTTTGGGTTGAAATGTAGTACCTAGCATCACTGGGTCTGTGCACTAGACCATGGGTCTTTCAGCAGGACAATGACCCCAAACATACTTCAAGAAGCACCTAGAAATGAATGGAAACAAAGGCTGGAGAGTTCTGAAGTGGCTAGCTATGAGTCTAGATCTAAATCCCATTGAACACCTGTGGAGAGATCTTAAAATTGCTGTTGGGAGAAGGCACCCTTCAAATATGAGAGATCTGGAGCAGTTTGCTAAAAAAAGAGTGGTCCAAAATTCCAGTTGACAATTGTAAGAAACGTGTTGATGGTGTAACAATGCTACTCACTTGGGAGCGATCTGAGGTATTACAGGAACTGGTTATATTTAAAGTCCGTCTGATTTATTTCAGTCCTCATAAACCACATCACAGGACACTCAAATACAGCCCTTGTATGTCTCAAACTACAACACAAACCTGAAAGTCCATACAAAAGTGCAGGTTAGCCCATCTGGCTTAAACTCCAGCTTCTTAGGGCTTTAGCAAAGGTAGTCAATCCAGGAGATCTGCATACCTTTATATGCACAGCCACATGTGAGACAAACAGCTCTCAGTTTACAAAGTGAACCACACCCAGGGGTGGAGATATGGTGAGCAGCAGTCTCTCCTAACTTCATGAGCTGCTTACAATCAATCTTTCATGGCTGGTTAACCTCTTTTAGTCTTATATGTACTAAAGCATTGCTTCAAGTTTATCTCCCAACCACTAAATGTCTGTCAGCCACCTTACAATGTAAATCAAGTGATTGATTGTAGTTATTTATTCCAAAGGGAGTGCAACCAAATATTAAGTTGAGGGTGCCAACAACTTTGTCCAGACTATTTTAAGGGTTTTATGAGGAATTTAAGAATTGTCTAATTTGCCTTTTATTCCCAGGTTTTTTGTGTTGTTCCAATACACACAAAGGAAATAAACGTGTATAACAAAATATGAGTCAGACCGGGGTCACACTGGCGACAAAATCGGACGACTGCAATGCGATGAAATATCGCATTGCAGTCGGACCAATGTTAATCTATGGAGCAGCTCCCACCATCAGATTTTTTGTGGTCCGTTTTATACGTGCGAGTGCAATCGCAGCATGCTGCGATTGTCACCGATTGTGGGTCGACAATCGCCAATGCAAGTCTATGGGAGCGATGAAAAATCTGATTACAAATGGACCGCACGTGTGACTTGCGATTAAATTGCACCGGTGTCCTTTAGAAAAGCCGGCAATTCATCCCCGGCTATACTGTAAAATCACACTGACAGCTTTAATGAAGAATGTAAAGTGTAACGCTGGTATTGTCTGTACTTTGTTTTCCAGCGTTACTTTGCATGTTTTTTGCATTAACCCTTTTGCTCCTTTCCCCCTAACCAGCTGGGATACTGTTGTCTGTTACCTATATGGATGCTGCTCAGTTCCCGGCTCTGCTGCGTACCCGTACTTGCGTGAGTGGCTCCGCTGCTTTGCATGACCGCCCGCATGTGCGGTTCCTGACTTGCTGTGAAAGCCGTCCGTAGCTTGAAAAGTCCTCTGCAGTGGTGCATGACTTACTGCGTGGTTGGCGGCAGCCATTGTTGGGTTCCCTCTGTGTTGTGCTGTCTGGCTCTGCATAGGGGGCGCGGCCCACACCTGTCCTGCTTTTATGTGGATTGGGTGTTTACTAGAGTTACTGCTCCAGCCTATCGCTGTGAAGCAGCTCATATATAAAGTTCCCCAGCCCTAGTGGGCGTGGCCAGAGCTTCGCATTGAATCCACACTGAATCCCTGAACCTAGCCGTATGTGGTTGTGTGTTCAGCTCCTGCTCTGAAGTTGATCAGCTCTGGAGAGCTGATTCCCTGTTCCTGCTGTGTCTTGTTCCCTGATCCTGGATCAAACCCGGTACCTGAATGTCTGAATTGTGTCTTGTGTTTCCGCCTATGCTGGGGGCTGATTACCCAGATCGCCGTTCCTGGAGGCTGTATATCCAGGCCTGTTCCTGCTGTGTCTAATTACCTGAACCCCTGATCTTGGATCGCATCCTGTACCTGACTTTCTGAACTGTGTCCTCTGTGTTATGTTCCTGAAATCCTGCTGTGTCCTGAACCCTGTGCCAGTGACTGTGAATCCTTGCTATATAACCTGAGTTCATCTTGGAAGGAGGAGTCCGGTGTGTGCTGAGTTTCTGTTACTCTGTGCTCAGCCTCTGTGCAATCCCCGGCCAGCTCCCGTTGAGCCTGGCGGGGCTTGCACCAGACCGCTGGGGTTCCTTTTCAGGTCGCTGCCAGATGTCCGGATCCTATGCCTGATGACCATGGCCTGATGTCCGATGTCCGACGACCACTTCCAGATGTCCGGATCCTATCCTTCCTGCCTGATGTCCGGATCCTGCCGATCATTGCCAGATGTCCGGAGCCTGCTGATCGGTGCCAGATGTCCGGAGTCCGAGGCCTGTGTTCCAGTCCGTGTTCCTGTGATTCAATCCATGTTCCTGTCCGTGTTCCTGACTCCCTGAGACCCAGTCCGTGTTCCTGTCTGTGTTCCTGACTCTCTGAGATCCAATCCGTGTTCCTGTGCAGTCTAACTCTGTTTCAGCCATCAGCTCCTGATTCCAGTTACCTGTCTGTTACCTGTCGGCTTGCCTGTCTGCCATCCGTCTGCAGTTCCTTCCAGAGGTTCGGACGTCATCTGCAGAGATCCCCGGCTCTTGCCTGCTCACCTAGGAGCGATCATCTGCCATCCGACTGCAGCTCCATCCGGAAGTTCGGACATCATCTGCAGAGATCCCCGCTCTTGCCTGCTCACCTGGGAGCGATCATCTGCCATCCGACTGCAGCCTACCTGGAGGCTCCACCATATCAGGTCGTATATACCTGCCTGTCTAGAGACTGCCTGGTCACTTACTGTGACAACCTGCCTGTCTAGAGACTGCCTGGTCACTTGCCGTGACAACCTGCCTGTCCAGAGACTGCCTGGTCACTTGTCGTGACAACCTGCCTGTCCCAGAGACTGCCTGGTCACTTGCCGTGACAACCTGCCTGTCCCAGAGACTACCCTGGTCACTTTCCGTGACAACCTGCCTGTCCCAGAGACTGCCTGGTCACTTGTCGTGACAACCTTCCTGTCCCAGAGACTGCCTGGTCACTTGCCGTGACAACCTGCCTGCCTGGTCACTTGCCGTGACAACCTGCCTGCCCTGGTCACTTGCTGTGACAACCTGCCTGCCCTGGTCACTTGCCGTGACAACCTGCCTGCCTGGTCACTTGCCGTGACAACCTGCCTGCCTGGTCACTTGCCGTGACAACCTGCCTGCCCTGGTCGCTTGCCGTGACAACCTGCCTGTCCCAGAGATTGCCCTGGTCACTAGCCGTGACAACCTGCCTGTCCCGGGGACTGCCTTGGTCACTTGCCGTGACAGCCTGCCTGTCCCTCCTTGGTCTACCCTGTGATGACGTCTGTCCTGGGTCGGTGTCTGATGTTCTCCTGCTGAGCCTGTGCTACGCCTGAGGCCTGAGAGAGAGGCCGTCCTAGTATGCCCGTGCCAGATGACCCTGGACTTCATCAACCCGTGATGACCCCGCCATCGTCTGACGTTCGTCCTGGGCCGGTGTCTGATGTTCTCCTGCTGAGCCTGTGCTACGCCCGAGGCCTGAGAGTGAGGCCATACTAGTATGCCCGTGCCAGATGATCCTGGACTTCATCAACCCGTGATGACCCCGCCATCGTCTGAAGTCTGTCTGAGGTCGGTGTCTGATGTTCTCCTGCTGAGCCTGTGCTACGCCTAAGGCCTGAGAGAGAGGCCGTCCAAGTATGCCCGTGCCAGATAACCCTGGACTGCATCTACCCGTGATGTCCTCCAGCACTCGTCTATGATCCTGAGTCGTGTACCCTTCTCTGATGTGCGGAATCGGGAGCCCGGTCTTATGTTCTGTTTTATGTACTGTGTTTCTTTAAGTAAACTTTATGTTTCTTCTTACCTGAAGTTGTGCGGTGTTGTCTAGTCCTGCAGGTCGCCACCTTGCCCACATGCTCAGCTGCCACGGATCCCGGTCGCTGCCCTTCCCTAGTCCGGGCAGGCCCGGGTCTCCCTCCGTGGTCCAGTGGGTCCACATTCTCTTACCATCTGGGACCCATGCCTCACGTCGTCGTGGACTGGCGGCGTAGGAGCATTGGCTAGCTAGGCAAGCTATGCCATGTCCCGACGCCCCACAGCCGTGGGAAGCGCTTCATAAAGAATACATATATACACATAGAATACATATATATATACACATGTCATTGTGACATATATATATATATATATATATATATATATATATTTATAGTTCATACACTTCTGCATAGCATAATAGCCGCTAATTCAATTGCCGGCTTTTGTGAAATTACAGACCCGACATGAAATGACACATGGTTTACATACAGTTAACCATGTCATTTCATGTAGTTTGATATATGGTTTTCACTAACAATTACATGAGTGTATGTGTGCAAAATTTCACACATGTAGGGGTTAATTAAAGGTGTAAATTCGTTGAAAAAAAATACGTGGGCTCCCGTGCTATTTTCTCAACCAGACAAAGCCAGTGAGTGGGGGCAGATAATAATAGCCTAGGGAGGGTGCATTTATTTGTGCCCCCCCTGGCTGCTAACATCTGCCCCCAGCCACCCCAGAAAAGGCAAATCTATAATTAGATGCGCCCTTTCTGGCACTTTGCCCGTCTATTCCCATTGCCCTGTAGCGGTGGCGAATGGGTTAATAATGGGTTAAAGCCACCTTGCTATTGAAAGGTGACTTTAAGCCAGGTTAATAATTGAGAGTTGTCAATTAGACGGTAGCTATCCGGCTGTGTGACGTGCCCGGAAGTATAGGGCACGAGATTCTAGCGTGCAGTTTCTGGTATGCATGGCCCCTCATCCCCATCCTGGTATGCATGGCCCCATCATCCCTATCCTGGTATGCATGGCACCTTCATCCCCATCCTTATATGCATAGCCATCTCATCCCTATCCTGATATGCATGCTTCCTCATCCCTATACTGGTATGCATGGCACCCTCATCCCTACCCTGGTATGCATGGCCCCATCATCCCTATCCTGGTATACAGGGCCCGTTTATCCCCATCCTGGTATGAATGGCTCCTCATCCCCATCATTGTATGCAAGGACTCTTCATCCCCATCCTTGTATGCATGGCCATCTCATCCCTATCCTGATATACAAGGTTTCTCATCCTTATCCTGCTATGCATGGCACTATCATCCCTATCTTTGTATGTATGGCCCCCTCATCCCTATTCTGATATGCATGATCTCCTCATCCCTATCCTGGTATGCATGGCCCCATAATCCATATCCTGGTATGCATGGCTCCTCATCCACATCCTTGTATGCATGGCCACTTTATCCCCATCCTTGTATGCATGGCCCCTTCATCCCCATCCTGATATGCATGGCCAAATCCTGGTATGCATGGTTCCCTCATACCTATCCTGGTATGCATGGCCCCATCATCCCTATCCTGGTATACATGGTCTCCTCATGCCCATCCTGGTATGCATGGCCCCATCATCCATATACTGGTATGCATGGCCCCTTCAACCCCATCCTTATATTCATAGCCATCTCATCCCTATCCTGATATGCATGGTTCCTCATTCCTATACTGGTATGCATGGCACCCTCATCCGTATCCTGGTATGCATGGCCCCATCATCCCTATCCTGGTATACAGGGCCCGTTTATTCCCATCCTGGTATGAATGGCTCCTCATCCACATCCTTGTATGCATGGCCACTTTATCCCCATCCTTGTATGCATGGCCCCTTCATCCCCATCCTGATATGCATGGCCAAATCCTGGTATGCATGGTTCCCTCATCCCTATCCTGGTATGCATGGCCCCATCATCCCTATCCTGGTATACATGGTCTCTTCATGCCCATCCTGGTTTGCATGGCCCCATCATCCCTACACTGGTACACAATATTCTTAACTCACCGGCGTTCAGTCAGGTCCCACACTGCAATCCATCTGAAAGGGTTAACAGGTTTACAGCAGGGACTGCTGCTAATGCCTCCAGCCCTGCTGTAAACGCCCGCAGCCTCCCCGGCTCACAAGAGATGAACTGATTAGTGTGGGAAGCTTAATTGTTTCCCACGCTATTCAGTTCACTTCAGGTCAGCCGGGGACTCCGCACAGCATCAGTGATGTCAGAGGGAGTCCCTGGCTGACCTGAAGTGAACTGAATAGCGTGGGAAACAATCAATTAAGCTTCCCACACTAATCAGTTCATCTCTTGTGAGCCAGGGAGGCTGCGGGGGTTTACAGCAGGGCTGGAGGCATTAGCAGCAGTCCCTGCTGTAAACCTGTTAACCCTTTCAGATGGATTGCAGTGTGGGACCTGACTGAACGCCTGAGAGGTAAGAATATTGTTGCTTTATTATTTTATTTTTATTACGGGAGAACAAGGGATTCGGAAGGATTTCCAGTACAATAAAATATGGTCAAAAACTGTGTATTTCATTAAAATAATTATAAATTCATGTTTTTTTTAACCATTTAATACAATAGGATTAATAATGGAGAGTTGTCTAATTGACAACTCTCCATTATTAACCCGGCTTAATGTCACCTTTCAATAGCAAGGTGGCCTTAACCCGTTAGTCACCGCTACAGGGAAATCGGAATAGATGGGCTGAGTGCCAGAAAAGGCACATCTAATAATAGATGTGCCTTTTCTGGGGTGGCTGGGGGTAGATGTTAGTAGCCGGGGGGGGGCACAAAAACAATGGTCCCTCCCGAGGCTATTATCTGCCTTCAGTCACTGGCTTTGCCTGTCTGGTGGAGAAAATACCGCGGGAGCCCACGCATTTTTTTTCAACAAATTTACACATTAAATTAACCCCTACATGTATGAAATTTTGCACACATATACTCATGTAATTGTTAATCAAAACCATATATCAAACTACATGAAATGACATGGTTAACTGTATGTAAACCATGTGTCATTTCATGTCGGGTTCTGTAATTTCACAAAATCCGGCAATTGAATTAGCGGCTATTATACTATGAAGGAGTGTTTGAACTACAAATAAAATATATATATTACATATACTATGTGTATATATTCTTTCTTTTGTGATTTAAAAACTGTCATTGGGATCCATTATATGTCGGTTGTGCAAGCCGGCGAGAAACTCTCACCGTACGGATGCCACATGGATATTTTGATGAGAGGAAATCGCATCCTCGCATTGCACACGGATGACATACAGATCACTGTTCAGGGGACTTTTCTGCGTATTACGGCCGCATAATACGGACCGATTTTTTTATACGTTTGTGTGTACCCCGGCCTTAGGTGCAGTCTCCAAACATCACCTCTCGGATAGGCGCTATAGAGCCTCCTATGAGCCTCATGCACGACCAGTCGCTTCCTTCCGCTCCGCCCCTCGTGTGAACAGCGGAGCAGGTGAGAGTAGGCACATAAGCAGCCTGCACTGCGAGCGCCGCCAACATTGGGATTCCCGCCGCTGACCTGAGAACTCAGTGAATGATTGGCGTCCGAACGACCGCCCAGTCACGGACAGATGTGGCGCAGCATTGTGCAGTCGCACTGCTATCACCACACACCATGTGTAACTAAGTCTGTCCATGTACGGCCACAAAGGGCCCGATCTCCCCTGTCAAGCCGCGCTCCTATTGCTACGTATGTAAAGGCAACTTCCAATGTAAACTACAACTTCCATGATGCTTTGTGCGGGGCGTAACTGCGCAATTGCTGATTTGTCAAGCCAACCTAACGTAACAGCTGATCCATTTCACCTCGCCTATTGGTTCCGAGAGCTGTCAGTCTCACAGCTAAGCCTGCTATTGGTTTACATGGCCTTTCCTTTTCCTCCTCACGTTGCCAGGGAGCCGTAGTATTAAGTTTGTAAGCCTAGGGGTATTCCTGAACAACGATGTGCGTCGTTTACGTAGCGTAGTCTTTGGACTCAATGATTCCAGTACGGTGGTTACGTAGTTGGAGGGTGCTTTGCTCTGAGAGACACCCGGAGAGGTAAACACGGGTAACTGGGCTTTCAGCGGCCTGCTCGCTGGTGAATGCACACACTAGGGCACTATGCACACACAGTGCGCCAGGGTGCGGAGCGCATAGGCTGGGGGCTTTGTAAGTGAGCTGAGCACGTAGTGGAAATGCGCTGCAGAAACTTCTGGCTGTGGCATAGGGCAGCTTGTACTCCATGTCTCCATGGTCCGTGCATGTACTAATGGCAAGGCTCCTACCAGAACTTAGGTGCTGTGCACACATTCCTCAGCCCCTTCCTATTGCAGTGACTCTGTACCCCTGATGTTAGGCTATTGAATGTTCCGCGATCCCCCTCATAAGTAAGTACTCCCCGCAGTAGTCTGTTGGCATAGGCGGCATCCTTAGTTGGCCGACACCGGCATTGCCAAAATAATCTTGGGTTTTGAAATGGAGAATATTAATAGATGGACAGTAGAGCAGTGGTATGCGCATGACGTACATTAGTCGGGTTTTCCACCAGAGGGAGTCTGCGGAAAGATCCGCCATGACCAGTCATGTACGGCTCTGACCTGTCACTGAAGTTTTATGTAAGCTGAAGACCTCCTCCCCTTGGCGTCAACTGGGCGCATACCGCAGAACTTCTCTGTGGGCGTGTGCTATTTCTCCAATCAGAACAAAGCCACGCCCACAGAGAAGGT
Source organism: Oophaga sylvatica (assembly GCA_033576555.1). Classification (NCBI taxonomy): domain Eukaryota; kingdom Metazoa; phylum Chordata; class Amphibia; order Anura; family Dendrobatidae; genus Oophaga; species Oophaga sylvatica. Next base: position 401,329,808 of record JARQOD010000002.1, read on the forward strand.
CTGGTATACAAATGCCCATTTAGTTGGGGGAAAAATCTGCACCGGGTGACATAATTTGGGAACGGAGGGGCAAAGAATAAAAGGAAAACCTGTCCTAGTGGAAGAAGGTACTTGGGTTAAATGGAAAAGCAGTGGCAGGTCTTCTTTACCCTTAATGAACTTTCTCTGAATGTTACTGCTATACGTGTTGTATATTGTGAGCACCGTCATTAAGCTATACTTGGATGGCACGTTATTGAATCCTTTTTAATTCACATCTTTTTTTTCTATTTTGCAGGTATATGTAATGATAATGGCAGTGGTGCAAATTCAGTCTTTGGAGTCGTGAGCGCTAGATGTGACCTTGATGATGGATGGAACCAACGTTGCTCAGGATCTCATCCTCCGGCAGATTGGGGTATGTTGTGTTTTGCTGGAAAATGTAAAAGAAAATAACTTTATTTTAGCGGGCTATCACTGATTAGGGGTAAGTTCACACTGATTTTTTTATGTGGAATTTAATGCAGATCTGCTTTAAAATCCACATTTGAAAAAACTCAGTGACAACACATTCTAAGGCACTCACTCGTTACAGCTCAGGCTGAATAGAAGATGTGCAGGCTTATTCCATGTATTTTCATTTACCTAATGATTTCTCAGCAAAGGAGTAATATCCTGCCATTTACACTCTTAGGCCGAGGTCACACTTGTGAGAAACTCGCACGAGTCTCGCACCTCAATACCCGGCACTACCGCCGGCACTCAGACTAGAGCGTTCAACTGCATAGAAATACGTGCAGCTGCACACTCCAGTCCCGAGTGCCGGCGGCAGTGCGGGTATTGAGGTACGAGACTAGTGCGAGTTTCTCGGAAGTGTGACCACGGCCTTAGGCTTGGTGTCACACTTGCGAGTTTGATGCGAGAAATTCACAGGAGTCTCTCTCATCAACACCCGGCATTCGGACCGGAGCGTGCAGCTACATGTATTTCTATGCAGCCGCACACTCCGGTCCGAGTGCCGGCGGCATTGCCGGGTGTTGATGCGGGAGACTTGTACGAGTTTCTCGCATCACACTCGCAAGTGTGACACCGACCTTAAAGGGAATGTGTCAGCAGGTTTCTCCCTCTCCCTCAAGCTACTTATGTGTGCACATATCTTTTTTTAAAACAGGTTTAGCAATACCTTTACATGGCCACTCCCCAGTTACTGAGAAGTCAGCATTTTAATTGATATGATTTGTATGTAAAGGTACTGCCACACTACACAATCCCGCTAGCGATCTCGTTAGCGTCGCATACTAATGAGATCGCTAGCGGGATTGTTTCTATATCGCTAGTAGCTACCTAACTTAGCGATGTCGTTAAGGACGCTATCGCGGTTAGCGATCTCCTTAACGACTTTAGCGGTACAAAAGTACCGCTAAATCGCTAAGAAAAGGTGCTACACTTAGCGATTATACTTACCCAGCGGGAGCGCCGGCGATAAAATAGGGTCCGGAACGATTCCAGCGACGAGCGAGATCACAGCAGGAAGCTCGTCGCTGGCAGCTGCCGCACACAACAACATCGCTAACGGGATCGCTAAATAGTGACGTTTTTTAGCGATCCCGTTAGCGATGTTGTTTAGTGTGGCATACCCTTAACTCCTTCTCATGTACAGCACCATGGAATCAATGGTGTTATATAAATAAATAATAATATTATGCAAATGAGGTTGAATTGCTTTTGGCACGTGGAAGTTCTCCCAGAGCCTCTGTCACTCCAGCTCTATTTTATGCTCAGAACTTTCTTGTCCTGCCCAACTGGCAGCTTCTGCTTTGTGATTTCAAGCAAATGAGCTGTCAGTCAAGCAGAATGAGGCGACACTGGGCAGGGAAAACAGCCACGGTGACAGAACATGAAAAAGTGCTTGGACGTGCCGAAAGCACCTCAGCCTCATTTGCATATCTATTCAAGTGCTGATTTCTCAGAAACAGACTGGTCAGGTAAAGGTATTACTAAACTTGTCTTTAAAAGAGCTACATGGGCTTATATACATATATGTTTAGTTACTCTTTAATGGGAACCTGTAAGCTGCAGATACAGTAGTAACGTGCTGGTAAATCGCTTTTAAATCATGTTAGCCTTGTTTACTGAAGCAGTGGCTACAGGGAGAACATGAAGTTTTATCTTTTCTGTAGCCGCTTACTTCCATTCATTGCTTGTCTGCCACCCTGCTCTGCACACACACACTGCATGGCAGGGTGCAGGGGAGTGATTACAGCATGCTCACTGCCCCATACACCCCCCAATAACTGCAAGGAGTATATAACTTAATTTTCTCCCTGCAGCTGGTCTTTAAGTAAACTAGCCAAACATGTTTAAAGAAACACTGCTCCCAATCTAAATTTGTATCCTCTTAATATATTTCATCATATTATATAGCACTGTACACTTACAATTGCTCATTTTGCCTTTAGCCAGTTAATTCTTCTGTTTTCCCTTAGGTGTAAGACATCACGTGATTAAAAACTGACTAGCTGAATCTTTCTAATCTCTATGTACTAACAGGAGGTCAATTTTCTCTGCATGAGTCACTGCAAAAGTCTCTGGTTGGGTGAGGAGTGGGGAGCAGCTGGGTAAGGAGTTGAAGAGAGCAATGAGTCATGCAGGGACAAGAGACTTCCACTAAACGGCGGCACCCTCGCTCTGTACACTTGTGTGGAGCGAGGCTGAGCCCCTTAGATGGCTTCTGCCCGTAAGTAAGCATGTCGCATACATCACCGCAGTTCCCGGATCAGGAAATGGCAAATCGTCTCAGCTCATAGTGCGTGCGCTGGGGGAATATGAAAGTCCGCAGTCACACAGAGTGACTGCAAACTTATCATTTTAGACCGGACAACACCTTTAACTGGGTAGAAGGGCAAAATGAGCAAGTATAAATAAACAGTGCTATATGATATGATGAATTCAATATATCAAGAGGATAAAATCTTTGATGGGAGGAGTGCTTCTTTAGATTGCTGTTTACCTGCAGATTACCATTTTTTCCTGCAGGTAGTGTAATTTTAAACCCAAAAAGAAAACAATGGCGGACCAAGTTTCCAATAAAGTCAATAAATAAATCCACAAATGACAGGAGGATTGTGCAAAAATATAATAATTTTATTAAAGATAATATTATGAAACTAAACCAAAAAATATAAACTTGAGGTAGATAGTTCAAGCAGCAAAAGATATTGGCAAAGTCAATTGATGTAAAGTATCAATGCCAGACAGAAATGAAATGCCCCATGGGCATATGCCACAATGTCGCACAAAGTCAAAGAATATAGATATAAATAATATAGTAGCCAGTGGGAAGAGATAAGGGTAAGGGAGAAAAAATGACTAAATAAATAAGATGATACTCCCAAAATCCCTATCACAACCCAAATGGCTAGCAGCAAAGATAGTACTAATGAGGGAAATATGTGGGGGTTAATTGAATGTATGCAGTCTTAGTCAATCAAGTGACTGCAATCCACAATCTCATAAAGTGCTGCTAGGTACAAGCAATACAAAAAGAAATTCACATGTCTAAACTAAAATAGTAAGGGTATTGCTGTTTACCTGGTGACATGATGTGCTAGATCGTGGCGATCCCGATGGGGCAGTAAGAAAGCCCCGACGCGCGTTTCACCGTCCTCGGTTTCGTCAAACGCGCGTCGGGGCTTTCTTACTGCCCCATCGGCATCACCACGATCTAGCACATCATGTCACCAGGTAAACAGCAATACCCTTACTATTTTAGTTTAGACATGTGAATTTCTTTTTGTATTGCTTGTACCTAGCAGCACTTTATGAGATTGGGGATTGCAGTCACTTGATTGACTAAGGCTGCATACATTCAATTAACCCCCACATATTTTCCTCATTAGTACTATCTTTGCTGCTAGCCATTTGGGTTGTGATAGGGATTTTGGGAGTATCATCTTATTTATTTAGTCATTTTTTCTCCCTTACCCTTATCTTTTCCCACTGGCTACTATATTATTTATATCTATATTCTTTGACTTTGTGCGACATTGTTGCATATGCCCATGGGGCATTCCATTTCTGTCTGGCATTGATACTTTACATCAATTGACTTTGCCAATATCTTTTGCTGCTTGAACTATCTACCTCATGTTTATATTTTTTTGTTTAGTTTCATAACATTATCTTTAATAAAATTATTATATTTTTGCACAATCCTTCTGTCATTTGCGGATTTATTTATTGACTTTATTGGAAACTTGGTCCGCCATTGTTTTCTTTTTGGGTTTATGTGTCAGGCCCGGGAGGTATTTCCGGTAGGCCACGGTACCTTTTTTTTGGGTTTTATTAGGTAGTGTAATTTTAGCTGACCGTTTTCTGGTGATCTGAAACATTGAAATATCACAAATTTACATAAAGAGAAAAAATTGGGAAGGGGGGAAAAATTTCACTGTACTGTACACTCCCTGAAAGAAGTTATGTCGCTTATCCATGTTATGTAAATAAAAGCTTATAACCTGACGTTAAATTCAGCCATTGTTTGTATAAATTATTCTTTTGAAAGCTGAAAACGTCCGAAATGTGGTTTGGTTTAAGAAAATAAATTGGGATCAATGCAGAAATATTGATCATTTAATGGACACAGAATGGTCAGATTATGGCAAGACAAATGTTTTGTCGCCCACAGAAAGTAATGTGATATTCAAAAGCTTTTTGTGTGCGTTTGAAAATGTTTTTATTTGTTGTTTCATCTAGGTTTTTGTATTTGCATTGCAATAAGTATTCATATTGTTAAAATTTAGGAAGAATCTTTTCAAATTGGTAATGTAACAATATTCATAAACCTTCCAAAATTGTTGTCCGACTAGTGGCAATTAATTTACTGTACTTTTTTTTTTTTTTTTTAATTACATTGATAATTTACACTTAGGATTGGTTGAGGTACAGAAGTTTGCCACCATAGGAAGATATTTGGCATGCCAGCTTTTCACATAGGCAACTTTGGCAATGTAATAAACCAAAAACGAAACAATCAATCTCACAATAAGGGTACCAAGCGGAATAATAACCTCAGCAATTATAACCCTGAAGAGCAATCAGAAAAAAACAAGGAAATGAGGATATATTGCAGTATCAAAAATAATAACGTTATTAAACCTTACAACATTCATAGTATATACATGGTGAAAAGTCAGCTAAATGTATATATTGAGACTACGGGTCACACTAGTGTGTCGTGACCAGCCAGTCCCTGGCATGGCATACAGGATATCTCAAGACAGGCGTTAAATTTACCTGAAGGTAAGTATGTGCACAAATACAAAAAAGAAGTAAGCGTATATCCCCTCAGCTTGCCTATAATGGCACATAACCAAAATACCTTGAGTCGGGTTACAGATCAGATTGTAGCAGCTATACAATAACTGGAACACCACATACGATGGCATGTCTGTCCAAACCATGTATCCATAATAATAATTCAATATTTCCAATGGGGTATATCAATATGAGCAGAAAGCTTTAACACTGTTTGTAAATAACATCTACAACATTGAAGACAGATTAGCTACCTGTTGGGATTACAACAGTGTAAGAATTAAAAAATATATCACGGGGACAGCGTTTCTGTTTAATCTAAAGCTTTCAAACATGTAATTGCAGGAGCAGCACCGTGGCTGCAAAATATCGAGTCACAGTATGTCACTAATCACTATGAATAGAAAGCACCATGGTTGCATACGACTATTCCCTGTAGCACTGCAGAAAGCTACCTGGACCTGCAGTCCCTCACAAACAGATTGATATAGTCATGTATGGTTTAAGCTTCCTAGATGAAGTATAATAAACATGAGTGTAAAGAGCCAAACATAACACAGAAAGATAAAGTGCAAGTGCTGCTAAATTGGAGTGGTCAATACCTGAGGTCATATTAAGAATTGTTTCTATACCAGGGATCAACACAGCGGGGACCTGTAGCACCTGAACTTGGGCAATGTGTCTAACTCTATATCTTATAGCTGTATCTAGGAAAACCCAGTTCAATGAGAGGTCACTCAAGTTTTCTGGAAATATTGCATTTCTAGAGCTGCCACTTCTGCTCGTATCCTATCTGTGTTGTTTCTTTTTGAGTTTATTAAGATTAATATGTTAATTACAATCTTATCTTGTTAATATGCCTCAGAAGCAGTTGTGACTGCCTGAAACATTTGGTTTCCTTTTAGGAACGACAAGCTAGAAGTTTTCAGAGACACCATCATGTAACTGATCCACTTATTCGTCGCTTAGGACTAGAAGCAGAACTTCAGGTATATGCAAAAAAATATTCTCTCCGGCATCCTAAGCAAATAAACTTATGTAGGGAATAGGTTCAGGTAGATACATTTTAACAACCGTGTTTTTTTTCATAGGGGCACTCTGGTTGTGTAAATTGTCTTGAATGGAACGAAAAGGGAGAGTGAGTATGATTTTCATGCTTGTATGTTTTCTATATACCGCGTTTTCCTGAAAATAAGACCTACCCCGAAAATAAGCCTTGGCGTGATTTTTCAATGGATTTTTGGCGTATGCTTAAAATATAAGCCCTATTTACAGTTACGGCCAGCGATAAGGTGAAATGGGCAATTGCCCAGTGCCCATACTCTCTTAGGGGTGCTCAGCATTTCTATTCCAAGGTTAAGAATGCTTAACTTCCTTTGATGACATCACGGTCATGTCACCATCATGTCACCAAAAGTCTTTTAACTGTGGGAGTTTAGAGGAACTGAAGAGGAAACAAGTTGGTATGTACCGTATGTGCAGTGTGTGTATATGTATATGCAGTGTGGGTTTATATACGTGTGTGTATAAGTATATGCAGTGGGGTTTATATACGTGTGTGTGTGTGCATGTACATGCAGTGTGTGTTTATATATGTGTGTATTTCTGTATGTGCAGCGTGTGTACATGTATATGCAGTGTGGGTTTAAATATGTGTGTGTGTGTATGTATATGCAGTGTGTTTATATACGTGTGTGTATTTGTGTATGTGCAACATGTGCATATGTATATGCAGTGTGGTGTTTATATACATGTGTGTATTTGTGTATGTGCAGCGTGTGTATATGTATATGCAGTGGGTTTATATACGTGTGTGTGTATGTATATGCAGTGTGGGTTTATATATGTGTGTGTATATGTATATGCAGTGTGTGTGTGTTTGTGTGTATATGTATATACAGTGTGGGTTTATATACGTGTGTGCATGTATATGCAGTGTGTGTTTCTTTGTGTATGTGCAGCTTGTGTATATGTATATGCAGTGTGTGTTTATATACATGTGTGTATTTGTGTATGTGCAGCGTGTGTATATGTATATGCAGTGGGTTTATATACGTGTGTGTGTATGTATATGCAGTGTGGGTTTATATATGTGTGTATATATGTATATGCAGTGTGTGTGTGTTTGTGTGTATATGTATATACAGTGTGGGTGTATATACGTGTGTGTGTGTATGTATATGCAGTGTGGGTTTCTATACGTGTGTGTGTATGTATATGCAGTGTGTGTTTATATACGTGTGTGTGTTTGTGTATGTGCAGTGTGTGTTTATATACGTGTGTGTGTGTGTGTGTATTTGTATCATGACATGATTACATATGTATTAATGTTGTTTTTTTTTTGTTCAAAAAATAAATGTGGATTGTTGTTTATGGTGGAAAAAAAATAAGACATCCCCTGAAAATAAGCCCTAAGCCATCTTTCAGAGCAAAAACTAATATCCCGTAAAACCCTGTCATATTTTCGGGGGAAACACGGTAGTGGGTGGTGTTTGATTAATATCCATTTACTGGAATACTTTTTCTTTAAATGTAATTAGGCTGGCTTCAGACCATGTCTGAGTCTCTGTTCTTGACTCTGCTGGTGCTTCAGACAGAAACCTGTGCGAGAGTCAGTAATGAGGTCTTAAGACATGGTCTAAATATAGGTTTGTCTATATTTTTAAGTTTTTTTTTTGGTAGACAAAAGATTAACTGTTATTTTATAAAACCTCTGCTATAGTGACATGCAAGGCTTCATGCAGTTTGGTGAGCTCTGTGTCCCGGCATTTGTCAGTGCTCCTTGGCTGTGTATAGAGTGCCTAACATACAGTTGTGCTCAAAAGTTTACATACCCTGGCAGAATTTTTGCTTTCTTGGCCTTTTTTTCAGAGAATATGAATAATACCAAAGCTTTTTCTCGACTTATGCTTAGTAGATTGGTGAAGCCATTTATTGTCAAACTACTGTCATCGCTGCCATGCCTGTCTGCCGGTCACTTACCTGGTCCGCCGTGATCCGCCCTCCTGCTGCGGGTAACGATCCCTCTGGCTCTTCTCCCGGGCCCCTGCACGCTGTCTCTGCTTGGTCCCGCTGTGTCTCCCCTCAGCTTCTGCTCTCACACTCTTCCGCATGCGCCGGGTCCCTTAAAGGGCAACCGCACATTTCTTCTGCGTTTTATGCCCTCGGTTGCCTCTGCCCTGTAAATTTCGGTAGTCAGTCCGGGTAAGTCATGGGGAATTTGTGACGACTCCTGGAGTGGACCCTCTGTGTCGTGATACCAACCCACCCTGGGCGAGCTGACCTAGTGAGAACCACCCCTATACAGGGAGCGTCAGCGGCAGAACCAGGGAGTACAGTACCGTGACTGCTGGAACCAGGTGGCTGGCTCACAGAAGACGGGATTACGCAGGAAGAGAAAGTGTGCAAAGTGTGGACACTGGAACACACAGAGTACGAAACAGTGCAAGGCGGGTACGCAGAGTACAGGACAGTGCAAGGCGTGTACACGAGGGTACGCAGAGTACAGGACAGTGCAAAGTGTGTGCACGAGGGTACGCAGAGTACAGTGCAAGATGTGTGCACGAGAGCACACAGAGTACAGGACAGTGCACGTCGTGTGCACGAGGGCACACAGAGTACAGGACAGTGCACGGCGTCCACTGGGAAGAATGCTAGGGTATAAGGCAATGCAGAGAACACGCAGGAAGCACGTTAAGAGCACAAGACAGGGAAGGAGGTGTGCTAAGATGCACGACAGGAGACAAGGCAGGAACTGAGCGTGTGCTAAGGAGCACGAGTAATCACAGAGCAGAGCGTGTGCTAAGAAGCACGACAGAGCAGAGCGTGTACTAAGAAGCACGACAGAACACAAAGCAGAGCGTGTGCTAAGAAGTGCCGCAGCGCACAGTACCGGGGACCTGAGTACAGGGAACGACAGAGCAGAGACCAAGCAGGTCTAGCAGGGAAGCACAACAATAATCAAGTGCCTCCCATAGGAAGAGGCAGCCTGATATAGAGATGACGTGGCTGCAGATAGAGCAGAGATGAGCGCGCAAGCACGCTGGGCAGAGCCGTGCAGCCACAGGATCAAGTGTGAGAATTGCGCACCCTACGGGATCCCCAGTGCGACCGCGGCATCGGAAGTGGTGACGTCAGGCTCGGAGTCTCCACCCCAGGTGAGCGCGGCGTGACAGTACCCCCCCTTTTACGCCCCCTCTTTCTAACGCTGGAATGAAACTTAGACAAAATCTGAGGTGTATGGATATTCTTCCAGGGCTCCCAAGACCTCTCTTCAGGACCAAGGCCCTTCCAATTAATTGAGAAGAGGGTCCGCCTTCTTACCTTCTTCATGGCCAGGATGTCATTCACCTCAAATTCATCCCCTATGCCAACAGGCTGGGGTGTGTGGCCTGGAGAAGGATGAAACCGATTGAGTACCACGGGCTTGAGGAGGGACACATGGAAGGAATTGGGAATGCGGAGCGAGGGAGGTAACTTCAATTTGTATGCCACGTCATTAATACGCCTGAGGACCTCAAAAGGACCAATGTATCGGGGGCCTAGTTTGTAGGATGGTACCTTAAGTCGAATATATTTGGAGGAAAGTCACACTTTGTCACCAGGGAGGTAAGGAGGAACGTCCAGACGCCTTTTATCAGCATGTTGTTTCATCCTGTCACGAGCTTTCTCAAGAGCGGTTTGGGTCTCTTGCCATACCCTGGAGAACTTCACGGACAGTGAGTCGGCCGCAGGCACTCCCGAGACAGGAAGAACCGGTAAGGGCACATTGGGATGTTGTCCGAAGATGATGAAGAAGGGGGACTTGGTGGACGATTCACTGGTGTGGTTATTGTAGGCAAATTCCGCCCAAGGAAGTAGGCTGACCCAGTCGTTCTGATGTGCATTAGAAAAGTGACGGAGATAGGATGTAAGAATTTTATTTGTTTGTTTCACCTGCCGATTGGTTTGGGGGTGATAGGCAGAAGAAAAGTTCAGTGTCACTTTCATGAGTCCACAAAGAGCTCTCCAGAATCGGGAGGTGAATTGAACCCCTCTGTCTGACACGATGTGCAGAGGGAAGCCGTGAAGTCTGAAGATGTGAGAGATGAAAATCTTCGCCAGTTTGGAGCAGAGGGTACAATGAGAGAAATGAAATGAAAGAGGGGAGAGAAATGAAATGACCCATCTTCGAAAACCGGTCTGCAACCACCAGGATCACAGTACAACCAGAGGAACGAGGCAGATCGGTGATAAAATCCATGGCCATGTGCTGCCATGGAGCTGAAGATACTGGAAGGGGGAGCAGAAGGCCGGAAGGTGGTTGTCTGGGAACCTTGTTCTGGGCACAGGATGGACAAGAAGCCACAAAGTCTTTGACATCCTGACAAAGAGATGTCCACTAATAGTAGCGAGAAATCAGGGAAAAGGTCTTCTTGACACCAACGTGGCCGGCAATCTTGGATGAATTCCCCCAGCTTAACACTCGTTTTTGGTTGTTCTCAGCCACGAATGTTCTTCTCGGAGGTAACGTGGTCAACTTGACAGGAGCCACGGTAATTACCTTGGAGGGATCGATGAAAATGAGAAGGTTCCTTTTCGGTATCAGTGGACTGAAAAGATTTCGATAACGCATCAACTTTGATGTTTTTATCGCCAGGCCGAAAATGGAGTTCCAAGTCGAAACGAGCGAAGAACAAAGACCACGTGGCTTGCCAAGGATTGAGCTTTTGTGCAGACTGGATGTACGCCAAGTTCTTATGGTCTGTGAAGATCTTGAACGGATGTATGGCGCCTTCTAGTAAGTATCGCCAATAGCTCTTTGTCGCCGATGGAGTAATTTCGCTTAGTCGGAGAGAATGCTTTACTAAAGAAGCCACAGGTGACTAAGCGTCCTAAAGAAGACTTCTGCAAAAGGACTGCGACGGCCCCGGTAGAGGATGCGTCCACCTCAAGAGTGAAAGGTTTACTAACCTCAGGACGATGAAGCACTGGAGCAGAAGCAAAGGACTGCTTCAAGGATTGGAAGACGTCCTCTGCCTCAGGGGGCCAAGCGTTTGGATTGGCTCCTTTGCGGATAAGAGATGAGATAGGACGAACCAACAAGGAGAAATGTGGAACGAACTGCCGATAGTAGTTTGCAAAACCAAGGAAGCGTTGGATTGCCTTCACTCCATGGGGCCAATCAAGAACGGCGGACACTTTTGCCGAATCCATACGGAGACCAGAATCTGAAATAATGTACCCCAAGAATGGCAAGGATGTTTGCTCAATGACACATTTCTCGATCTTGGCATAAAGGCGGCTCTCCCTCAAACGCAGAAGTACTTGACGCACGTTCTTCCTGTGAGCAGACAGATCTGGAGAAAAAACGAGGATATCGTCCAGGTAGACTACCACGTAGGAGTACAGCATATCCCGGCAGACGTCGTTCACGAACTGGAATACCGCTGGAGCGTTGCAGAGGCCGAAGGGCATGACCAAGTACTCGTAGTGACCGTCTCGGGTGTTAAAAGCTTTCTTCCACTCATCGCCGGGACGAATACGGATCAAGTTGTAGGCCCCACGAAGATACAGTTTAGTGAAAATTCGAGCTCCCTAAGCCGGTCAGAGCTTTGGGATTACTGGCAGTGGGTACTTGTTTTTGACCGTGATATCGTTCAGCCCTCGGTAGTCTGTGCAGGGACGGAGGGAGCCGTCTTTCTTTTTGACAAAGAAAAATCCCGCTCCTGCGGGTGAAGAGGACTTAAGAATGAAACCTCTGGCAAGGTTCTCCTGGATATACTCTGACATAGCTTGAGTTTCGGCAGGAGATAGCGGATATATTCTACATACATGCATACATACATGCAGCCGCTCGCTCCACTCCCGAGTGCTGGCGCCAGTGCTGGGAATTCACATGCGAGACTCGGCCGCGTTTCTCACATGTGTGATTCCGGCCTAACGCTTAGAACAAAATCAGCAAAACAGACACGGTTAGGGGAGGAGAGGAATCATGTATACCTAGGGAGGCCTCTCCTACCAATCCTAGGTGGAGAAGTTTCCCGGCTTCTCTGGACAGGGACGGAGGAGATGGGAGGGACTCCCACAGTAGAAACAGAGTCCTAGTGCAAGCCTCTCCTTGCGACACCGTTCAGCCATCTGGAAACGGTCCACCTGCATAGGCTCAGATGCGGAGCCCACAGAAGAAGGCACGGGACGCGAGTGGAGAGGGTTGCGAGTGGTCGAGGAGAGACGATGAGACCTTCTCTCTCTGGCTGCCTCACGACCACGCTCTTGGAACCGCAAATCAATGCGTGTTGCAAGAAAGATTAGATGCTCTAAAGAGGTAGGGGTATCCCGACCCGCCAGTTCATCTTTGATCGCGCCCGGACAGACCATGCCAAAAGGCCCCTACGAGGGCCTCATTATTCCAACCGAGCTCAGAGGACAAGGTGCGGAAACTTATGGCATATTGTCCTACCGATAGAGTACCCTGATGGAGGTTAAAAAGGGACTCGGTCGTGGAAGCCAGATGACCTGGCTCGTCGAACACCTTGCAGAAGGTGTCCAAAAAGGTGGGGAGTTGGGGAACGAGTGGATCATCACATTCCCAGAGGGGATTCACCCATGCTAATGCCTCCCCTCTAAGTGGGAAACTATAAAGGCTTTTTCAGCTGCAGAATGGAAGGGAGGGAGACACAGGAATTCATTACTGATGGGTAGGCGGAGCCCCAGATCAGGATGTTACCTCAGATCAAAAGAGTGATGACTGGCTGGCCCCTCCAGCTCGGGCTCCTCCTACTCAGCTCCAGTCTAAGATTTGAGGTCCAGAGGATGGTCGCTGCTAATGCAGCTCCTCAGAAGATTTTATTATTTTAATATTCGGACAGGAGACTTGGATCACTAGTTGGTCTAGAGGTCTCAGGGGTACCAGCGCTGCTGTACCCCAACCTCTCCCTTGGCGGATCTGTATTTACTCAAAGTCCCTGCAGAATCCTTGCCGGCCCTGGGGGATGAGGAGAGCTTCTCTGGCGGGAATGCAAACCACACGTGCGGTCACTGCGTTCTTCGCCCTGGGGGGAAGCATGGGCACTGCGCCAGAAACCCCTGAGGGTCCTGTGGCGCCTTGGCTGGTGAGTACTCCACACAAATTTTAATAATAATTATGTGTGAGTGCTTTAGCGTCTGAATGAGCAGCGCTATTACTAATGTCAGTATGCTTCAGCGCTGCTGTGACAGCGTTACTACATGTATGTCAGTATGCTTCAGCGCTGCTGTGACAGCGCTACTACATGTAATGTCAGTATGTTTCAGCGCTGCTGTGACAGCGCTACTACATGTAATGTCAGTATGCTTCAGCGCTGCTGTGACAGCGCTACTACATGTATGTCAGTATGCTTCAGCGCTGCTGTGACAGCGCTACTACATGTAATGTCAGTATGCTTCAGCGCTGCTGTGACAGCGCTACTACATGTAATGTCAGTATGCTTCAGCGCTGCTGTGACAGCGCTGTTACAAGGAGATGTGGTGATTTTTTGTCCGCAGGCAGATAGCTGCAGGACAGAGAGGGAGCAGGAGCGGGGGAGTTCGCGCTCAATGTTCGAGCTGGCGGGGGGCGTGGCCTAACTATTCCCGGTCTTTTGAGCAGGAAGACGCGCGTTCTGGCGTTTCTCCTGCGACCCCCTCACTGTGGCGGCCATTACACAGGCTCCTGGGCTCCTCAGACCGCTCCTCTCCTCATAAGACACCACGGCCAGCTGGGTGAGTGCGGATTCCTCACCCCGCAGCGCAGCGATCGCTATACTGCAGCTGCAGTCTCATCAGAGACATAAAAATTGGCTGGGGCTCACAAATATTATATATATTTTGGTGAGTTTGCAATATTAACCCCTCTGAGGGTTATTTCTACCAGCTAAATTTGCTGACTGAATACCGCTGGGGTAACCCTGCTTGGTGGAGCGTTAACCCTTCAGCGTTTGAAAAAAAAAAAAAAAAAAAAAATCCGCATAGTTTTTTGCTGGTATTACCGCTTTGACCTGCTCATACAGGTGAGACATGTCTGAACAGAGTTCAGATGCCGCGGATCACGTCCCAGTGCCATTGCGGCAATCAGATACGCAGACCTCCACAGCGTCTAGCGCTGCGGTCGACAGCGGTGGAAAATTGGATGATATCGCTCGATCGATTAATAACTTGTCTGACCTTTTAGGTCAATATGTGTCTGCTAATTCCTCTCAGAGGAAGCTACGCAGGCCGTTACTGGCCTCTACACGGAGCGAGTCAGATGTATCTGATATTGGGCAGAGTTCCCTTTAAATTCGGATGGAGAAATATCCGATTCAGATGCGGACGAGCCGCAGGGGCGTTCCTCTATGACGAAGCGTACGGAGGCATTAATTGAAGCCATGAGAGATATACTACAGTTACCGGAGGAGGTAACTAGTCGTCCTGGTAAATCAGCACGCATGTTCCAGGAGTCCCGTGCTTCGCGCACAACATTGCCAGCTCTGGATGAGCTTAATGGTGTAATAGAGGAGGAACGTCTATGTCCAGATAAGCGTTTTCATGGAACGCATTTCTTTGATACACTTTATCCTTGCTCTACGGAGTTAAAGGCTAATTGGACTTCTGCTCCTGAAGTGGATGTGTCTTTGTCTCAGCTTAGTAAATCCTCTCTACTCCCTATTAAGGGAAAAGCGAGCTTACAGGAGCCTTTGGATAGAAAGGCAGAATTGGCGGCAAAAGCAAGCTATGAGGCTGCGGGTCATGGATTTCGAGCAGTGCTAGGATCCATGTGTGCTGCTAGAGCTTCTCTAAGCTGGTTGGCACGTCTGAAGACGGAGTTGCAAAATGAATCTCCGTTATCTGAGAAACTTGTGAATGGTTAGAAACGGCAGCCTGTTATATCTTTGATGCCGGTCTGGATACGGCATCTCTGCTGGCCAAAGCGCAAGCTTCAGCGGTCACAGTCAGAAGAGCTTTATGGCTCAGACAGTGGGCCGGGGATGCAGTTTCCAAACAAGGGTTGTTGGCCTTACCTTACAAGGGTGGCCATCTTTTTGGATCCGACCTCACAGAGCTGATTTCCAAGGCTAAGGCGAAGGAATCAGCATTACCACAGCGAAGGGCCATGGCCTCGGTGTCCAGTAAGCCTGGTGTTTATAGTGGTCGGCGGTCCTTTCGGGGCCGAGGACGATCTAGTCACTCCTCGTGGGGATCGGGTCGTCCTTCTTTCTCAGGAAAGAAATCCTCTCAGAAAACTCGTACTCCCTGGAAGCAGAGTTTCCGCCAGAACAAGCGGGAACTTGACAAGAAACCCGCAAAGTCGGATTGACGCCAGGGGTCCACTCGAGGATTCTCGAGTGGGGGGTCGCCTGCTTCTTTTCAAGGAGACTTGGATGGCTCGCGTTCCAGATTCCTGGGTAACGCGGATAGTGTCGGCAGGCTATTTCATAGAGTTTGCTTCTCAACCCCCAAATGTTTTTTGTCAATCTCGCGTTCCGTCGGAACCCGAGCTTGTTGTCGCTCTACAGCGAGAGGTCGAATCGCTACTACAAAAGGGTGTAGTGATACCGGTTCCGTCAGAGGACCGAGGGAAAGGTTTTTATTCCAACCTTTTTATAGTTCCCAAAAAGGAGAACAAATTTCGCCGATTCTGGATCTCAAGCGATTAAACCGGCATGTCCATGCCCGGAAATTTCGCATGGAGTCGCTTCGTTCCGTTGTGGCAGCTCTGTCACAGAACGATTTTCTGGTGTCAATCGACATTCGCGACGCCTATTTGCATATTCCCATCGGAAAGGCTCATCAGCGCTTTCTTCGATTTGCCATAGGTCAGAATCATTACCAGTTCGTGGCTCTGCGTTCGGCTTAGCCTCAGCGCCAAGGGTCTTTACAAAAATTCTGGCGCCTCTCATGGCAATCCTTCGAAAACAGGGGATTACGATTCTCCCTTATCTGGACGATCTTTTGATCATGGCTTCCTCGGAGGAGGAGGCGTTGACGGCTCGGGATTTGTCTCTTCAGTTTCTGAAGGACTTCGGTTGGCTGGTCAATTGGGAGAAGTCGTCCCTGGAACCATCGAGGACAATCCTCTTTTTGGGAATGCATCTCGACACGTTTCGGTCGGTAGTTTCCCTACCACCAGACAAACAGTCATGTCTTCTTCGACATGTGCAGATTATGAGATCCTCAACGGCAATGTCTCTACGGAAGTGTATGCGTCTTCTAGGACTGATGGTGGCGTCCATGGAGGCAATTCTTTTTGCCCAGTTCCACTCCAGGACTCTTCAAAGGTTCATCTTGAGTCGATGGAATCAGTCGCAATCGCTGGATTGCAGTGTCACCATTTCTCGCGCGGTGCGGGATTCTCTAGAATGGTGGTTACGTCCAGGGCATTCTCCCTGGGGAAGTCTTTCCTCCCTCTGAAGTGGTCAGTCATAACCACCGATGCCAGCCTGACGGGCTGGGGGGGTGTTTGGAACAATCTCTGGATTCAGGGGGTATGGTCATCGGAAGAGTCTGTGCTTCCGATCAACATCCTGGAAGTGAGGGCGATTTTCCTTTGCCTCCAACATTGGACGGTCCCTTTGAGCGGTCTGCCAGTCCGTGTGCAGACAGACAATGCGACGGCTGTCGCGTATATCAATCACCAAGGTGGGACAAGGAGTTCCAGACTCATGGTAGAGGTGTCCCGAATTCTGATTTGGGCAGAGGCCAATGTACCAGCCATTTCGGCGATTCACATTCCAGGGGTTCGGAATGTTACAGCGGACTTTCTCAGTCGCAGAAGGATGGATTCCGGGGAATGGAGCCTCCATCCGGATGTGTTTGCACTACTGTGCTCTCGCTGGGGAACCCCCAAGTGGATTTGATGGCATCCAGGTTCAATGCCAAGTTACCGACATTCATGTCCAGGTACAAGGATCCGAAGGCGGTGGCGGTGGATGCTCTAGTGGCTCAGTGGGATCAGTTCGAGCTGATCTATGTATTCCCGCCGATATCCTTATTTCCTCTAGTACTGCGTCGGATCAGACTAGAGAGAATTCCAGCTATTTTGATAGCTCCAGACTGGCCAAGAAGGGTGTGGTTCTCGACAATAATGTCGCTGTTGGCGGCACCTCCTTTTCCACTCCCTCTTCAACCGGACTTGTTGACTCAGGGGCCCGTTTGTCATCCGGATTTGATGTCCCTGCGTTTGACGGCGTGGCTCTTGAGACCGAAATCTTGACCCGTAGAGGTTTCTCAGCCGAGGTCATTGCTACCCTTCGTGCTGCAAGATGTCCGGCTACTACTAGGATTTACCACAAGATTTGGGAAACCTTCTTTTCGTGGTGTTTGGGTCCTCTCGGAACCCGAGAAAATTTTCCATTCCCAACCTGTTGGCTTTTCTACAGCATGGGCTAGACAAGGGTTTGGCAGTAAGCACTCTGAAAGGTCAGATTTCTGCTCTGTCCTTATTGTTTCGGAGAACCATTGCTTCAAATAGAGACGTGCTTTCCTTTTTCCGAGGTATATCTCGTAAGTTTCCGCCGCGGAAGGCACCCGTGTCTCCTTGGCGGCTCAACCTTGTTTTGGAGGCTCTTCAGCATAAACCTTTTGAGCCTATGGTTTCTGCTAGCCTTTCTTTACTTTCTTGGAAGGTGGCTTTCCTTGTTGCAGTCACTTCCTTGAGGAGAGTTTCTGAGTTGGCAGCTCTTTCTTGTTCGCCTCCTTTTCTGGAGTTTTTTCCGGATCGTGTAGTGCTTCGCACTCGGGGTGATTTTTTGCCTAAAGTGGTGTCACAATTTCATGTCAACCAGGATATTGTGTTGCCTTCATTCTGCCCGGATCCGAAGAATGTGAAAGAGCGAGCTTTACACACATTGGATTTAGTGCGGGCCTTGAAGTTTTATCTATCTATTACTCAAGGTTTTCGTAAGACGGACTCCCTGTTTGTGGTTCCAGCAGGTCGTCGGCGTGGTCAACGAGCTTCCAAGGATTCTATAGCTCGTTGGATCCGGTCAGCTATTTTGGAAGCTTACCGTCTTCGGGGTGAATCTTGCCCGATTAAGATTCGAGCCCATTCTACGAGAGCTGTGGCCTCATCGTGGGCTTTTCATCAAGGTGCCTCGGCAGTGCAGCTCTGCCGAGCGGCAACTTGGCGCTCTGTCCACACGTTTACAAAGTTTTATAAAGTGGACGTCAGTGCTTCCGCTGATGCAGCCCTCGGACGTAGGGTCCTGCAGGCAGCTGTAGTTTAAAGTTCTGGATGAACTTGTGTTTAGCGCTGGTTGCGCTTTGTTGTTAAGGTTGTTGGGTTTCTGCCTCTTGTTGGTTTTTCCCACCCTTATTTTTGAACTGCTTTGGGACGTCCCATCAGTAATGAATTCCTGTGTCTCCCTCCCTTCCATTCTGCAGCTGAAACACGGATTTTGGTAAGAACTTACCGGTAAAATCCTTTTCAGCGAAGGAAGGGAGGGAGACACAGCACCCTCCCAAGGCAGAAGTGTGTTGATGTTTTCAGATGCAGCGCGACCCTTATCTGATAGCGATTATCTGGGCTGAGGTCAGCGCGCTAAGGCTCTGTTCCAGCATCGCCAGCTCATCGCAGTAGTCAGGTTCCGTGAGTAGTACCTGGAACTCTGTGGTTTTTGGCTTTCTTTGCATGCATAACCTGTATCCTTGTGTTTTTTCTCTGAAGTTCCTTCAGAAGGGGTTATGTTGCTCCGCTGGTGATCTTGGCTCTTTTTCCTAAAAGCTTTGGTACGACTGGAGCTGAGTAGGAGGAGCCCGAGCTGGAGGGGCCAGCCAGTCATCACTCTTTTGATCTGAGGTAACATCCTGATCTGGGGCTCCGCCTACCCATCAGTAATGAATTCCTGTGTCTCCCTCCCTTCCTTCGCTGAAAAGGATTTTACCGGTAAGTTCTTACCAAAATCCGTGTTTTGGCACGATCTATTGGGTATTGCTGCGGCAAGAGCTCAAAATGTAAACGGCATTGGTTCAAAAAACCCCGATACAGCTTGGGATCACCACTGTATCGGGGTGGGTTGCTTAAGTGTGGTAGCGGGTGCGAGACCGAGGCTTGGGTAGAAATGGAGTCCACGGATTGGAAGGAAAGGAGCCGCTTATCTACTGACGCCATATAGTTGAGGATATGGGCCTGGGTGTCGCGTTGTTGCATGAGGTCTTGCTGGAGGCTGGTCAACTGGGAAGCATTCCCAGGGTCAGAAGATAGGGCAAAAAGAGCAACTCCTTTTAAGTTGCGGCCGAGGTACCAGCGGGGTCCATGGCCTGATTATACTGTGACGACTCCTGGAGTGGACCCTCTGGGTCGTGATACCAACCCACCCTGGGCGAGCTAACCTAGTGAGAACCACCCCCTATACAGGGAGCGCCAGGGGCAGACCCAGGGGAGTACAGTACCACGACTGATGGAACCAGGTGGCCGGCTCCCAGAAGATGGGAGTATGCAGGAAAGAGAAAGTGTGCAAAGCGTAGACACGAGAACACGCAGAGTACGAAATAGTGCAAGGCGTGTACACAAGGGTATGCAGAGTACAGGACTGTGCAAGGCGTGTGCACAAGGGTACGCAGAGTACAAGATAGTGCAAGGCGTGTGGACGAGACCACACAGAGTACAGCACAGTAGGGTATAAGGCAATGCAGAGAACGCGCAAGAAGCACGTTAAGAGCACAAGACAGGGAAGGAGGTGTGCTAAGACGCACGACAGGAGACAAGGCAGGAACTGAGCGTGTGCTAAGGAGCATGAGTAATCACAGAGCAGAGTGTGTGCTAAGAAGCACGACAGAGCATAGAGCAGAGCGTGTGCTAAGAAGCACGACAGAGCACAGAGCATGTGCTAAGAAGCGCTGGAGCGCACAGTACAGGGGGCCTGAGTACAGGGAACGACCGAGCAGAGACCAAGCAGGTCTATCAGGGAAGCACAACAATAATCAGGCGCCTCCCATAAGAAGAGGAAGCCTTGTGCAAAAGCACAAGGACTTCACGGTTAGGTCCTCCAGGACCATAGAGATGACGTGGCTGCAGACAGAGCAGAGATGAGCGTGCAAGCGCGACATGGGCATAGCCATGCAGCCACAGGATCAAGTGTGAGAAGTGCGTGTGCGCACCCGACGGGATCTCCAGCGCGACCGCGGCACCGGAAGTGGTGACGTCAGGCTCGGAGTCTCCGCCCCAGGTGAGCGCGGCGTGACAGTATTTCAGGACACCTCCTCTAAGTGGAGGTGCCTGGTTATTCGGTTGCTATCCGCTCAGTAACTCTGGCCTACGCCTGCTGCCTCGTGCGCTTGCGTTCCTACTGCTACCCGTGTACACTTGGCTGCTGTGCCTGCACCCGCACGCTAATGTCTTTGTGCTTCTTCTTTCCGCTATATACTTCTACTCTAGTATACTGCCCTGGCAGCATAATCCCCTTCCCGTGTAATGCATTCTCTCTTCACAGCTGTCTCCCGCTTCAGCCTTCCTGGAGTCCTGTCCTGACGTCTACTTCCGGTGTCCTTCCTGTACCTGTCTGTTGTCCTTGTATCCGTGTCCCCGGCTCCTGTACCACTGGTTCCGCTGCACTCCCCTGGTTCCACTCACTCTCAGTGCCCATTCACTGCTTGAGCTGCCCCTCTTCGTATCAGCTACCGTGGTTCAGTGACCTTTGGGCCTGCTTCTGACGATCCCTGTTTGGGGGTTCGCCTGCATTAGCTCAGCTCGCCCAGGGTTAGGTCTGTTCCACGGCCCAGAGGGTCCACTCTTAGCGCTTGCCTCCCTGCGGCATCACAGAATAACCAGGCCATGGACCCCGCCTGTACGCATTCTCTGCCCAGAAGGAGCTGGCTCACTTGCGCGATAATCAACAGCACATCATGATCTTTATGCAAACTATGGAGTCCTGCCTGACCTCGTTACAGGCCTCCGACCTGGTTAACGCCACCCAGCAGGGGCTCACTCAGCAGCGTGACACACAGGCTCGTATGCTGAGTTATATGACTTCAGTTGATGACCGTCTGTATAACCTGCAAACCGCTGCTGCAGTCACCGTTCAGGCAGCTTCCCGTGACCTTGGCTCTGCTTCCCTGCCTCATCCACCGCCATGCCTTGGTAAGCCACCCAGGTATAGTGGGGATCCCAAGCTTTGCAGGGGGTTCTTGAATCAGTGCTGTCTCCACTTAGAGCTCCTCCCCCAGCAATACCCCACCGACCGGGCCGAAGTGGCTTTTGTAGTATCCCACCTGGAGGGGGAGACCTTGGCTTGGGTTAATCCCTGTGGGAAAGTGATGATCCCATAGTCTCCCAGCTGGCGGTTTTCCTAGATACCTTTCGTAGGGTCTTTGATGAAACCGGACGGTTGACGTCCACGACGGAGTCCCTGTTCAACCTCAATCAGGGTTCCCTGTCGGTGGGCCAATATGCCATCCGCTTTCGCATCCTGGCCTCAAAGTTAGGGTGGAATAATGAGGCTCTAGTTGGCGCTTTTTGGCGTGGATTGTCGTGCCTGATAAAGGATGAGCTTGCAGGGCGTAATACTCCAACCTCCCTGGAGGAGCTAATCTCCTTGGCCACACACATAGACCTGCATTTCCAGGAACGGCCCAGCAATGCAGCCAGAGAGAGAAGATCGACTTGTCCCACTCTTCCTGTCCGCAGATCATCTAGTCCGTGTCAGACTGTGTCCTCCTCAGCGTCCGCACCCGAACTGATGCAGGTGGATCAGGTCAAGATGGCGGAACAGCGCCGGAGGGAGAGACGTGCTCAAGGTCTCTGTTTCTACTGCAGAAGTGCCACCCATCTACTGTGGGCCTGTCCAGAGAGATCGGGAAACTCCTCCACCTAGGACAGGTAGGAGAGGCCTCCCTAGGTGTTTCCGATTCCTCTCCTCCCTTGACTCTGTCTGTCTTATTGATCCTGGAGCAAAGACGCCATTCAGAGGTGGCTTACGTGGATTCGGGCGCGGCCGGCAATTTCGTCAGTCTTGAGGCTGTTCGGAGACTCCGGATTCCTATACGGACCCTGGATAGACCA
Organism: Oophaga sylvatica; assembly: GCA_033576555.1. NCBI lineage: Eukaryota > Metazoa > Chordata > Amphibia > Anura > Dendrobatidae > Oophaga > Oophaga sylvatica. The sequence continues at coordinate 401,352,075 of JARQOD010000002.1, forward strand.
CGTTCGATTACATCGGTGGACGGGAGACCTCTGCAAGAGGCTGTTACCTTGGTGACTGAAGAAGTGGAATTACAGATTGGGGTGCTACATCGAGAACGGATTTCCTTGTACGTTTTGCCGAACCTCTCGCATGCTCTATTGCTTGGGTTACCTTGGCTCAGGGTCCATGAGCCTACCCTCGACTGGCGCTCAGGAGATGTGCTGTTCTGGGGATCCTCTTGCCAAGATCGGTGTCTGCAATCCGTGCGTCCAGTTAACGCTCCTCAGCCTACTGCCCTTCCCGCAGGATTACCTCAGCCATATTGGGCCTTTGCAAACATCTTTAATAAGAAAGAGGCTGAGAGTCTTCCCCCGCATCGCCCATACGACTGCCCGATTGAACTTGTCCCTGGCTCCACACCACCTAGGGGTAGGATCTACCCACTGTCTCCTGCGGAGACTCTGGCCACGTCTGAGTATGTCCAGGAAACCTTGGCCAGAGGATTCATTCGGAAGTCTTCCTCCCCTGCAGGGGCAGGATTTTTATTCGTGAAGAAATAAGACTTCTCTCTTTGACCTTGTATAGATTAGAGGGTTCTGAATGACATCACAGTCAAGAACCGATACCCGTTGCCTCTAATCCTGAAGCTCTTTGACCGGCTGAGGGGGGCTCGAATTTTCACTAAACTCGACCTCCAAGGCGCTTACAACTTGGTCCGAATCCGCTACGGGGATGAGTGGAAGACTGCCTTTAACACCCGGGACGGCCACTATGTATACCTGGTCATGCGGTTCGGTCTCTGCAATGCTCCTGCCGTTTTCCAAGAATTTCTCAATGACCTTTTCCGCGACCTCCTGTACTCCTTTGTAGTAGTGTATCTGGACGACATCCTTGTCTTTTCTTCGTACCTCTCTGCCCACAGAAGGAGTGTTCGTCTAGTCTTGCAGTGTCTGAGGGAGAATCATCTGTATGCCAAGCTCGAGAAATGCTTCTTTGAACAAACTTCTCTACCCTTCCTGGGGTATATTATCTTTGATTCTGGTCTAAAGATGGATCCGAGAAGGTGTCTGCAATCCTCAACTGGCCGCGACTCCGCGGGGTAAGAGCTATTCAAAGATTTCTGGGATTCTCCAATTACTACAGGCAATTCATCCCACATTTTTCTTCTGTGATCAAGCCTATCTCTTCTCTTACCTGTAACGGTACCAGCCCCAAGTCATGGACTCTGGAAGCAGCTGTTATGTTTAGGTAGCTGAGGAGAAAAAACAAAAACGGCAATACACCAGAGAGGCCGGAACCTATTGGATTGCAGTAACCTGAACTAACCACACAACTAGAGGTAGCCGTGGAGCTTTCCTACGTTGATCCTAGACGCCTCGTCACAGCCTGAGAGATAACTACACCTAAAGGCAGAAAGAGGAAAGCTATCTGCCCCGGAGCAGATCCCCAAAGAAAATAGGAAGCCCCCAAACATGTAATGGCGGTTAGATAAGAAGAAGCACGGACACAGACAGAAAATAGAATGAGCAAACGCTGGGGACCAATCTGTCTAGACAGAAAAGTACAGGAAAGGATTCTTACTGCAATCCAAAAAAACCCCAAAAAATAGCAACTCTTCTGATTGCAAAAACACCTGAGATCACACGATCTCACCACCTAAACCAGAACTCTGGTGTAACAAAACTAAGCCGCAAGCACAAAAATTAAAGCAGAAAATATCTTATCTGAAAGCAGAAGATGCTGGCAAGACTCAGCAAACTTCCAAATGAACCAGGAACCACAACTGAAACAAGAACAATTGATCACCGGCAACCATCATGGGAGGGAACCTCCCTTATATCAGACCAGTCAGCGATCCCAGATTGCCATTCCTCGCTGAAAGGTTCAATACTGTCTGTAACCACCAGAGGGAGCCTCTGCTCAGAAACCATCTCTAGCACATTCATAACAAGCAGCCTTCTTACTTCTAAAGCAGTCCTTCGCCACAGCGCCAGTACGCCATCGTCCTGAGGCTAACAAACCATTCATTCTAGAAGTGGACGCTTCTTCCACAGGTGTCGGAGCTGCACTCGCATAGGACCTCTGAGGGTCAGTTGGTTCCTTGTGGCTTCTTCTCCAAAGCGTTTTCAGCATCTGAACTCAATTATGCCATTGGAGACCACGAGTTTCTGGCCATAAAACTAGCTCTGGAGGAGTGGTGGAATCTCCTTGAGGGGCCTTGCATCCATTTGTGATCTTTACCGATCTTAAGAATCTGGCTTATCTCCGATCTGCACAGAGACTCAATCCTCGCCAGGCCAGATGGTCTCTGTTTTTCACCCGTTTTAATTTCGAACTTCGCTTCCGGCCGGGCGACAGGAATGTAAAAGCGGACGCATTATCTAGGTCATTTCAGCCTGGCGACCTTGAAGAGGAACCAACGCATATTGTGAATCCTACCAAGGTCATTACTGTGGCTTCTTTGGGGTATGACCAGTCTGCCGCCGGATAAGACTTTTGTCACGGAGGGCAACAGGAGGAGAGTGTTGCTCTGGGGACATTCATCCAAGTTGGCCGTGCACGCCGGAGTCAAGAAGACTTTCCTTCTCATTACCCGTTACTACTGGTGGCCCACTCTGCGTCTGGATGTCAAAGAATTTGTCGCCTCATGTCCATCTTGTGCTAGGAATAAGGTTCCTAGACAATTACCTTCTGGAACCCTGCTTACTCTCCCAGTGCCATCTGCTCCTTGGCAGCATATAGCCATGGACTTCATTACCGACTTTCCAAGTTCCTCTGGCTGTACCGTCGTCCTAGTGGAGGTAGATCGGTTCTCTAAGATGGCTCATTTTGTTCCTTTACCCGGTCTTCCATCAGCTTCAGAGTTGGCTAAGATCTTTATTGGAAACATCTTCAGACTCCACGGTTTCCCTCGGCACATAGTTTCTGTCAGAGGAGTTCAATTTACATCCCGCTTCTGGAGAGCTCTTTGCAGACTCATGAAAGTGACTTTGGACTTCTCCTCTGCCTACTACCGTCAGACCAATGGCCAAGTGGAGCGGACTAATCAAGTCTTAGCTACCTTTCTTCGACACTTTACCAACGCCCATCAGGATGATTGGGTCGACCTGCTTCCTTGGGCTCAGTTTGCCTATAATAATCACCCCAGTGAGTCCTCCACCAAGACCCCTTTCTTCATCGCCTTCGGGCAACATCCGGGTATGCCTCTTCCTGTTTCCCTAGCCTTGGGAGTACCAGCGGCCGACTCTTTGACCCAGGAGTTCTCTCAGATCTGGTAGGGCGTCAAAGGGGCGCTCATCAAAGCATGTGGTAGGATGAAAAGACACACTGATAAGAGGCGCCTGGATTCCCCTCCTTTCAGTCTCGGCGACAAGGTGTGGCTATCCTCAAGGTACTTATATTTAAAGAGACACCTCGAGCACACTCAAAATAATAGAAAAATCCAAGGGAATATGGCATTCGTTGAAAATCTTTATTTAAGCATTCCAATAAAGCTCCAGATATTTGAAAAAAAGAATTCACAGCCCCAACATTTCGGCCTTTTAGGCCTTCATCAAGGGGGATTTATCTGTTTAAACAAGTATAAAAAAAAAATGTCACAGCATGTTGAAAACATCTACAATTATATCAGGTTTATACGGTATATATACAATATAACAAAGAAAAATCAATACACTGACATAAAGTCTATTTATACAAATTAGAACATATTCCACTCTAGACGCTTAATCATCAAAACGTAGCCTAAAAAAACTGCTATAATAATGGATCCGTTATCTTCAACTGCTTTCACTCTTCCTCTGGTGCTACTTCACAACCTGTTAGTTAGAATGTGTTTGAGGTGGAGGATATTTTGGCCATGAAAAAGGTTCACTGGAAGGCTTTTTTTCTTGATTGACTGGAAGGGTTTTGGGCCTGAGGAGAGGTTGTGGGAGCCGTTAGAGAACATCAATGCCCTTCGTATCCTAAACAGGTTACTCTCCAGTCGTGGTAGGAGGGATAGTAAAGAGGGGGTACTGTCACCGCTGCCGTGCCTGTCCGCCGGTCACTTACCTGGTCCGCCCTCCTGCTGCGGGTAACGATCGCTCTGGCTCCTCTCCCGGGTCCCGGCGCGCTGTCTCTGCTTGGTCCCGCCGTGTCTCCCCTCAGCTTCCGCTCTCACGCTCTTCCCGGCGTCTGCGCATGCGCCGGGTCCCTTAAAGGGCACCCGCAAATTTCTTCTGCGTTTTATGCCCTCGGATGCCTCTGCCCCGTAAACCTCAGTAGCGAATCTGGGTAAGTCATGGGGTATTTCAGGACACCTCCTCTAAGGGGAGGTGCCTGGTTATTCGGTTGCTATCTGCTCAGTAACTGTGGCCTGCGCTTGCTGCCTCGTGCTCTTGCGTTCCTGCTGCTACCCGAGTACACTTGCGCTGCCCTCCTGCACCCGCATGCTCATGTCTTTGTGCTTTTTCTTTCCGCTGTATACCTGTACTCCAGTGTACTGCCCTGGCAGCATAATCCCCTTTTCTTGTAATGCTTCCCTTTTCTCTTCACAGCTGCCTCCCTCTTCAGCCTTCCTGGAGTCCTGTCCAGCTGTCTTCTCCTGGTGTCCTTCCTGTACCCGTCTGTTGTCCTTGTATTTGCGTCCCTGGCTCCTGTACCACTGGTTCCGCTGCCTTCCTGTGGTACCACTCAGTCTCAGTCCCCATTCACTGCTTGAGCCACCCCTCTTGGTATCGGCTACCGTGGTTCAGTGACCTTTGGGCCTGCTCCTGACGATCCCTGTATAGGGGTCGGCCTCCACTAAATCAGCTCGCCCAGGGGTAGTTCTGTTCCATGGCCCAGGGGGTCCACTCTTAGCGCTCGCCTCCCTGCGGCATCACAACTACTGTGTTTTCTCTTTTCAAATTATGACAACCGAAAACATCCAAATGACCCTGATCAAAAGTTCACATACCCTGGTGATTTTTGCCTGATAGCATGCACAGAAGTTGACACAAATTGGTTTGAATGGCTACTAAAGGTAACATCCTCACCTGTGACCTGTTTTCTTGTAATCAGTGTGTATGCATTAAAGCTGTAACAACCCTGCTGGCATCACTGCATGGCCTCCCATCCCCTACCTGCCTTACACACCAACTTACTCACTACTCTGGGCCATACTGTGAATTCTGTCTGCTGCCGGCTCCATGCTGTGTGCCTCATGTCTCCTGCCTGCTCTGTGCATGTTTCCTGGCTGTGTGCATAGGGGGGCGGCACTTCTTGGTTCTTATAGTGTCAGTGTGCATCTTCCTAAGGTGTCCCCAGCCAATTGCCAAGAGGCCTCTGGTACATAAGGCATCCCCGCCCACAGGAGGATGCCTGTGCAACGCTTTATCTCAGTTAGTGTCTTGCTGCTGAGCTGCCAGGTCCTGTCCTGTTTTCCACCTTCTCTAGGGGCTGAATACCCAGATCTGTTTCTGTGCTCTGTGTTTCTTGTTCCGCCCTCCAGGAGGCTGCATATCCTGGTTCCTGTGCCTTAACCTGTACCTGTTCTTATCTGAACTGAGTCTTATACCTGTACTCATTTGTATCCTTGTCTTTAGCCTTCCCTACCCTGCTGTTTGTATCCTTGTGTTTACTCCTGATCTGCTCTACTGGCCGCACCCTGTGGCTCCTCTCGGCTCCGCTCCTTGCAGTTCCGCTCTGCTCTCAGCTCCGCTCCTTGCAGTTCTCCACTTTGCACTTTTCTCCGCACTCCTGCAGTTCTGCCTTTGCTCCACACGCGTATGGTTCTGCCTTGGCTCTGCACGCCTGCCTTGGCTCCACACGCCTGCGGTTCTGCCTTGGCTCCGCATGCCTGCGGTTCTGCCTTAGCTCCGCACGCCTGCGGTTCTGCCTTGGCTCCGCACGCCTGCGGTTCCGCCTTGGCTCCGCACTCCTGCGGTTCCACCTTGGCTCCGTATGCCTGCGGTTCCACCTTGGCTCCACACGCCTGTGGTTCCGCCTTTGCTCTACACGCCTGCGGTTCCGCCTTTGCTCTGCACGCCTGCGGTTCCGCCTTTGCTCTGCACGCCTGCGGTTCCGCCTTAGCTCTGCACGCCTGCGGTTCCGCCTTTGCTCTGCACGCCTGCGGTTCCGCCTTTGCGCCGTACTCCTGCGGTTCCGCCTTTGCTCCGTACTCCTGTGGTTCTGCCTTTGCTCCGCACTCCTGCGGTTCTGCCTTTACTCCGCACTCCTGCGATTCTGCCTGTTCCCCAGTGGGATCAGCAGCCACAGCCAGACACCACCCTGGAGTGGTACCTGGCAGCTACCTGCCACACAAGCCTGACCTCACCATCAGAGGCTCCAGTGAACACCAAGGTAGCTGCTTAGTCACGCCCTTTCCATAGTAGTCTGGTTTGTGGCACAGTGGGGCCACACCCCCATGCTCACGCCAACCAGTCAGGGCGCGAGCGTAACAAAAGCTGAGTGAGTTTCTGTGATCCAGACAGACTTTTGCATCTTTCATCCAGCCACTGACATTTCTGGATTGTGAGTCATGGGGAAAGCAAAAGAATTGTCAACGGATCTACAGGAAGAGGTAAGTTGAACTGTATAAAACATGAAAGGGATACAAAAAGATATCCAAGGAATTGATAATGCCAGTCAGCAGCGTTCAAACTGTGATTAACAAATGGAAAATCAGGGGCACTGTTAAAACAAAACCACGGTCAGGTAGACCAACAAAAATTTTGTCCACAGCTGCCCGGAAAATTGTTCGGGATGCAAATAAAAATCCACAAATAACATCAGCTGAAATACTGGACTCTCTGAAAACTAGCAGTGTGGCTATTTCAAGATGCACGATAAGGAGGTACTTGAAGAAAAAATGGGATGCATTGGTCGAGTTGCCAGAAGAAAGCCATTATTGCACAAATGCCACAAAGTATCTCGCCTACAATACGCAAAACAGCACAGAGACAAGCCTCAAAACTTCTGGAACAAGGTAACTTGGAATGATGAGACAAAAATTAAATTTTTTGGCCACAACCATAAATGTTAACATTTGGAGAGAGGTCAACAAGGTCTATGATGAAAGGAATACCATTCCTACTGTAAAGCATGGAGGTGGATCGCTGATGTTTTGGGATGTGTGAGCTACAAAGGCACAGGAAACTTGGTCAGAGTTGAAGGAAAGATGAGTGCAGCACGTTATCAGCAAATACTGAAGGCAAATTTGCAATCATCAGCCCGGAAGCTGCGCATGGGATGTACTTGGACGTTCCAACATAACATCGATCCAAAACACAAGGCCAAGTCGACCTGTCATTTGCTACAGCAGAACAAAGTGAAGGTTCTGGAGTGGCCATCTCAGTCTCCTGACCTCAATATCATTGAGTCACTCTGGGGAGATCTCAAGCATGCAGTTCATGCAAGACAGCCCAGGAATTTACAGGAACTGGAGGCTTTTTGCCAAGAAGAGTGGTCAGCTTTACCATCTGAGAAAATAAAGAACTTTATCCACAACTACCACAAAAGACTTCAAGCTGTCATTGATGTTAGAGGGGGCAATACACGGTATTTTGAAATGGGGTATGTGAACTTTTGATCAGGGTCATTTGGATGTTTTGGGTTGTCATTATTATTTAAAAAGAGAAAACACAGTAGTTTGAAAATAAATGGCTTCACCCAACCACTAACCATGAGTGGAGAAAAAGGTTTGGTGTTATCATTCATATTCTCTGAAAAAAGGCAGAGAAAGCAAAAATTCTGCCGGGTATGTAAACTTTTGAGCACAACTGTATATCTTTGTACAAAACATATACGTCTCTCCCAGCAAATTTTTATAAAATAACAGTGACTCTCTAAAAATGGATATTTCAACCTTGGATATATTTGTACTGTACCTATTTTTGGGGCCCACACCCTGTGAATGGGCTGCTTTATCCAGGTGAAGAGTGACTTGCGAACTGGCCGTATATTTGTGCCTGGCTCACTCCGTTCACTTCTCTTAGAGTTGAAGGATCAGTCGAGCATTGTTGCTTGGCTGTTTCTGTAATTCCCATGGCTAAGGATATCATTGCTTTTACATATTGGAAGTTCAATGAACAAATATAATCCAGGTATGAGAGTGCTGGATCTTTTTGAATGCTTAGAGCAGCCAGAAGCCTAAATGATGGCAATCATTCCCCCATCTCAGTTAGAACTGTATTCTAGAATTAAGGACACGTAGCATGGGATCTTACTGCATTATCACACAATATATGTGAATTCTTTACAGTCTGGACCCATAGAACACCTTTTTTGATTCTCCGAGTTTTATAGTCTGCTTTATTGAAGCAATACATTCCTACATTAGATATGTTAGGTTTACTTCTGCTAGTACAGATTTGAGCCCACCTCTTGCATTATGTACAGTTATGCTGGGGTATCATATGTTATCCCTATGTCCATCCTTCTTCTGCCACCCTACTCAATATACTGATATATGGTGCAATAGTACTTTTACTTAGGTACTTTTCAATGGAATATATGTACATAATACTTTTTATTTATAATTGATTACTAAAGGTAACATTAACAATAACCATTGTAATTGTTGCTTTTTTGTAGTTTTACCTACCAAGGTTCTACTACATGTGTCTCTCCGTTTGCTGGCCATTGCAGTGGACATGACCGTGTTTTCTCACGGTTCTAGCACTCCACAGCCGTACACAAACAATGCTGAGTTCCCCACTATTTTGGTCCCTGACCTCAGTGCCGCCAATTTGGCACAGATTACAGACGCATTATTGGATCTTATTTTCCTGTGCTTTTGTATTTTCCGGTTAGGGAACCATTCTAGCTTCTAATATAACGTGCTTTATTGTCCTTTCTGCATGCGTGGATGTCTATGTAATGCTGGATTGGAATAAATGTTGATATGCCCTCTTCCGCTATTTAAAAACTTCTCTTCTTCCCTGTTTTCTGTCCAGTTTGCTGGCCTCTGGCTCAGATGATCAGCATATGATGCTGTGGATCCTTTTCGACACAAGAAATTGTTGTCAATGCACACAGGTCACACTGCCAACATCTTTTCTGTTAAGGTGAGCAGCATGCAATGAATTCTTAGTGGCGGGTGTCTATGTATGTCTGGATGTGGTTAATATGACCATTTGGCACATCTCATCACAGTGAGTTATCAGTACTTTACGAAGAACTGCAGATACTGTAAGTCTGTTATCCCTTCAATACAACATCTGATAATCTAAAAAGTCTGATAATCGTGCACTTCTTTTCAGCCCAAAACGTTTTGTAATTCGGATTTTCACGAGCTCTGAAGTAGTACAGTAAATGTGGAAACTTTTCTGATTAATAAACACACCGTTCTCTATGACTTCTCAATAACCAGGATTAAAAGAATTTTACTGCATAAAATTTTTCTGTATTCTCTCTCTTCTCTGTCAGTTCCTTCCACACACTGGAGATCGCATCTTGATTACTGGAGCAGCAGATGCCAAGGTTCATGTTCATGATGTTAACTCAAAGGAAACACTCCATGTTTTTTCTGAACATACTAACCGAGTGAAACGTGTTGCCACTGCCCCAATGTGGCCGAACACTTTCTGGAGTGCAGCAGAGGATGGCTTGATCCGGTGAGAAACTTTTGCTGGGATTGGAGAGTATTAACTGTATTTAATGTAACTGGATGGTCATACGTGTGTTCTCTTCTTCTTCAGGCAGTATGACTTAAGAGAGAGCAGCACCCACTCTGATGTTTTGGTAGATTTAACAGAATACTGTGGCCAATTGGTGGAAGCAAAATGTGTCAGCATCAGCCCCCAGGATAATAACTGCTTGGCGGTAGGAGCCAGTGGGCCTTTTGTGAGACTGTATGATATCCGCATGATCCATAGTCACCGGTGAGTGATGGCTGGTTAGGAATGGTAGTTCACGGAGTATTGCTCATAGTTGGGATACATAGATTACCTTTACTATATTCTTAACTACAGAAAGAATCTCCAGCAGATGCAATCTGGGCTTCACACTTTTTGTTCAAGACAGAGACCAATTCCAGAAGGAGCAGCACAGTATTATGTGGCAGGTGAGATTCTATTTCTCTGAGGTCTGTAAAGACGCTGAAATAAAGGGACTTTAATCAGTTTCTGTCAACCTAACTGGGAGTGATGGAAAACTAGTCTGTAATGGCCCAAACGCACCCCTACTGATTTAATCCAAGTATACAGCAGCAAAGTGAGCTGAAGAGCACATCAAAAGTCGTGTCAAAATAACAATACAAAATGTATTTCACAATTCAAAATATATATTTCATTAACAAAATGAGGCTTTTGGTTGAGGTCCAACTGCTAGCATCTTCACCATTTAGAAACATGAGTTTCCACTATGTACCATTCTGTATGTGTGGGCTGAAGAAAAACACAGAGCAGACCACATGTGAGCACGTTATATCGCAGAAGTACAGGAATCGCTGTGGAAGCTTAGCTGACTCTCCATTTTTCTTCTGTCCCTATTGTCTGCTCACTTTTATGGAACATCTGACATGAGACCCCCATTCTTGTAATTGGTGAGGAGTCTGGCCGTTAAAGGGAAGGTGCCCCGATTTTTATTTTTGTATTATTATTGATTATATCAATTATTTTTTATACAAAATGAATTGTAGTCTATTTACATGTATTTATTTTTTTGCAGCTGCTGGGGGCTGCCATTGTCATTTGCTGGTGTAGAAGTGTCCAAGTATGACACTTACCCCCACAAATATGGCAGTCCCTGTACATAGGAGGCTGTCTGATTGCAACTCCTATAATGTGTCTGCCTCAGCTGTCACCTAGGCTGTGAACATCTATTTCTATCAAGTATGACACAGTCTGCTGAGCAATGTATCTCATTTAGTGTAACACAATAGGATTAGGTAACTGCATTACTCATGATGGGATTATATACACAGACTGTGTAAAACATGATAGCATTAGACACACAGACTGACGCACATGATCTGATTAGATACAAAAACTGTCACATGATATGATCACATACAAAGACTGTCACATAATAAGGTTAGATACACAGACTGTGTCACACAGGATAGCATTAGACACACAGATTGACACACATGATGTGATTAGATACAAAACTGTCACATGATAGGATTAGATACAAAGCCTATGACATATGTGATAGGATTAGATTCACAGACTGTCACACATGATAGGATTAGATATACACTGTCACACATGCGAGGATTAGATGCAAAGACTGACACACATGATAGGATTGGATACACAGACTGTGTTACTACACGATAGGATTGGATACACAGACTGTTACACGTGGTAGGATTAGATGCACAGACTGTTACATGTGGTAGGATTAGGTGCACAGACTGTATCACAATTAAGTCTGTTGAGCCATGTATCTAATACTATCATGTGTGATACAGTCAGCTGAGCTGGGAACCTAATCCTATCATGTAATACAGTCCACATAGCCATCTGTCTAATTCTGACATGTGTGATATAGTGTACAGTCCTCGGTGACACTGTCCACATGTCAGTATTCCTTTGCAGTGACCAACTAAATGTTTCTACACTGTGATCCTAAACTTCATCCTCCCTTATCCTTTTGCAAACTGGCAGAAGGGGAGGACAGGAGTGACATCAGACACATGTGAGCAGATCCCACCCACATTCACTGCAGTGGTAATGGGAGATAACAGTTCACTAGGTGTCCTGGCTTTTGGCTGATTGCATGTTTCTACAGAGAAAGAAGGATTGGATCTTGGATTTCACCATGCCCGAAACTTTCTTCTCAGTGAAGATTGGCTACTGCCAGACTCTCTCCCCATTGAGCCCACATTCTTCTAATGTGTATGAGGCAGGGCTCAGCACAGCAGTAACAGTACTATAGTGCTCTTGATTCTTTATAGTAGATGCTATTACCAATGTGCAGCTTTTTATACAGGCAGTCATACATCTGTAACAATTCCTGCTTGGAACTATTGTAGGTGGAGCCACTATTTCTAAAGGGTATGCCACACTAAGCGAGATCGCTAGCGAGATCGCTCAAGCGTCAGCGATTTTATGACGCAGCAGCGACATCATTAGCGACGTCGCTGTGTGTGACATGTAGCAGCGATGTGGCCCCTGCTGTGATGTCGCTGATCGTTCACGAACATTCTAGACCGTTTTTTGATCGTTGGCGTCCCACTGGTGAGCCTGAATCTCTGAGTTTGGCACCTTTTGTGAACGACGAGCGACCTCGTTGGTGACGCATATGTCAGCGGCGCAGGCGGGACTAGGTTTTCTTTAGCGGCACAGACTGGATCGCAGTAGCTGCAAAGCAGGCAGGCAGGACTAGGTTTTATTTAGCGGCACAGAGTGGATCGCAGTAGCTGCAAAGCAGGCTAGCAGGACGCAGGAAGCAGGAGCGATGCTAGAAATTCCTATGAATCAGAAGCGCTCGAGACCAATGGAAGGGAGCGCTATGCGTCGTCTTTCATGACGCGGTCAAAACATTAATTATAACATACATATATAATTATAAAACATATACAGTGACCACCAATCTGTGCTGAGGGGCGTGGAAAAGGTTGCAGATCGTTATACAGATCGCTGACCGCAGATGTGTCGTTGATGAGATCTCCTGTTTGGAAGCTACTAGCGACCTTAAAGCGATCACACCAACGATCTCGTTAGTTTGCGTCGTTGTCGTGATCGCTTGTGTGATCGCTTAGTGTGGCATACCCTTAAGTTTTGAGGACTAGAGTCTGTCTCTTTAAGATCTAGTTTTTTATCCTTTCCCAAATGCACTATTTGTTGCTGTCTTTCGTCTTCACTGGCATGTCCTCACTGATCAGGTAACTGTGCTTATTTCTGCAGGCCACCTGCCAGTCAAACTGCCTGATTACAATAACCGACTGCGTGTTTTGGTGGCAACATATGTAACTTTCAGTCCTGATGGAACTGAGCTGCTTGTCAACATGGGAGGAGAGCAGGTCAGTTTAGTCATGTTGGGTTTTTATGCCATTTTTGGAATGTTTTCAACATAGGTTTTTTCACCTGTAAACAATGTTTTGTTGGTTTGCACACTACTTCATTACCACAGCCTACAAATAGAATTGCCTTTCTGAATATTTTTTAATCTAGGCGTCTTTCTGCCTGCTTGTATTGCCCATATAGCTTAAGTTATGTATCTCCTCCTAGATACTTAGATAAGGTGTTCCAGCCACACATTAGAACAGGGGTGTACAACCCACAGCTTGTGGGCCATGTGCAACCCGCACTGCTGCTAGTTACAGCTCGCACAACTGATTGCATGCGAGAGTGATCAGCTGCGTCTCTGTGTGAAGAACGCTGGACCCGCCGCTAATTTGCTGCTCTGTAACCAAAGGAGAGCACTCATTGGTAATTACAGTCTTCTGTCAGTGGCAGAGACTCTGTGACAGAAGCCTTCAGTATCCAATGAGCGCTCTCCCTGCTAGTAACAAAAAGTACTCATTGGTTACTGATAGGCTCCTATCACACAATCACATTCCCATAGTGAACGAAGGTGTTATGGTTTAGTTCCCACCCACTGCAGGCACTCGGATGTTACTGTAGAGGAGAAGGGATGCTCCTCCGCAACTTGAACGCCAGCCTGTTTCTACTCTTGCTGGTGAACAGGGCAGAAGGAAAGCACTATGAAAGGTTTTCATCTAGCCCCCCCAAAGGGGGCAGAGCTTAAAGGGTTTTTCCCACAAACAAAAGTTCAATAGATCTTGGAATAATAATAACTTCCACAATGGGATGTGGTTAAATAAAATGTTCCTGTGCTGAGATAATCTGTCAGATCTGCGGCTGCTGCCGCGCCTGATCCTGCCACCACGCCTGCCCTGTCAGACTATACTTACCGCGCTGCTCCGGCGGCGCGTCCTCTTCCTGTCCTGAGGTCCCGGCGCCGTCTCTCTACTCTGTTGGCGGCGCGCCCGTCGACGGACCTGTCGATGGACCTGCGCATGCGCCTAAAGCCGCGGCCGCGCACTCTGCTGGCTGTTTAGTGTATTACACCTGTTTGGACCATCTGCGGTCCAATCAGGTGCTATTTCCAGGTATATCATGGCGCCCTCCCTTAGTGGAGGCGCCTGATTATCGTGTGCTCCTGGGTTCACGTCCCTTGTGTGCTGTGCATGGTGTTAGGTCATTTTTGCAGCGTTTTTTCCCGCTGCGCTATTAACCCCTCTCTTTCTTTTCCCAGTGCTCCTGCTCCTTGCCCCGTTTTCCCTGTCCTCCGCCATCCTGGTTCTTCCTTCGCCTCCTGGTCCGTTCCTGCGTCCCCTGTTCCTATCCGTCCTGGTCCTTCCCTCTGGATTCCCTTACCTATATCCCGTATTTGTTCTCAGCTTCACCACGAGCCGTCCCTCTTGGCACCGGCTGTCGCGGCTCCAGACTCTCCGGGCCTGCCCCTAACAGCCCCTGTATAGGGGTCGGTTCCATCTGGTACTCCCCACCCGGGGGTAGTTCGATGCCGTGACCCAGAGGGTTCACTCCTGGAAGCTAGCCTACCAGTCCCTGCCTTACATAATCTTATAAATGTGCCCCTGCTGTGTACTGTGTAATGGCCGTGTCTGACTGTACAGGAACATGGTCTGATCATACCACATCTCCTGGGTATGAAAAAAACTATACAGTCATTACATCATGGGATCACAAATGATTCTTTCTTTGAAGTAAAACATTGTTTAAAAACAGGCAGGGAAATGTTTTATTCTCAAAAAGAATCAGCTGTTATCCCCTGCTGTAATATCTGTAAACTCTTTTGCTTCCTCCCCAGCCCATGAGATGTGGTATGATAACACCATGGGCCTGCACTGTCAAATAGACACTCTGCTAACTCATTATAGTAAATGGATCCCTAGGGGTTTCGTCTGAATCACGTCACTCTGCAGTTTTAGATGGAAATCCCAATGTAAGTGCTCAGCGTAGAGCGCCAGATAAATGTGATCCTAAATGTTTTGTAAACTGTTCCCAATAAAAGCTTTAACTCAATCCACAAAAAAGCCCCCACTCAGGTCTGTCATCTCTTCACGGAAATATAGGGGGCTTCCACGTTACTGGTAGTAAAATAGCTCTGGAAAAGCGAAATGGCTCCTTGCCCCTCAAAAGAAATTCCACAAATTCTGCGCTCCCAAATCTCCCCTCCCTTCTGAGCCCCACAGTGCACCTAAACCACCTATAGCGTTCACATGTTTGGCATTTCTGAAGCGATGAAAGCCCGCCTAACTTACAGGTGCATGTCTCCAGAAGCATGAGTTGGGCATAACGTACTGGTCACTATAAGGTACTGGTCACTACAGTGGCAGTTTGCAATTTTCACTGTGCAACACTCATTGCTGGCTGTTTCTGAAACACACCCATGAAGTCAAAATCGTCACTACGATACAGTGTCTTTCGAAAGTATTCGGCTCCCTGCAACTTTTCAACCTTTTCCCACATATCATGCTTCAAACATAAAGATATCAAATGTAAATTTTTGGTGAAGAATCAACAAGTGGGACACAATTGTGAAGTTGAACGAAATTTATTGGTTATTTTAAATCTTTGTGGAAATACAAAAACTGAAAAGTGGGGCGTGCAATATTATTCGGCCCCTTTACTTTCAGTGCAGCAAACTCACTCCAGAAGTTCATTGTGGATCTCTGAATGATTCAATGTTGTCCTAAATGACTAATGATGATAAATATAATCCACCTGCTCTGTGTTAATCTCATGGTTCTGTTTGAAGCACAGAGAGCATCATGAAGACCAAGGAACACAACAGGCAGGTCTGTGATACACTTGTGGAGAAGTTTAAAGCCTGATTTGGATACAAAATGATTTCCAAAACTTTAAACATCCCAAGGAGCACTGTGCAAGTGATCATATTGAAATGGAAGGAGTATCATACAACTGCAAATCTACCAAGACCCGACCGTCCCTCTAAACTTAAGGAGAAGACTGATCAGAGATGCAGCCAAGAGGCCCATGATCACTCTGGATGAACTGCAGAGATCTTCAGCTGAGGTGGGACAATCTGTCCATAGGACAACGATCAGTCGTACACTGCACAAATCTGGCCTTTATGGTGGAATGGCAAGAAGAAAGCCATTTCTCAAAGATATCCATAAAAAGTGTCGTTTAAAGTTTGCAACAAGCCACCTGGGAGACACACCAAACATGTGGAAGAAGATGCTCTGGTCAGATGAAACCAAAATGGAACTTTTTGGCAACAATGCCAAACGATATGTTTGGCGTAAAGGCAACACAGCTCATCACCCTGAACACACGATCCCCACTGTCAAACATGGTGGTGGCAGCATCATGGTTTGGGCCTGCTTTTCTTCAGCAGGGACAGGGGGAAGATGGTTAAAATTGATGGGAAGATGGATGGAGCCAAATACAAGACCATTCTTGAAGAAAACCTGTTGGAGTCTGCAAAAGACCAGAGACTGGGATGGAGATTTGTCTTCCAACAAGACAATGATCCCAAACATAAAGCAAAATCTACAGTGGAATGGTTCACAAATAAATGTATCCAGGTGTTAGAATGGCCAAGTCAACGTCCAGACCTAAATCCAATCGAGAATCTGTGGAAAGAGCTCAAAACTGCTGTTCACAAACGATCTCCATCCAACCTCACTGAGCTTGAGCTGTTTGCCAAGGAAGAATGGGCAAGAATTTCAGTCTCTCGATGTACAAAACTGATAGAGACATACCCCAAGCGACTTGCAGCAAAAGGTGGCGCAACAAAGTATTAAGTTAAAGGGGCTGAATAATATTGCACGCCCCACTTTTCAGTTTTTGTATTTCCACAAAAATTTAAAATAACCAATAAATTTTGTTCAACTTCTCAATTGTGTCCCACTTGTTGTTGAGACTGGAAGACCTGTATGTCCTAAACAGTGCCTTCACCCCCCCCCTTCCCATGAATCCCATAAAGAATACACAGCCAGGCCTGGATGGGTTGAACAGGTCGGTCACAGTTTATTAATTACCAAAGCAGAGAAGGGCAATTACATTTCGTAACGGGCGGCTCATGGCTGAGATCCTGTCAGTGATCGACAGGCGATTAGGCCAACGAGCGGTCACGAACCTTTGACCTCTTCTGCTAATCCGCTGTGACCTAGTTTTGCTAACAAAGTTTATACTAACACATAAATACATAACTCCGACGTACTTAAAGTGGCAGTTTTTCCATTGAAATATGTAAGGGAGGGAGGGTGGGACAACAGCTTCCAGTGACTGCCGGAGGGGAAAGGAAGTTGCTGACCAGAACACCTCGATTAAACCCCTGCAGGTGTGGCCGCAGATACCTTCCCCTCCGAGGTCACTGTGTTGTGAACGTGTTGGAAACGACTTCGGAGCTGAGGCTCCCTCTGGTGGTTGCTGAGGGTATTGAACCTATGTTGAACAGCAAAAGTCCACCACCTGTAAATGATGAATGGTTATCAGGGGGGACGGACTGGCCTGATATAAGTGAGCTGACCTCCCATGATCCTCGCCGGTGATCAATTGTTACTTCCTGGTCTTGGTTGGAAAACAGCTTGCTTTCTGCTGCCTCCTGCTGTCATTCAGATAAGGTACCTTCAGTTTTTTTTATCTGTGGTTTGATTTTTCCTTGTTTTTGTTGCCTTGCTTTTGAGTTCAGCCGGGTCCCCTTTGGGGGCTTGTCTCTGTTCTCTTTTTGTATTTGTTCATTTGCTCTGTTCCTGTGATTTTTTGCTGCTGGGTAGCTGCATGTTCACACTAGAGATCTTATATAGGTGGTCGAGACCGTGTGGTCTCAGCATTTTTGGAATTAGAAGTGTAGGAGTTTTTCCTAGGGTTTTGCTGGGTTGCAGACAGTATTCTCTCCTGTGCTGTCCTATCTAAACAGTTTTGGCCCCAGTGTTTGCTCAATCTATTTTCTGTCTGCGTTCGTGTTTTCATCTTGTCTAACCACCATTATATGTTATGGGGCTTCCTATTACTTTGGGGCTCAACTCCGGGGCAGTTAGCTTTCCTCTTTCCATCTTCAGGTGTAGCTAATCTCTCCGGCTGTGACGAGGCATCTAGGGCACCGTAGGAACGTCCCACGGCTGCTTCTAGTTGTGCGGTTAGTTTAGGGGTCTGCAACCTATTAGATCCCAACCTCTCTGGTGTTTGGCTGTCTTTGCGTTTTTTCCCTCCTCAGCTACCAAAACATAACACACTGAACAGCTGGACATCCCCAAATAGTACATCACCAATGGGAGTGGTGCGAGTGGGGGGTGAATTGGGCACGGACCGTATTTCACTAGCATCCATCTTATAGTCTTCCCAGTCAGATGCACCTTACTTAATCAGTACGTTGCCTGCCAGACTGGGAAGACCTGTATGTCCTAAACAGTGCCTTCACCCCCCCCCTTCCCATCAATCCCATAAAGAATACACAGCCAGGCCTGGATGGGTTGAACAGGTCGGTCACAGTTATATTAATTACCAAAGCAGAGAGGGGCAATTACATTTCGTAACGGGCGGCTCATGGCTGAGATCCTGTCCGTGATCGACAGGCGATTAGGCCAACGAGCGGTCACGAACCTTTGCCCTCTTCTGCTAATCCGCCACGGAGGATCCTGTGTATGACCTACACAGGACTCCGACCCCCACCCATCACCATTAGGGCCTGTTCAACCCCATCCTGCAGGCCGGACAAAAATATATCTAGGCCTATTTCCGTCAGGTGAACTCCGTCCGGTCTGAGTAATGCCGTGTTGTCTCCTTCCAGCTGGTGATGACGCACCACAATACCACATTTTTTCCTTACGAATTTTGCCATCCGTGCGTTTGAACTTTTTTCTTATTCGCTCTATGGCTTTTTTATCTCTTGCCCCCGCCATACGGCTCGAGGTGTCATTTGTGACCACACCAATACCATATCCTCAAATAAACAGGCAAAACGCTCGATGTCCATTGTCATCCATTTGTACAGATCAGTGATTTTACTTTTGCCAAGATCGTTGCCACCAACATGTAACACAATTATCACCGGGCTTTTCACCCTCCTGGAGATGTAAACCAATTCTTGAAACACCTGCCGCCATTGGAGGCCTCTTATCCCTCTCCAGTTGACTTCCAGACCTGGGAAGCCCTAGACTTTTTCCACCAGGCCGCAGCTCTGCCCTTTTTTCTGCCCAATAGACATACGAATGTCCTAAAACCCAAACTTCAACTCCTGAAAGAGATAAAATGTGTTACTTCAGCAGATCAGGTCTTATGTATCTAGCGAAGCATGCGGATTTCCATCGTCCCATCCTCTGCACCTCGGCTTCTGATACTCCGGCCCTAGCTGCCTCGGTGGCTGGCCCGATTCGAAAGGAATGCGTCCCGTATTCTTTTGGATTAGCCCCCGATCTTTTTAAACATGATGCAAAAATCGTCTGAAATTGATGCCTGGTAAGAGGAGTTTCAGCAAAAAGTGGATAAACCACCACAATATTCTCCCAATATAATAGATTCAGCAATAGAGAAAAAATATATAAAACATATTCTTTAATGTTTCCAAATGATAAGTGAATATAGTGAAATTAAAAATCACTCTATCAAAGTATCACAGACTATGTGCTCAAAAGTCCACAAATATCCACCATCGGACTCAAGTATCACAAAAGTCCACAAAGTTGCACTTGAGTCCGATGGTGGATATTTGTGGACTTTTGAGCACATAGTCTGTGATACTTTGATAGAGTGATTTTTAAATTCACTATATTCACTTATCATTTGGTAGCTTTTATTTGTAACATTAAAGGTTATGTTTTATATATTTTTTTCTCTGGTAAGAGGAGATCCATCTGTATGAGATAGAAAAAATTTGCCTTTGTGTCTTACTACTGCGTAACTTTTGACTATTTTAACCCCTTAATGTCCACTGACGTGCACAGTCCGTCATGGCAAGGTGCCAGTTCCGGCACCAGGACGGACTATGCACGTCATGCCTTTGATCTACCACTGCGTGTAAACACGCAGTGGTAGATCAGTGCCGACAGCTGTCACAGACAGCTGACAGGCACGGCAAGCGGTGCGGGGACCTTTGCCGTCGGTCCCCGCACTCACAGCGCTGTGATTGGTCAGTCAATCTGACTGACCAAACACAGCAGCGATCGCGCAGGAGAAGCTGAAATTTCAGCTTCCCCAGCGCGATCAGTGCAGGAGCCGGCGCTGCAGTGGCCAGGCTTCCTGCACTGACAGCCAGGAGCGGAGCCCCCACCGCCCCTGGCTGTTAACCCCCTAACTGCTGCGATCCAGCGCGATCGCAGAGCTCAGGGGGGGAGGCAGAGGGTCAGGAGCTCCCTCTGCCTCAGATCGGCACCCTGCACTGTATTTGCAGGGCCCGATCTCTGCCTTGATGACCCGGGGGTTGTCATGACAACCTCCGGGTCATTTAGCTACAGGAAGCTGCTGTGATCATGTCACAGCAGCTTTCCCCATAGGTACAATGCATTGCAATGCTGGAGCATTGCAATGCATTGTAACTGCAATCAAAAGTAAAATAAGTGAAAGTCCCATAAAGGGACAAGTTGAAAAAAATCTTTTTTAAAAAAAATTGTAAAAAAAATATTAAAAAATAATTCAAAAAAAAATCCCCTAAAAAATACACATTTTTATGTAATAAAAAAAATAAAAAACAAAAAAAATACACGTTAGGTATCGCCATGTCCTTAAAAATCCCATCTATAAAAGCGTAACCCTAGTTAACCCCTTCAGTGAAAGCCGTAAAAAAAAAAAAAAAAAGTAGTAAATTATACTTTTTCCAAGCGGTATCATCATACCGCTTGGAAAAAGTGCAATAACACGCGATCAAAAAGTCAGATATAAATAATCATGGTACCGCTGAAAACGTCATCTTGTCTCGCAAAAAACAAGCCGCTATATAGCATCATCAGCGAAAAAATAAAAAAGTTATAGCTCGCGGAATAAACTGATGCAAAAATAATTATTTTTTCTATAAAATTCTTTATTGTGTAAAAAACGCCAAAACATAAAAAAAATATATAAATGAGGTATCGCTGTAATCGTAGTGACCTAAGAATGAAGCTGCTTTATCAATTTTACCACACGCGGAACGGGGGAAAAAAAAAAAAAAAAAAACAATTCCTGAATTGCTGGTTTTTGTTCTTTCTGCTTCCACAAAAATCGGAATAGGAAGCGATCAAAAAACGTTATGTGCCCGAATATGGTACCAATAAATACGTCAGCTCGTCCCGCAAAAAATAAGCCCACAGATAACTCTGTCGGCCGAAATATGGAAAAATTATAGCTCTCAAAATACGGCGATGCAAAAAATTCTTACAAAAATTATTCCAAAAAAAAGCATCTTTTAGAGTGTGACAGAAGCTAAACATGAAAAAAGGGTGTAAATCTGGTATCGCTGTAATCGCACCGATCCGAGGAATAAAGTTGCCTAATCACTAATACCGCACGAGGAACGGCGTAAAAAAGAAAACCAATTCTTCACCTTTTGTAGATTTGTTCATTGTGCCTCCCAAAGATCGCAGTAAGGCGATCACAGTGGTTCCCCCCGCATATGGGGTATCAGCGTACTCAGGACAAAATGCACAATAGCTTTTGGGGTCCTATTTCTCCTGTTACCCTTATAAAAATAAAAATTTGGGGGCAAAAAGGTCATTTTTGTGGAAAAAAATATGATTTTTTTTATTTTCACGGCTCTACGTTATAAACTTCTGTGAAGCCCTTGGGGGTTCAAAGTGCTGACCACACATCTAGATAAGTTCCTTGGGGGGTCTAGTTTGCAAAATGGGGTCATTTGTGGGGGGTTTCTACTGTTTAGGCACATCAGGGGCTCTCCAAGCGCGACATGACACCCGCAGACCATTCCATCAAAGTCTGCATTTAAAAACGGTGCTCCTTCCCTTCCGATCTCTGCCATGCGTCAAAATAGTGGTTCCCCCCCACATATGGGATATCAGCGTACTCAGGACAAATTGCACAATAGCTTTTGGGGTCCTATTTCTCCTGTTACCCTTATAAAAATAAAAATTTGGGGCAAAAAGATTATTTTTGTGGAAAAAAATATGATTTTTTTATTTTCACGGCTCTACGTTATAAACTTCTGTGAAGCACTTGGGGGTTCAAAGTGCTCACCACACATCTAGAAAAGTTCCTTGGGGGGTCTAGTTTCCAAAATGGAGTCACTTGTGGGGGGTTTCTACTGTTTAGGCACATCAGAGGCTATCCAAACGTGACATGACACCCACAGACCATTCCATCAAAGTCTGCATTTGAAAAAGGCGCTCCTTCCCTTTCGAGCTCTGCCATGCGTCAAAATAGTGGTTTACCCCCACATATGGTGTATCAGCGTACTCAGGACAAATTGCACAATAACTTTTGGGGTCCTGTTACCCTTTGGAAAATAACAATTGGGGGTGGAAAGATCATTTTTGTGGAAAAGATATGATTTTTTTATTTTACTGCTCTACGTTATAACCTTCTGTGAAGCCCTTGGGGGTTCAAAGCTCTCACCACACATCTAGATAAGTTCCTTGGGGGGTCTAGTTTCCAAAATGGGGTCACTTGTGGGGGGTTTCCACTGTTTAGGCACACAGGGACTCTCCAAATACGACATGGCGTCCAATCTCAATTCCAGCCAAAAAAGTCAAATGGCGCTGCTTCCCTTCCGAGCTCTGCCATGCGCCCAAATAGTGGTTTACCCCCACCTATGGGGTATCAGCGTACTCAGGACTAATTGCACAATAAATTTTGGGGTCCTTTTATCCTTTGGAAAATAAAAATTGGGATGAAAAGATCATTTTTGTGGAAAAAATATGATTTTTTAATTTACGGCTCTACGTTATAACCTTCTGTGAAGCGCTTGGGGGTTAAAAGCTCTCACAACACATTTAGATAAGTTCCTTGGGGGGTCTAGTTTCCAAAATGGGGTCACTTGTGGGGGTTTCCACTGTTTAGGCACACAGGGACTCTCCAAATGCGACATGGCGTCCAATCTCAATTCCAGCCAAAAAAGTCAAATGGCGCTGCTTCCCTTCCGAGCTCTGCCATGCGCCCAAATAGTGGTTTACGCCAACACATGGTATATCGGTGTACTCTGGAGAAATTGTACAACAAATATTGTGGTTCATTTTCTCCTGATACCCTTGACAAAATTTAAAAAAATTGTGTCGAAAGAAAAATTTTGGGAAAAAAAGTTAAATGTTCATTTTTTCCTTCCACATTGCTTCAATTCTTGTGAAGTACCTAAAGGGTTAATAAACTTCTTGAATGTGGCTTTGAACACGTTGAGGGGTGCAGTTTTTAGAATGGTGTCACTTTTGGGTATTTTCTGTCATATTGACCCCTCAAATTCACTTCAAATGTGAGGTGGTCCCTAAAAAAATGGTTTTGTAAATTTTGTTGGAAAAATGAGAAATTGCTGGTCAACTTTTAACATTTATAACTTCGTAACAAAAAAAATTTTGGTTCCAAAATTGTGCTGATGTAAAGTAGACATGTGGGAAATGTTATTTATTAACTAATTTTTGTGACATATCTCTCTGATTTAATGGCATAAAAATTAAAAGTTTGAAAATTGCAAAATTTTCAAAATTTTTGCCATATTTCCATTTTTTTCATAAAAAAACGCAAGTTATATTGAAGAAATTTTACCACTATCATGAAGTACAATATGTCACGAGAAAACAATCTCAGAATCGCCAAGATCCGTAGAAGCGTTCCAGAGTTATAACCTCATAAAGAGACAGTGGTCAGAATTGTAAAAATTGGCCTGGTCTTTAACCTACAAAATGGCTTGGTCATTAAGGGGTTAAGCGGGCATACTAGGCCATCTGTTGATTTAACCAGCACCCACGTGCCCCTCCGGGTTGGATCACACTTGGATTTTCGCACTCGGATGCGGAGAGCGTCGCTACATATGACTGTCCTCGTTAATCAAACCGCCTTCTGACACGCTTTTTGAACGAAGTAACAACTCACTGATACGCAGTGCGCCAAAAAAAGCGATAGCGAAAGCTGCTGAGATGAGGGTTGCATCGTATTGTGATTTGCAGATCGATGGGGATATTGAGATAATGTTATGCAATAGTGTGAGTGAAATGGACGACGGCATTCTAGACTTGGCTGAAGCCTTTTACACCCTTTGATGGCTTGCCTGATGAAAAAGAGTTTTGTTACGTCGGCCCACCCGATTAGTTGAAAAAAGAAGGCTAATCCCGACAATTTCCTTTGCGCTGACGCTCCCGCATTTCTAAGCCGAACCAAAAATTCTGCTGTCACTACTCCTCTTGCGCGGTCACACCTATCTACTGGCCTCCCCTGAACTAATGAGCACCATTCCTCCCAAGCCTTACTATAAACCTGCCAGGTAGCCGGAGAAGCAGAGGCGCGGATTAAGGGCATTAGTGATTGGCCACTTTGTCCCAAAGGGACGGCGGACACTGAATACCCGTCGGTTGCACGCTGGGAAGCTGGATTCTGAAGGCCTGCCAATCGAAAGATAAAAGTGGGTTAATCAAATTATCATCTACCTCCGCCACTACTGTGGCTCGACACTGTTATGATCTGCTACAAGCACTAAGGAAAGGTGGGAATTCTGTCCCTACAATAGGACTGAGCTGGATCCCTACGATGTAACGGGGAACCTGATCCTGCGACCAGACCCGCTAAAGTCCTCAGCTAGTCTGAACGAAGACCTATAGTTGCGAGGGAGGAATCCCTACAAGATCTAGGGACTGGGTGAAAAGGTGGACACCTCCTAACAGAAAGTGTAGCAGGGAATATAAAACAGAAAACAAATACTAAGAGATCCTAAGATCAAGCAAAACTGACAGAGTAAGGCACCTAAGCACCCGGCTAGCTTAAGAGTAGATAATACAATGAAGTCCAGCAAAGCCAGAAGGGCGGAGCCAGACTAAATAGGGTAAAAAGGTCATGTGACCAGCAAACTGAAACAAAATCTAACAAGAGGGTTCTAACAGTACCCTCCCTTCAAAGAGGATCCTCCGGATCCCCTAGGACTTAGGCTTATCTGGAAACCTCTTGTGAAACGCTCTAACAAGTCTAGACGCAGAAACATCATCCGCCCTCACCCATGAGTTATCCTCGGGTCCATAACCCTTCCAAGCGACGAGGTACTGCAAACTCCCTCTATACCGTCTAGAATTTAGGATGCGGGAAATCTCATATTGCCCGTCCTCCACCACCAGGGGAACAGTAGCCGAGACGTCTCCATCTGAGACCTCAGCTTTTTTCAAGAGAGAAACATGAAACACCGGATTAATCTTCCAGGAGGTAGGAAGCTCCAACTTAACAGCAGATTGGTTAATAACCTGAAGCACCTTAAAGGGCCCTACAAACTTGGGACCCAATTTCTTAGACGGAATCCTCAAGCGCAGATTCTTAGAGGACAACCAAACCATGTCACCAATAGCAAACAAAACCTCTTGTCTTTTTCTATCAAAATACACTTTGGATCTTTTGTTAGCCTCCTGAAGATTACCACGCACATCAGTCCAAACTCTCTCCAAAACAGCAGAAAAATTCTCCTCTTCAGATACAGCCGATCCCAACTTGGAAAATGACCCAAAAGACGGATGTCTCCCAGTACAACAAAAAAAGGCGAACAACCAGCAGAAGCGGATGTATGATTGTTAAGAGCAAACTCAGCAAGTGGCAGAAACTCAGACCACCCCTCTTGATTATCAGTCACAAAACAACGCAAGAACTGCTCAACATCCTGGTTTTTCCTTTCTGTCTGGCCATTAGACTTAGGATGATATCCGGAAGAAAACGACAAATGAACTCCCAACCTGTCACAAAAAGCGCGCCAAAAACGAGCCACAAACTGAGGTCCCTATCGGAAACAATATCAGTAGGAACGCCATGTAGTTTGACTATCTCCTTGACAAAGGCCTTAGCGAGAGTCTTAGCGCAGGGCAGTTTGATGAAAGGAACCAAGTGACACATCTTGCTAAAACGGTCCACGACCACCCAGATGACAGTGAAACCCTCAGAGGGGGGAAGGTCAGTAATAAAGTCCATAGCCAAATGTGTCCAAGGTGCACTAGGGACCTCCAGAGGGCAAAGCAACCCCGCAGCAGGAGTATGAGAAGACTTAGATCTAGCACACACAGTGCTTTGACGCACCCACTTAGTGACTTCCTTCTGCCATCCTGGCCACCAAAAACTGCGACCCACAAGTCTCTTGGTCTCAGAGATTCCAGGATGACCTGCCAACCGAGAGTCATGACATTCAACAAACAAATCTCTCCTCAGGGTACCAGGCACAAACAACCTCCCATGCGGCGTGTTAGATGGGGCATTCTCCTGTGCTTTAAGAATCTCATCTTCCAACACGGAGTCCAAAACAGCAATAACAACCCCCTCTTGCAAGATGTTCTCCTCCTCCTCCTCAGTACCCACCATAGGAGAAAAGCTGCGAGACAAAGCATCAGCTTTAACATTTTTAGTACCTGGGATGTAAGTAACGGTAAAATTAAACCGTGAGAAAAACAGTGCCCGCCTAGCCTGACGGGCATTCAAGCGTTTGGAAGCATCAAGGTAGATCAGATTTTTATGATCGGTGAAGACTTGAATAGGAAATTCCGCTCCCTCCAAAAAATGACGCCAGTGTTCAAATGCGAGTTTAATTGCCAACAATTCCCGATTACCGATATCATAATTTAGTTCAGACTCAAAAAATTTCTTTGAAAAAAAAGCACAGGGATGTACTCCATCCGTCTTTGCCTGAGACAACACCGCGCCGACCCCCACAGAAGAAGCATCAACCTCAACCAAAAAATGGTTTAGTCACATCAGGCTGCGTAAGGATGGGAGCAGAGCTGAACCTCTTCTTTAGCAACACAAAAGCCTCAATGGCCTCAGTAGTCCACTGAACCGCATCAGCACCTTTCCTGGTGAGATCGGTCAGAGGTTTGGCAATCACAGAAATTTTTTTTATGAATTTTCTATAATAATTGGCGAACCCCAAAAACCTCTGTATTGATTTCACACCAATAGGTCTAGGCCAATCCTGCACAGCTTGCACTTTCACTGGGTCCATCTCAAAACCTTCACTGGAGACAATGTAGCCCAAAAAACTAAGTCTCTGTACAGCGAACTCACATTTTTCTAGTTTTTCAAAAAGTGAATTATCACTCAGTAACTGTAATACTTCACGCACACTCCTCCAATGAGACTCCAAATCTGATAAATAAATCAAAATGTCATCCAAATACACAACCACATTTCTGCCGATCAAAGGTCTAAGGATGTCATTAATAAGATTCTGAAAAAATGCCGGAGCACTGGAAAGTCCAAAGGGCATGACCAGATTCTCAAAATGACCCAGTGGAGTGTTAAACGCAGTCTTCCATTCATCCCCCTCCTTCATGCGCAACAAATTGTATGCCCCTCGAAGATCAATTTTCGAGAACCACTTGGCCCCCACTAACTGATTAAACAAATCAGGAATCAATGGCAGTGGGTAAGGATTGCGTACAGTAATCTTATTAATCTCACGAAAGTCTAGACAAGGCCGTAAACCGCCGTCCTTTTTTTTAACAAAAAAAAATCCAACCGCCACAGGAGATTTGGAAGGCCTAATGTGACCGGCGGCCAAGCTTGTCTGTATGTATTCCTCCAAAGCCTTTCTCTCAGGAATAGTCAAATTAAATAAACGACTTTTAGGAAGAGTCGCTCCAGGGACAAATTCAATTGCACAATCATAATCTCTATGAGGAGGCAATACCTGCGATTCCTTATCAGAAAAAACTTTCCAAAAATCCTGAATAGGTACAGGTAACTCCCCCTTAACTACAGCAGCAATACGCCCGTTACAACACTTGTCATAACAATTGGGACTTCAGGACTTAACTTCATTGGTAGACCAATCCAGTACCGGATTGTGCAATTTTAACCAGGGTAACCCCAAAATCACCGGTGAGGGCAAATTATTCAAAACTACCAAATCCAAATTCTCTTGATGAACACCATTAATAGTAAGAGGAAATTCACAGATATGGTGAGTAACATTTTTCAAGGGAGAACCATCCACAGACACCACATTAATAGGGGAAGACAGAAGTTTGGGTTTTAATTTTAGTTTTTCCAAAAATTTCCCATCAATCACATTGAGAGTTGAACCACAATCCACAAATACCCAAAACTCCATTAATTCCTCCTCAACAGCAGTGGTAGCAGAAAGAAAGACACCTTTATTGTTTAAACAAGCTATGCGGGCAAAACTGACCTCATTTTTTTTTTTCTCTTTATTCATTCGAAGCGCACAGTTCTTAATGAAATGCTCAGATTTACCACAATAGTAACACAAACCTTGAGCAAATCTGCGTTCTTTTTCTCGAGAGTGAGGTGCCATTGCTCCAATTTCCATCGGCTCTGCAATGTCAGTACATTCCTTCTCCAAACTTGGAGCTGACAAGGCGGATTTACTCTCATTAACCCTTGCACGCAGTCTCCTATCCACCCGTATGGCTAATTGCATAGCCTCTTGCAAGTTACCAGGTATGGGATAAGCAATCAGCAAATCTTTAACCCTCTCACTTAACCCTGCAAGAAATAAACTTTTCAAAGCTGAATCGTTCCAGCCCACCTGAGTGGACCACCTTCGGAAGTGAGTACAATATTTTTCCACATTACCTGATCCCTGTCTCAAACGTCTCAATTCTGTCTCAGCTGATGAAACACGATCCGGATCGTCATACAATAACCCCAAAGCAGAAAAAAAACTATCCACTGATCTAAAGCATGGATCACTAGGCTGCAGAGAAAAGGCCCAGTCCTGAGGTTCTTTGCGCAAAAGTGACATTATGAACCCTATGCGCTGTGATTCATCACCAGAGGATCTGGGTCTCAAACGGAAATACAACAAGCAAGCATTTTTAAAAGAAAAAAAATCTTGTTGTTCACCAAAAAATAAATCAGGCAAACGTACCTTTGGCTCCACGAAATGTGCTCCAAAACAACTACTCACGTGTTGCTTTATCTCAGCCACCTCCAGAGAAAGTCCCTGCAGGCGTTAAACCAAATCCTGAACCGAAACCATGATGAAACAGAAAATCTTTCCTTACAGATTTTTTTTTTTTTTTCTTTGGGCTGGACTTACTGTTATGATCTGCTACAAGCACTAAGGAAAGGTGGGAATTCTGTCCCTACAATAGGACTGAGCTGGATCCCTACGATGTAACGGGGAACCTGATCCTGCGACCAGACCCGCTAAAGTCCTCAGCTAGTCTGAACGAAGACCTATAGTTGCGAGGGAGGAATCCCTACAAGATCTAGGGACTGGGTGAAAAGGTGGACACCTCCTAACAGAAAGTGTAGCAGGGAATATAAAACAGAAAACAAATACTAAGAGATCCTAAGATCAAGCAAAACTGACAGAGTAAGGCACCTAAGCACCCGGCTAGCTTAAGAGTAGATAATACAATGAAGTCCAGCAAAGCCAGAAGGGCGGAGCCAGACTAAATAGGGTAAAAAGGTCATGTGACCAGCAAACTGAAACAAAATCTAACAAGAGGGTTCTAACAGACACCATATATTGTTTTTTAAGCATAGCAGTGCTAACCGACGTAACAGAGCAAGTGTAGGCAAGGATGTGGTTGACATGTGGTTCAAGCTCTTAGCGGTTGTCGTATTTTTTGTTTGAAACCGAATATTTGCATTCATCAACAGCTTGGCCCAAATCTCTATAGCTGCAACTATCGAGAAAATTTCCCACAGTGCTGGATCTTGTCCCCAGCTCGATGTGGTCCATAGCTCTGGCCAATTGCTTCTGCACCATTGGTCTTTGTAGACCGCTGCAAAACCGTGTTCTTTATTCCACCCAACTGTGAGCCCTATGTCTTCATTTGACGTTTCGTTAAACATGACACATGTATGACCATTGTATGATTCCAGGAATGTTTTCCAAACTAACATGTCAGCTTTTAACGAGCGCGTTAATCTGATTCTATGGCCGGGCTGAGAAATTCCCTTTGTTGCCAACGATAATCTGCGAGAGAAGGTTCTGCCGACCGGCATTACGCGGCTGGCAAATGTCAACAGGCCCAGTAGGGCCTGCATCTGCTGAAGGGTGACATTTTTAACTGTACAGAAGCTTTCCAGCATCTGAAGTGTTTTTTGTATTTTTTCAGAAGGTAACCTGAAAACCATCGAATTGGTGTCTATTTCAATGCCCAAAAAAGATAAAACGTTACACGGTCCAATTGTTTTTTCAGGGGATAGCGGGACACCGAAATGACGCGATATTAGTTTAAATGTTGTTAGCAGGTAAAAACAGAGTTTGGAATTTCTTGGACCGACGAACAAAAATTCGTCGAGGTAATGAATCAAAGAATTACTGTCTGTTTCATGGCGGACGACCCAATCCAGAAACGTACTGAATAACTCAAAATAGTGACACGAAATTGAACATCCCATCGGCAGGCACATATCAAAATAATAGTGCTGTTCTACTTCGCATCCTAACAAGTGGTAACATTCGGGATGAACCGGTAAAAGGCGAAATGCCGATTCTATGTCTGATTTAGCTAGCAGAGCGCCGGGCCCTGCAGTTCGGACTAAATCTACGGCCTTGTCAAAAGACGCGTATGTGACAGAGGATTCCTCTGGGGGTATAGCATTGTTAACGTATTCGCCCTTTGGGTGAGAAAGGTGATGGATTAGCCGATATTTACCTGGTTCTTTTTTCGGAATAATGCTTAAAGGCGATATTTTGATGTTGTTGAAGGGCAGCGACTGAAATGGACCCGCCATTCTACCTAGCTCGACTTCCTTTCTTATTTTTTGGTTTAGGATTTCGGGGAATTCTCTTGCTGATTTTAGGTTATTGGCAACTGTTGGTGTTCTGGTAGGTTTGAAGGGATAAAGAAACCGTCTGTAAAGCCGGAGTGTAGTAGCCGAGCCGCTTCCTTATTGGGATAGAGATCTAGCCAGGGGCCCATCGCGGCTACGCTCACCGGGGTTTTGCCTTATGGGCGCTCTATTTTTTGACGAGTACACCTAGCAGCTGGGTGTCCTCCCCCGCAGGTTGAGCAGTCGTGTCTAAACTTACAAAGTGTTTGGAAACGGCAGTTTCACCTGTTAAATAGCCAGCAGGCCCCGGGTTTTCATACGATCACCGAGTGTTGACCTGCGGAGTGTTATAAAAAAAATAACCCTTCTCACTTCTTTAAGTAAGAGCACGGTGAGGATAAAAAGTAGAATATTGACTTGTATGGATAAAACAAAACTTGTTTAATGTTCATTCAGAAAAAGTTATTCCAAAAATGAAGAAAAGTAAGTTCATAGCACACAAAAATAAGTACAAAAGAAAACAAGCATTCAATGGTTCTTACATATGGTCTTGAGGCATGATGTGGTCCGTGTTGGAGATTCTCAAGGTGTGAGATATATGCCTGAACAGGAGTCGGATCGGTTTATATTCTATTTCAACCCATAGACTTACATTGGTTTCTATTTTCTCCTGTCTTATAACCACAAATAGTGATTTACTGCTAAGTTCGTTCTTTTACCATATTAGAAGAACATTAGTAACTTACTAGTAACTTATGGAATATGCATTAGTTATTTATATGATACCTTATTTTGAAAAACTTAAGCCTATGGCCTATGACCTTTGGAACTATTTACTACCTCCAAATAGTCACAAATTGACAGTTCTGACAAGAGACTTATAATCCTGACAACCAGGGAACAGATGTTTCTACCAATGTCCTCAGAATAGCTCATTCATTCACTAACCAGAGTCTCTGCTTGCTAATTGGACTCCATATGTATATGTTCAATGATCTATATTTTATTATTATTAAAATACTAATATTTTACATGGAGTAATTAGTGGTCGCCGAAGAAATGGGGGACTGCTTCTGCGCTAGCATCAATCGTATCCACACCTCTGTCGCTTTAAACCCCCCATCCTAGATCGGGCTGTAGGGCCAGGCGCCTGCGGAAGTCCTCATCGTATGTTCGCCAAGAGTAACCGCCATGCGACTTATATGTATTATATATCATATCCTGATATATGAACAGTTCGGAGCATCGTTCCGGATGCTTCTGGCCCATAACACAGCCCAATACTGCGAACGCCTGTTGCCAATTATTCATGTTTTGCGCTAATTTAGATCTACCTCTATCATATATCCCCCCTCCAGTCCTCCTATCTATATCAACGTTCTGTTGATCGGCTGACAATAACAACCATATGTCAACTAGTCATTATTCCCAATTTTTTTCTTTGTTTCCTGGTCTAAGTGTGCACCAAGCAGGCTGATCCCGCAGTAAAAACCTTCTTTGTTCAAACTCGCTGACTGAAGCGTAGTGTTGCTTTCAGCTGTACCGCTTGGTTGCGGTAAGTGTTGCATCAGCTCCTTAATCGCTGAGGATAGCTCGTTCTCCCTTGAAATCAAACCGTTTAACATTAGATACTCATTGTTATTTGAACACTCACCGCTGTGTGCCGCAGGAGGAGTGATGACCGATGCTGGTGGAACCCTGGCTCCCGCTGGCGCAGGAGGGGTGAATATCCAAGCTGGAGGAACTCCGGCTCCTGCTAGGGCGATAGACTGGTTAGTGCGGTGGCTAGAAGGCCCGGGGGAAGGAGAAGTGTCTTCCCGTCTGAAAGCCACATTTGAACCGTGAAATGGAATATTGTGCGCTAGAACCGGAGAGAAGCCAGGTGATGGCGGAACTCCAGCTCCGTTTTGCGCTAGAGCCGGAGTGAAGCCTAGTGATGGCGGAACTCCAGCTCCGTGCTGCGCTAGAGCAAGAGTGAAGCCTAGTGATGGCGGAACTCCTGCTCCGTGTTGGTTGGTGGTCTGATGGTTGTAAAGGCTGGAAGCACTGGGGGATGGGTGTCCCGGCTGATAGCCTCTGAAGGGGCACGTGACTTTTGGTGTTCGCTGCGTGACGATGTCGCCTATCGGGCCACCGCGATGCCTCGGATTCTCCTGATGTGGACGTGGATTGTGATGCGCGATATCCGTGCCGACTAGTATTAGAAACGCGCCTGCGATCACCGCGTGGCGGGCGACTCTTAGAGGGGTGGTGAGACTGATCGAGGGAATCTTCGAAGGACTACGCCATCGTCTGTTGCGGTTATCTGTGGTGCTCGGGGCTTGCGAATACGCATTTGGGGGCAGGGGTGGGTTACTGGCCATAGCCGGTAACGGTGTGCTGTTAGGCAGGGGTGAGTTAGTGGCGTTACGGGTATATGGGATGGCGGGGGTTAATAACGTCTCTTTCTTAGGTATTTGGGCTGGGGGGGCTGATGTAGATGAGCTGTTGGTGTTTGGTGCTAACACTGTGTTAGACCGAGCAGAGCGCTATACAGCGGGATTATGCACTGTAAGACCGATCCCCAGGCTCCCAGGGTGGATTGATTTAAATCACGCCGATTTAAATCAACGATTTAAATCATGATTTAAATCAAATTATTTTTTCTATTTAAATCAGATCGATTTAAATCGTGATTTTAATCATGATTTAAATCACTGATTTAAATCAAAAGATTTTTTTAATATAAATCACGATTAAAATCTAAAACTTTCAATCATTGTTCAATTAACTCCACACTTCTAGCTTGGTTTCACTTTCTGTAGCTTGGTTTCAGTTTCTTTTTCCATTCAGTTGACATGCCCAAACTTGTTGGATAGTCAGTCAGCAGTACTTGGCTGTAGTAACAATCAAACTTCAGAAGTGATCTGCGTGAGCTATGGCAGGTCGTAAGAGAGACCCTATTTGGGTTCATTTTGTTGAGATGCCAGCAGAGCTTGGAAAGAAAGGTGGGAGAGCAAAGTGCAAATACTGTCAAAAGGATATCCAAGGACTTGTTTGCCGTTTGAAATCACATTATGAAAACTGCAACCAGAAGGGAAATGAAGATGTTGATAGTGATACAACTAATGTCAATGAACCCCCACAGCTTCTTATGCACCAGGACCCTAGCACTAGTGGTAAGTCTGGCAATTACAACCTATTTTAACAGACATTTTACTGGGATGGTTAAAGTCTATGAAAAGAAACATTTCTAGCACTAGTTCTGGACTATAGAATTTAAATTTATGTTAAGGCAATATTTCACAGAAGATTAACGTTAAGTAAAAATAAGAGTGTGTATACGCCTATTTTTTTTTTTTATTGTAGGCTACAATTCACTTTTGAAGTCTGCCAAATTGACCATTTTTTTAAAAAAACATTTTTAAAACTTTT
>JARQOD010000002.1:401386323-401425383 GCA_033576555.1 Oophaga sylvatica
TGGCGAGATTTTGTCGGTGGCTAGCAAAACCGACATACTGTATACTGGATCCAAATGATAGTTTTTAAATCACAAAAGAAAGAATAGATATATACACATAGAATACATATATATATAATATATATATATATATAATATGTGTGTCATTGAGACAATATATATATATATATATATATAATATATATATATACAGTCATGGACAAAAGTTTTGAGAATGACACAAATATTAATTTTTACAAAGTCTACTGCTTCACTTTTTCTAATGGCAATTTGCATATACTCCAGAATGTTATAAAGAGTGATCAGCTTAACAGCAATTACTTGCAAAGTCAATATTTGGCTAGAAAATGAACTTTATCCCCCAAAACACATTTCAACATCATTGCAGCCCTGCCTTAAAAGGACCAGCTAACCTCTTTTCAGTGATTGCTCCATTAACACAGGTGTGTGTGTTGATGAGGACATGGCTGGAGATCAATCTGTCATGATTAAGTAAGAATGACACCACTGGACACTTTAAAAGGAGGCTGGTGCTTGGCATCATTGTTTCTCTTCTGTTAACCATGGTTATCTCTAAAGAAACACGTGCAATCATCATTACAATGCACAAAAATGGCCTAACAGGGAAGAGTATCGCAGCTAGAAAGATTGCACCTCAGTCAACAATCTATCGCATCATCAAGAACTTCAATGATAGAGGTTCCATTGTTGCCAAAAAGGAGCCAGGGCGCCCAAGAAAGACCAGCAAGCGCCAGGACCGTCTCTTAAAAGTGTTTCAGCTGCGGGATCGGGCTACCAGCAGTGCAGAGCTTGCTCAGGAATGGCAGCAGGCAGGTGTGAGTGCATCTGCACGTACTGTGAGGCGGAGACTCTTGGAGCAAGGCCTGGTCTCAAGGAGGGCAGCAAAGAAGCCACTTCTCTCCAGAAAAAACATCATGGACAGACTGATATTCTGCAAAAGGTACAGGCAGCGGACTGCTGAGGACTGGGGTAAAGTTATTTTCTCTGATGAATCCCCTTTTCGATTGTTTGGGACATCAGGAAAACGCCTCATTCGGAGAAGACAAGGTGAGCGCTACCACCAGTCTTGTCTCATGCCAACTGTTAAGCATCCTGAAACCATTCATGTGTGGGGTTGCTTCTCAGCCAAGGGAATCGGCTCTCTCACAGTCTTGCCTAAAAACACAGCCATGAATAAAGAATGGTACCAGAATGTCCTCCAAGAGCAACTTCTCCCAACCCTCCAAGAGCAGTTTGGCGATCAACAATGCCTTTTCCAGCATGATGGAGCACCTTGCCATAAAGCAAAGGTGATAACTAAATGGCTCAGGGAACAAAACATAGAGGTTTTGGGTCCATGGCCTGGAAACTCCCCAGATCTTAATCCCATTGAGAACTTGTGGTCAATCATCAAGGGACGGGTGGACAAACAAAAACCTAAAAATTCTGACAAAATGAAAGCATTGATTGTGCAAGAATGGACTGCTATCAGTCAGGATTTGGTCCAGAAGTTGATTGAGAGCATGCCAGGGAGAATTGCAGAGGTCCTGAAGAAGAAGGGTCAACACTGCAAATATTGACTTGCTGCATTAACTCATTTTAACTGTCAATATAAGCTTTTATAACTCATATGTTTGCAATTATCATAGAATCATAGAATGGTAGAGTTGGAAGGGACCTCCTGGGCCATCTGGTCCAACCCCCTGCTCAAAGCAGGATTCTCTAAATCATCCCAGACAGATGTCTGTCCAGCCTCTGTTTGAAGACTTCCATTGAAGGAGAACTTACCTCCTCTCGTGGCAGCCTGTTCCACTCCTTGATCACCCTAACTGTCAAAAAGTTTTTTCTAATATCTAATCTGTGTCTCCTCCCATTTAGTTTCATCCCATTGCTTCTAGTCTTTCCTTGTGCAAATGAGAATAAAGATGATCCTTCTACAATGTGACAGCCCTTGAGATATTTGTAGACAGCTATTAAGTCTCCTCTCAGTCTTCTTTTTTGCAAGCTAAACATTCCCAAATCCTGCAACCGTTCCTCATAGGACATGGTTTGCAGACCGGTCACCATTCTGGTGGCTCTTCTTTGAACTTGCTCCAGTTTGTTGATGTCTTTTTTAAAATGTGGTGACCAAAACTGGACACAGTATTCCAGATGAGGTCTGACCAAAGAGGAGTAGAGGGCAATAATGACCTCACGTGATCTAGACTGTATGCTTCTGTTGATACATCCTAGAATTGTATTTGCCTTTTTTGCTGCTGCATCACACTGTTGACTCATGTTCAGTCTGTGATCAATTAGTATACCCAAGTCTTTTCACATGTGCTGTTACTTAGCCCTATTCCTCCCATTTTGTATATGCTTTTTTCATTTTTATTGCCCAGATGTAGTACTTTGCATTTTTCCCTGTTAAAAACCATTCTGTTAGTTGCTGCCCACTGCTCCAGTTTATTTATATCTTTTTGAATCCTCTCTCTCTCTTCTCTAGTATTAGCTACCCCTCCTAGCTTTGTGTCATCAGCAAATTCGATCAGTTTACCCTCAATTCCTTCATCTAAATTGTTGATAAAGATGTTGAACAATACTGGGAACAAAACAGAGCCTTGTGGTACCCCACTTGAGACATTCGTCCAACTGGATGTGCAGCCATTTACGACCACTCTTTGAGTCCGATCACTAAGCCAGTTATGAATCCACCTAACAGTTGCCTTGTCCATTCCATACTTAGTCATTTTTTCAATAAGGATTGTGTGAGATACTTTGTCAAATGCTTTGCTGAAGTCAAGATATACTATATCTACAGCATTTCCCTGATCCACCCAGTCAGTGATTCTGTCATAGAAGGAAATTAAGTTAGTCTGACATGACTTATTAGTTACAAACCCATGCTGACTCTGTTTAATCACTTCATTCTTATGCAGGTACTTACATACATGTTCTTTAATAATTTGTTCAAAGATCTTTCCTGTTGTAGAAGTCAGACTCACCGGCCTGTAGTTCCCTGGGTCCACCTTCTTCCCCTTTTTGAAGATAGGAACAACATTTGCTCTTCTCCAGTCTTCTGGGACTTCTGTTCTCCAAGAATTTTCAAAGATTATGGACAGTGGTTCAAGAATTTCTTCTGCTATCTCCTTCAGTATTCTGGGGTGTAATTCATCTGGACCTGGAGACGGACCTGGAGACTTGAATTCATTTAGCTTAGCTAAGTGTTTCCTCACTGTCTTTCTGTTTATAGATATCCTGGATTCTTCTATTCCTTTAATAGGACAGTGAAGATCAGTTGATGTTACATTTCCTTTCTGAGAGAAAACAGATGCAAAATAGGAATTTAAAAGTTCTGCCTTCTCAACATCCTTTCTTACCATTTCATCATTTTCATCCTGTAAAAATCCTATAGCATCTTTGACTTTTTTTTTTTACTTTTGACGTATCCCCAAAATCCTTTTTTGTTGCTTTTGACATCTCTTGCAAGCCTTAATTCATTGTCAGCTTTAGATAATCTGATTTGTGCCCTGCAGGTTCTGCAGATGGCATTATATTCTTCTTTAGATATGCCTCCCTCTTTCCATTTGATAAACATTTCTTTCTTCCTTTTTAGCATGTGTTTAAGTTCTGTGTTCATCCATCCTGGTTTCCTTAAATGCTTCCCATTCTTCCCTCTTTTCGGAATTGTTAACGATTGTGCTTTGAGAATCTCATTTTTCAAGATGTCCCATCCTTCCTGGACATTTTTGTCCTTAAGGATATCCTGCCATTGGATCCCTCCAATTCTCTTTCTGAGTCCCTTAAAATCTGACTTTCTGAAATCTAACCTTGACGTCTGAGTCTTCACAGGTCTTCCTCCTCGTTATACAAAATTCTAAAATAGCATGGTCACTACCTCCTAGGGTCCCAGCCACTCTTACCTCCTCAACCATTTCCTCCCTGTTTATAAGGATTAGATCCAAGGTAGCAGATCCCCTTGTTTTCTCCCCTACCTTTTGAAAGATAAAGTTGTCAGCAAGAGAGGATAAGAATTTCCTTGACCTGTTAGTTTTGCCTGAGAGAGATTCCCAACAAATGTCTGGATAGTTGAAATCGCCCATGACCACTATGTCATATTTTTTGGAGAACTTGGCCATTTGATGCATAAAGAGTTCATCCATATCTTCAGCTTGCATAAGTGGCCTGTAGTAAATGCCTACAATGGTGTCCTTTCCATTGTTCTGTCCTTGTATTCTTACCCAAACAGTTTCCACAGAACTCCCAGTCTCTGAAGCATCAATCTCTGTGCTGATATACGCTTTTCTAACATACAATGCGACACCTCCTCCTCGTTTATCAAGTCTGTTTCTTGCAAATAAGTTATATCCTTCTAGCCTTGTATTCCAATCATGTGTATCGTCCCACCAAGTTTCAGTGATTCCAATGACATCATACTTCTTCTCCTGCGTTAGTAGTTCCAATTCTCCTTGTTTGTTGCCCATGCTTTGTGCATTTGTATAAAAACATTTTAGTTTGTGATTGGTTTCTCTTCCTCCAATATTTTTATTATTTATATTTCTGTCTGTGATAAAAACATCTGTCAAACACACATAAAAACCAGAGGGCAGCAGATCATGTGAAAATATAATATTTGTGTCATTCTCAAAACTTTTGGCCATGACTGTGTATATAATATATATATATATATATATATATATATAATATACATATACATATACATATATTTATAGTTCATACACTTCAACATAGTATAATAGCCGCTAGTTCAATTGCCGGTTTCTGTAAATTATTACAGAACCCGACATGAAATGACTCATGGTTTACATACAGTTAACCATGTCATTTCATGTAGTTTGATATATGGTTTTGATTAACAATTACATGAGTGTATGTGTGCAAAATTTCATACATGTAGTGGTTAATTAAATGTGTAAATTCGTTGAAAAAAAATGTGTGGGCTCCCGCGGTATTTTCTCCACCAGACAGGGAAAGCAAGCGACTGAAGACAGATATTAGTAGCCCAGCCCTGAGAGGGACCATTTTTTTTGGCCCCCCCTGGCTACTAACATCTGTCCCCAGCCACCCCAGAAAAGGCACATCTATGATTAGATGCGCCTTTTCTGGCACTTAGCCCGTATATTCCCATTGCCCTGTAGTGGTGGCTAATGGGTTAATAATGGGTTAAGGCCACCTTGCTATTGGAAGGTGACTTTAAGCCGGATTAATAATGGAGAGTTCTCAATTAGAGAACTCTCCATTATTAATCCTATTGTATTAAATGGTTAAAAAAACACACACACATTAATTAAAAATGATTTTAATGAAATAAATACACAGTTTTTGACCATATTTTATTGTCCTGGTACTCCATCCGAATCCCTTGTTCTCCTGTAATAGAAATAAAATAAAGCAACAACATCCTTACCTCTCCGGCGCTCAGTCAGGTCCCCCGCTGTCATCCATCGGAAAGGGTTAACAGATTTACAGCGAGGACCGCTGGTAATGCCTGCAGCCTCGCTGTAAGCCCCAGAATGAATGAGCTCATCTCCCCGGCTGACAGGAGATGAAGTGATTAACTGGGAAGCTTAATTGATTGTTTCCCACAGTAATCAGTTCACTTCAGTTTACTGAAATGGTTTACTGTATGTAAAGCATGTGTCATTTCATGTCGGGTTCTGTAATAATTTACAGAAACCGGCAATTGAATTAGCGACTATTATGCTATGTAGAAGTGTATGAACTATAAATATATATATATATATATATATATATATATAGATATATATACACATGTCACAATGACATATGTGTATATATATATATATATATATATATATATATATTTATGTATTCGCCACCACCCGAGCTGCTGCCACCTCGCCGCCACCACCACCAGAGCTGCCGCACCCCCGACCTTCTGTTTCTTCCCTAATATCCCATAGAATGTAAGTCCGCAAGGACAGGGTCCTCTCCCCTATGTACCAGTCTGTCATTGTAAATTTGTTTACTGTAAACAATATCTATAACTTTGTATGTAACCCCTTTCTCATGTACAGCACCATGGAATTAATGGCGCTATATTAATAATAATAATAATAATAATAATAATAATATATATCTATTCTTTCCATTCTTTATTAAACCTGTCAGTGTAATTTTACAGTATAGCCGGGGATGAATTGCCGGCTTTTCTAAAGGACACCGGTGCGATTTTCTCGCAAGTTACACTTGTGGTCCGTTTGTAATCCGATTTTTCATCGCACCATAGACTTGCATTGGCGATTCTCGCCCGATAATCGGTGACAATCGCAGCATGCTGCGATTTTCTCGGCCCGAAGAAAACGGCCGAGAAAAAAATCGGATGCTGGGAGCTGCCCCATAGTTAAACATTGGTCCGAGTGCAATGCAATATTTCATCGCATTCCACTCGTCCGTTTTTGTCGTCATTGTGACTCCGGCCTAAATCTGGTGATTTGGGCTTGAATCAGCCAACCACCTAATGTACAGTGGGTTCGGAAAGTATTCAGACCCCTTTAAATTTTTCACTCTTTGTTTCATTGCAGCTATTTGTTTTTTTTCTCATTGATGTACACTCTGACTGATAAAAACTAGAAATGTAGACATTTTTGCAAATTTATTAAAAAAGAAAAACTGAAATATCACATGGTCATAAGTATTCAGACCCTTTGCTCAGACACTCATATTTACATCACATGCTGTCCATTTCCTTGTGATCCTCCTTGTGATGGTTTTACTCCTTCATTGGAGACTAGCTGTGTTTAATTAACCCCTTCACTCCCAGAGCTTTTTTCGTTTTTCGCTCCCCTTCTTTACAAAGCCATAACTTTTTTATTTTTCCGTTAATATGGCCATGTGAGGGCTTATTTTTTGCGGTACGAGTTTTACTTTTGAACGACACCATTGTTTTTACCATGTCGTGTACTCGAAAACGGGAAAAAAATTCCAAGTGCGGTGAAATTGCAAATTAAGTGCAATCCCACACTTGTTTTTTGCTTGGCTTTTTTGCCAGGTTCACTAAATGCAAATACTGACCTGCCACTATGATTCTCCAGATCATTATGAGTTCATAGACACCAAACATGTCAAGGTTCTCTTTTATCTAAGTTGGCTAAAAAAAAAAATTGCGCTATTTTCCGAGACCCGTAGCATCTCCATTTTTCGTGATCTGGGGTCGGGTGAGGGCTTATTTTATGCGCACCGAGCTTACGGTTTAAATTAAACCTTGTCTGTGCAAATACGTTTTTTTGATCGTCCGTTATCGCAGCGACCAAAAAAAACGTAATTCTGGCGTTTTGAATTTTTTCTCACTACGCCGTGTAGCGATCGGGTTAATCCTTTTTTTTTTTTTTTTTTTTTTAGATTGGGCGATTCTGAACGCGGCGATACCTAATATGTGTATGTTTGATTTTTCTTTTATTGTTTTATTTTGATTGGGGTGAATTGGGGGTGATTTGAACTTTTAGGTTTTTTTTAATTTCTAAACACTTTTTTTTTACTTTTGGCCTGCTTCAATAGCCTCCATGGGAGGCTAGAAGCATGCACAACTCGATCGTCTCTGCTACATATGGGTGATGAGAAACTAAATCTGAACTGAAAAAGTAAGTTGATGTGTATGCAAAATGTAAATGCATATCAACACATAACCATTACACAGAAAACAGGCACAAAAAAAGCAAATATCCTAAAATAAAATAAAAATTTTTTTTTTTTTTTTTTTTGCAAAAAATGCATGAAGGTAGTAATAATAATAAGGGTATTTAGTAAACATAATTTTGATCAAAAGAATGTACAAGCCATCCCGCCACGTCAAGGCAACCCTTTGTGGGACAGTCCTACTCTAATATTAAAAACCTTTCCACTTGTCAAGTGACTCAAATGTGAACAAGGCAGAGGGACTGAACCCACCAGTTGAAGCTCAGGCCAGACAGGATGGATTTTCTCAACTCAGAAACAGGGCGGTCACACCCTTATATGCACAGAATGCACTCTGGACTACATAGGAAACTAAATCTGAACTGAAAAAGTAAGTTGATGTGTATGCAAAATGTAAATGCA
This sequence comes from Oophaga sylvatica, assembly GCA_033576555.1. Classification (NCBI taxonomy): domain Eukaryota; kingdom Metazoa; phylum Chordata; class Amphibia; order Anura; family Dendrobatidae; genus Oophaga; species Oophaga sylvatica. The sequence continues at coordinate 401,394,382 of JARQOD010000002.1, forward strand.
TATCAACACATAACCATTACACAGAAAACAGGCACAAAAAAAGCAAATATCCTAAAATAAAATAAATTTTTTTTTTTTTTTTTTTTGCAAAAAATGCATGAAGGTAGTAATAATAATAAGGGTATTTAGTAAACATAATTTTGATCAAAAGAATGTACAAGCCATCCCGCCACGTCAAGGCAACCCTTTGTGGGACAGTCCTACTCTAATATTAAAAACCTTTCCACTTGTCAAGTGACACAAATGTGAACAAGGCAGAGGGACTGAACCCACCAGTTGAAGCTCAGGCCAGACAGGATGGATTTTCTCAACTCAGAAACAGGGCGGTCACACCCTTATATGCACAGAATGCACTCTGGACTACATAGGAAACTAAATCTGAACTGAAAAAGTAAGTTGATGTGTATTCAAAATGTAAATGCATATCAACACATAACCATTACACAGAAAACAGGCACAAAAAAAGCAAATATCCTAAAATAAAATAAATTTTTTTTTTTTTTTTTTTGCAAAAAATGCATGAAGGTAGTAATAATAATAAGGGTATTTAGTAAACATAATTTTGATCAAAAGAATGTACAAGCCATCCCGCCACGTCAAGGCAACCCTTTGTGGGACAGTCCTACTCTAATATTAAAAACCTTTCCACTTGTCAAGTGACACAAATGTGAACAAGGCAGAGGGACTGAACCCACCAGTTGAAGCTCAGGCCAGACAGGATGGATTTTCTCAACTCAGAAACAGGGCGGTCACACCCTTATATGCACAGAATGCACTCTGGACTACATAGGAAACTAAATCTGAACTGAAAATGAAAAAAAAAAACAAAAAACAATTTTTATTTTATTTTAGGATATTTGCTTTTTTTGTGCCTGTTTTCTGTGTAATGGTTATGTGTTGATATGCATTTACATTTTGCATACACATCAACTTACTTTTTCAGTTCAGATTTAGTTTCCTATGTAGTCCAGAGTGCATTCTGTGCATATAAGGGTGTGACCGCCCTGTTTCTGAGTTGAGAAAATCCATCCTGTCTGGCCTGAGCTTCAACTGGTGGGTTCAGTCCCTCTGCCTTGTTCACATTTGTGTCACTTGACAAGTGGAAAGGTTTTTAATATTAGAGTAGGACTGTCCCACAAAGGGTTGCCTTGACGTGGCGGGATGGCTTGTACATTCTTTTGATCAAAATTATGTTTACTAAATACCCTTATTATTACTACCTTCATGCATTTTTTGCAAAAAAAAAATTTTTTATTTTATTTTAGGATATTTGCTTTTTTTGTGCCTGTTTTCTGTGTAATGGTTATGTGTTGATATGCATTTACATTTTGCATACACATCAACTTACTTTTTCAGTTCAGATTTAGTTTCCTATGTAGTCCAGAGTGCATTCTGTGCATATAAGGGTGTGACCGCCCTGTTTCTGAGTTGAGAAAATCCATCCTGTCTGGCCTGAGCTTCAACTGGTGGGTTCAGTCCCTCTGCCTTGTTCACATTTGTATGACAATATGGAAAACATGAAATTTAGAATAGCAATATGGCTTTGGAATATAAGGAAAAATTTGAGACGCTTAGTATAAACATTTGGCCAAACATTTTAAAGCCCACCAACCATCGTCAAGGTGGTCTCAATACTGGTGAGTCCCTGACCTAATGTGAACATACCTCTATTAGGCTGATATCTGAATTTCTGGGTGAATATGCACCTCTGTCAGCAATGCCTGCATTTATGGGTAAAGTAGGGACCTGGTGTAATTAAAATCACCACCTGGTGGGGGCGGAGTGCTCGGTCAGCAAGCTAACATTCAATAGACAAAAAAACCTGACTGGCACATCCAGATTAATGTCAACTAGGTGCAAACCAAGGGAAGCTACCCCCATGTAAAACATACAAAAAAAAAAGTCTGCACTCAAGCATACTAAAGCATGACAATATGGAAAACATGAAATTTAGAATAGCAATATGGCTTTGGAATATAAGAAAAAAATTTGAGACGCTTAGTATAAACATTTGGCCAAACATTTTAAAGCCCACCAACCATCGTCAAGGTGGTCTCAATACTGGTGAGTCCCTGACCTAATGTGAACATACCTCTATTAGGCTGATATCTGAATTTCTGGGTGAATATGCACCTCTGTCAGCAATGCCTGCATTTATGGGTAAAGTAGGGACCTGGTGTAATTAAAATCACCACCTGGTGGGGGCGGAGTGCTCGGTCAGCAAGCTAACATTCAATAGACAAAAAAACCTGACTGGCACATCCAGACTAATGTGAACTAGGTGCAAACCAAGGGAAGCTACCCCCATGTAAAACATACAAAAAAAAAAAAAAAAAAGGCTGCACTCAAGCATACTAAAGCATGACAATATGGAAAACATGAAATTTAGAATAGCAATATGGCTTTGGAATATAAGGAAAAATTTGAGACGCTTAGTATAAACATTTGGCCAAACATTTTAAAGCCCACCAACCATCGTCAAGGTGGTCTCAATACTGGTGAGTCCCTGACCTAATGTGAACATACCTCTAGTAGGCTGATATCTGAATTTCTGGGTGAATATGCACCTAATATGCTGACCGAGCACTCCGCCCCCACCAGTGGTGATTTTAATTACACCAGGTCCCTACTTTACCCATAAATGCAGGCATTGCTGACAGAGGTGCATATTCACCCAGAAATTCAGATATCAGCCTAATAGAGGTATGTTCACATTAGTCAGGGACTCACCAGTATTGAGACCACCTTGACGATGGTTGGTGGGCTTTAAAATGTTTGGCCAAATGTTTATACTAAGCGTCTCAAATTTTTCCTTATATTCCAAAGCCATATTGCTATTCTAAATTTCATGTTTTCCATATTGTCATGCTTTAGTATGCTTGAGTGCAGCCTTTTTTTTTTGTATGTTTTACATGGGGGTAGCTTCCCTTGGTTTGCACCTAGTTCACATTAATCTGGATGTGCCAGTCAGGTTTTTTTTTGTCTATTGAATGTTAGCTTGCTGACTGAGCACTCCGCCCCCACCAGGTGGTGATTTTAATTACACCAGGTCCCTACTTTACCCATAAATGCAGGCATTGCTGACAGAGGTGCATATTCACCCAGAAATTCAGATATCAGCCTAATAGAGGTATGTTCACATTAGGTCAGGGACTCGCCAGTATTGAGACCACCTTGACGATGGTTGGTGGGCTTTAAAATGTTTGGCCAAATGTTTATACTAAGCGTCTCAAATTTTTCCTTATATTCCAAAGCCATATTGCTATTCTAAATATCATGTTTTCCATATTGTCATGCTTTAGTATGCTTGAGTGCAGCTTTTTTTTTTTTTTTTGTATGTTTTACATGGGGGTAGCTTCCCTTGGTTTGCACCTAGTTCACATTAGTCTGGATGTGCCAGTCAGGTTTTTTTGTCTATTGTTCACATTTGTGTCACTTGACAAGTAGAAAGGTTTTTAATATTAGAGTAGGACTGTCCCACAAAGGGTTGCCTTGACGTGGCGGGATGGCTTGTACATTCTTTTGATCAAAATTATGTTTACTAAATACCCTTATTATTATTACTACCTTCATGCATTTTTTGCAAAAAAAAATTTTTTATTTTATTTTAGGATATTTGCTTTTTTTGTGCCTGTTATATGGGTGATGAGCAGATCACCCATATGTAGCAGATTTACTGCATTGCTTTGGTCGGCGCTCACAGCAATGTGCCGGCAACAATCATAGAGGTCTCTATGAGACCTCTGTTTGTCAAGGCAACGCGTTGCCGACCCCCATCACGTGACAGGGGTCGGCGATTCGCTCATTTCCGGCCCGGCGTCCGGAAGCGCTAGTTAAATGCCCGCTGTCCGCTTTGACAGCGGGTTTTAACTAGTTAATAGACGCGGGCTGATGGCGATTCCGCTCGCGCCTATTGCGGGCACATGTCAGCTGTTTTAACAGCTGACATGTCGCGGCTTTGAGGTGGGCTCACCGCCGGAGCCTACCTCAAAGCAGGGGATCCTTACCGATGACTTACTATCCCGTCATCAGTAAGGAAGGGGTTAAACTGATAGGACTTGATTTGTAAAGGCACACACCTGTCTGCATAAGACCTCACAGCTCACAGTGCTTGTCAGACCAAATGAGAATCATGAGGTCATAGGAACTGGCCAAGGAGCTCAGTGATAGAATTGTGGCAAGGCACACATCTGGCCAAGGTTACAAAAGAATTTCTGCAGTACTCAAGGTTTCTAAGAGCACTGTGGCCTCCATAATCCTTAAATGGAAGAAGTTTGGGACCACCAGAAATATTCCTAGACCTGGCCGTACCAGCCAAACTGAGCAGTCGTGGGAGAAGAGCCTTGGTGAGAGAGGTAAAGAAGATCCCCAAGATCACTGTGGCTGAGCTCCACAGATGCAGTAGGGAGATTGGAGAAAGTTCCACAAAAGTCAACTATCACTGCAGCCCTCCATCAATCGGGCCTTTATGGCAGAGTGGCCCGACGGAAGCCTCTCCTCAGTGCAAGACATATGAAAGCCCACACAGAATTTGCTAAAAAACACATGAAGAACTCCCAGACTATGAGAAATAAGATTCTCTGGTCTGATGAGACGAAGATAGAACTTTTTGGTGATAATTGTAAGCGGTATGTGTGGAGAAAACCAGGCACTGCTCATCACCTGCCCAATACAATCCCAACAGTGAACAATGGTGGTGGCAGCATCATGCTATGGGGGTGTTTTTCAGCTGCAGGGACAGGACGACTGGTTGCAATTGAAAGAAACATGAATGCAGCTAAGTACAGCGATATCATGGATGAAAACCTCTTCCAGAGTGCTGTGGACCTCAGAAACTAAGCACACAGCTAAAATAACAAAGGAGTGGCTTCAGAACAACTCTGTGACCATTCTTGACTGGCCCAGCCAAAGCCCTGACCTAAACTCAATTGAGCATCTCTGGAAAGACCTGAAAATGGCTGTTCACCAATGTTCACCATCCAACCTGATGGAACTGGAGAGAATCTGCAAGGAAGAATGGCAGAGGATCCCCAAATCAAGGTGTGGAAAAACTTGTTGCATTATTCCCAAGAAGAATCATGTACTAGCTGTACTAGCTCAAAAGGGTGCTTCTACTCAATGCTGAGCAAAGGGTCTGAATTCATATGGCCATGTGATATTTTAGTTTTTCTTTTTTAATAAATTTGCAGAAATTTCTACATTTCTGTTTTTTTTTCAGTAAAGATGGGGTGCAGAGTGTACATTAATGAGAAAAAAAATGAACTTTTTTGCATTTACCAAATGGCTGCAATGAAACAGAGTGAAAAATTTAAAGGGGTCTGAATACTTTCCGAACCCACTGTATATGGGGGAAGATCCGATACTAGCTTTTTTGCTGCCTGAGGTGAAAATTCAAATGGCACCCCTCCTCACAGTTCAATATAAATCTGCTGTCAGTTAACTCAATTCCATCATTATTTTTTGGGTTTTGCTTTTAAGGTATTCATTGTATGGCAAAAGTGACCTGTGAGCATGATTCTCCCGGTCAGTGCAATTACGGCAATACCAAACTTTCATAGATTTTCTGTTTGTAAAAAGAAAAAAAAAATGTGTGGTTTCAACCCCAATTTGCAGCTTAATGACCAGGTAAATTTTTGTAATTCTGACCACTGTCACTTTATGAGGTTATAACTCTGGAACGCTTTAACGGATCCCGCTGATTCTGAGATTGTTTTTTTTCGTGACATATGGTACTTTTTGTTAGAGGTAAAAATTCTTCTATATGACTTGCGTCTGTTTATTAAAAAAAACGGAAATATGGCAAAAATTTTGAAAATTTTGCAATTTTCAAACTTTTAATTTTTATGCCCTTAAATCAGAGAGATATGTCACACAAAATACTTAATACGAGAAGGAGCACAATAGGGTCTTATCTGACATTGCAGAGTGGTGACATACTAAGAGAAGTACTCACCTGGTGAAGATGAGGAACAGACTATAATAATGGCGGCTGCTGCAGATCCGCTGGTCAGAGCCTGACCTGATAGAAGCATATATTCAGTAGAATAGGAAGAACATCACCGCGCTGCCGCAGAAATTATTCCAGGAGTAGTAGGATTCAACGTGGTTTATTCACGCGTTTCAGGGTTCAAAGGACCCTTTCATCAGGACATACCACATAAGGTACAGAGATCATGAATGTACAGGGTTAAAATACATGCTTGTATTTAAAAAAACGGCGCCAATTGATCAGATGACATGCGGTGTCAGAGTTCCTGGAGTTGTCCGGTCGACACCGGCAGGGTAGGCGGCCGCCTACTACTGTTCAGTCAGGTGTGGCTTTTTGTCATCCACGACGAATGGGGCAGAGATCTGATGTCCTCCGGATACAAGATAGAATTTTCTTCACGCCCCCCAACACGTTTCTTCCCTTCCCGTCCTCTGTCGTCGGAGGCAAGGGCAAAGTCTTTTTCCCAAGCCATAGACGCATTGCGTCGCGACGGCTTCATTGTTACCCTCCCAGAGAACGAAAGGTTTCAGGGTTTCTACTCAAACCTTTTCGTTGTCCCAAAGAAGGACGGAAAGGTGAGACCCATTCTAGACCTCAAACTTCTAAACAAGTTTGTTAAGGTTCGTCATTTTTGCATGGAATTTCTACGTTCAGTCATCGTTTTTATGGAAGAGGGAGAGTTCTTGGCATCCATTGACATCCGAGATGCTTACCTGCATATCCCGATTTTTCCTCCCCACCAGAAATTCCTGCATTTCGCCATTCAAGACCAGCACTTTCAATTTATGGCCCTGCCTTTCAGCTTTGCCACTGCCCCCAGAGTGTTCACAAAGGTCATGGCGGCTGTCATGTCCATCTTACATTCTTGGGGCGTGGTTCTGCCCTACCTGGACGACCTATTGGTCAAAGGACCATCTTTCCATGACTGCAAACTTCAGCAAATCCTCCCCCATCCCAGCCCAGCAGATATCCTTTTTAGGGATGACCCTGGACACCTCTCGAGGGTTGGTAATTCTTCCTCGAGACAAAGTCCAAGCCCTTCAACAAGGAGCCCGGACCCTCTGTCAATCATCCCCTCATTCCATCCGGTTTGCCATGAGGGTACTGGGAAAAATGGTGGCAGCAATGGAAGCGGTTCCCTTTACACAGCTGCACCTTCGTACCCTGCAGCATGCTCCTCTGGGGGTCTGGGCCCGGAACCCGTTCTCTCTCGACAGACAGTGCCGTTTATCCCTGCGGGTCAGGCAGGCCCTCAGATGGTGGACATCGAGCTCGTCTCTCAGTCAGGGGAAGTCTTTTCTCCCGCTCCAATGGCTAGTGATGGCTACCGATGTCAGCCTTCTGGACTGGGTAGCAGTCTTTTGTCATCACACCGCTCAGGGCCGCTGGTCGATTCGAGAATCAAATCTCCCAATCAACGTCCTAGAGATCTGTGCTATTTGGCTTGCCCTCCACCATTTCTATTATCTCCTAGCGGGCCACCCCATCCGCATTCAATCGGACAATGCCACGGCCGTGGCATACATCAACCACGAAGGGGGTACCCGCAGCAGGGCGGCCATGTCCGAGGTCTCTCACATTCTCCGATGGGCAGAGAAAAGCCATTCGGTAATTTCAGCGGTCCACATATCAGGTGTAGAAAACTGGACGGCAGACTTCCTCAGCTGCAAAGGTCTCGCCTCGGGAAAATGGGAACTCCATCCGGAAGTGTTCCTGCAGATTTGTCATCGTTGGGGCGCCCCAGACGTAGATCTGATGGCGTCCAGACTGAACGCCAAAGTTCCCTTGTTCATAGCTCGGTCTCGAGACCCAAGAGCTATCGGAGCAGATGCTCTAGTCCAGGGGTCTCAAACTGCATTCCTCGAGGGACGCAAACCGTGCGTGTTTTCAGGATTTCCTTAGCATTGCACTAGGTGCTGGAATCATTATCTGTGCAGGTGATTAAATTATCACCTGTGCAATACAAGGAAATCCTGAAAACATGACCTGTTTGCGGCCCTTGAGAAATGCAGTTTGAGACCTCTGCTCTAGTCCTTCCTTGGCGACAGTTCCGCCTCCCATACATTTTTCCCCCGCTACCTTTACTTCCGAGAGACATCAAGAAGATCAAGGAAGATCCCGGTGATTCTGATGGCTCCAGATTGGCCACGCTGCGCGTGGTTCGCGGAGTTGGTGCATCTCGAAACTGACGTTCCCTGGCGACTGCCAGACCGTCCGGATCTGCTCTCCCAGGGTCCGATTTGCCACCAGAACTCAGGGGCTCTGCGTTTGACGGCGTGGCCGTTGAATCCTGGATTCTGACCCAGGCTGGTTTTTCTAAACAGGTTGTTTCCACAATGGTCCGTGCTCGTAAGCCAGCGTCCATGTGCATCTATCATCGAATTTGGAAGACGTTTTTTGCTTGGTGCAGGGATCGGGGTCTCCCCCCTCGTCTTCGATTCCCACCATTTTACAGTTCTTACAGACCGGTCTTGACTCAAGCCTGGCGCTCAGCTCTCTCAAGGGCCAGATCTCCGCCCTATCGGTCTTATTCCAAAGGAAGATCACGACTAGACTTCAGGTGAAAACCTTCATGCAGGGGGTTTCACACTTGGTACCCCCCTATCGCATGCTTTTAGAGCCTTGGGATCTCAACTTGATACTGAGTGTCCTACAAGAACCCCTCTTTGAACCGCTCCAGGACGTTTCGCTGACCTTATTGTCCTGGAAGGTCACCTTCCTTGTGGCCTTCATATCCGGCGAGTCTCAGAGCTGGCTGCTCTGTCCTGTCTGGCGACTTTCCTCAACTTAAATCAGGACAAGGTTGTCCTCCGGCCTTCCCCAACATTTTTTCCTAAGGTCATTTCGTCCTTCCATCTAAACGAGGACATTGTTCTTCCTTCACTTTGTCCGGCTCCCATTCACCGGGTGGAAAGAGCTCTCCACACTCTGGACCTGGTCAGGGCTCTGAGAAGATATGTCTCAAGGATGGCGTCATTCAGAAGGACTGATGTTTTGTTCATGATTCCCAAGGGTCATAGGAAGGGTTTTGCCGCTTCAAAGGTCACGATTGCCAGGTGGATTCGCTTCTCCATCCAGGAGGCCTACCGTATCAGAGGCCAGCCCATTCCAGCGGGGATCAGGGCACACTCCACTCAAGCGATGGGAGCTTCTTGGGCTTTTCGTCATCAGGTGTCGGCGGAACAAGTCTGTAAGGCTGTGACTTGGTCCAGCCTACATACGTTCTCAAAGCATTATAATATTCACTCTCAGGCTTCTGCGGATGCGGATCTGGGCAGAAGAATTCTGCAGACTGCGATTGCGCACATCTAGGCAGTTGTTACATGAAGTCTAATCTTTTATGTTGTTATCCCACCCAGGGACTGCTTTGGGACGTCCCATGGTCCTGTGTCCCCCAATGTGGCAAAGTAGAAATAGGGATTTTTGTGAGTACTCACCGTAAAATCCTTTTCTCAGAGACGCTCATTGGGGGCTCAACACCCACCCTGTAAGCTTAATAGTTTGGCCTTTGGGTTGCCATGTTGTACTCTTGTATGTTGTTAATGCTTTTTCCTACTACTTTTGCACCGAACTGGTTCTCTCGGAGCCAGCATGAGGGTGTATATTGCAGAGGAGGAACTAACTTTTTTTTATTAACTTAGTGTCACCCTCCTAGTGGCAACAGCATAACACCCATGGTCCTGTTTTCCCCAGTGAGCGTCTTGGAGAAAAGGATTTTACGGTGAGTACTCACAAAAATCCCTATTTTTTTTTTAGGGACCACATCACATTTAAAGTCACTTTGAGGGGTGTAAATGACAGAAAATACCCAAAAGTGACACCATTCTAAAAACTGCACCCCTCAAGGTGCTCAAAACCACATTCAAGAAGTTTATTAACCCTTTACCTGCTTCACAGGAACTGAAGCAATGTGGAAGGAAAAAATTAACATTTAACTTTTTTTTACAAACAATTTACTTCAGAACCATTTTTTTTTATTTTCACAAGTGTAAAAAAAGAAAATGAATCTCAAAATTTGTTGTGAAATTTATCCTGAATGCGCCGATACCCAATATGTGGGGGTAAACCACTGTTTGGGTGCACAGCAGAGCTTGGAAGGGAAGGAGCGCCGTTTGACTTTCAACGCAGAATTGGCTGGAATTGAGATCGGACGCCATGTCGTCTTTGGAGAGCCCCTGATGTGCCTAAACAGTGGATATCCCCCACAAGTGACACCATTTTGGAAACTAGACACCTTAAGGAACTTATCTAGATGTGTGGTGAACACTTTGAAGCCCCAAGTGCTTCACAGAAGTTTATAACATAGAGCCGTGAAAATAAAAAATCATATTTTTTCCACAAAAATGATATTTTCGCCCCCAAATTTTTATTTTCACAAGGGTAACAGGAGAAAATAGACCCCCAAAATTGTTGTCCAGTTTGTCCTGAGTACGCTAATACCCCAAAAGTGGGGTGGGAACCACTGTTTGGGCGCATGGCAGAGCTCGGAAGGGAAGGAGCGCCGTTTTGGAATGCAGACTTTGATGGAGTGGTCTGCGGGCATCACGTTGCGTTTGCAGAGCCCCTGATGTGCCTAAACAGTGGAAACCCCCAACAAGTGACCTCATTTTGGAAACTAGACCCCCCCAATGAGCTTATCTAGATGTGTGGTGAGCACTTTGAACCCCCAAATGCTTCACAGAAGTTTATAACACAGCCATGAAAATAAAAAATATTTTTTTTTCTACAAAAATGATTTTTTAGCCCCCATTTTTTATTTTCCCTAGGGTAACAAGAGAAATTGGACCCCCAAAATTGTTGTGCAATTTGTCCTGAGTACGCTGATGCCCCATATGTGGGGGTAAACCACTGTTTTGGTGCATGGCAGAGCTCAGAAGGGAGGGAGCACCGTTTGACTTTTTGAACACAAAATTGGCTGGAATCAATGGTGGCGCCATGTCTCATTTGGAGACCCCCTGATGTAACTAAACAGTGGAAACCCCCTAATTCTAACTCCAACCCTAACCCCAACACACCCCTAACTCTAATCCCAACCCTAACCATAACCTTAATTCCAACCCTAACCACAACCCTAACACTAATCCCAACGCTAACCATAACCCTAACCACAAACCTAACCCCAACACACCCCTAACCCTTATCCCAACCCTAACCGTAATCCCAATAATAACCCTAACCCTAAAACTTTAGCCCAACTCACTTTAGCCTAACCCTAAAACTTTATCCCAACTCGCTTTGGCCTAACCCTGAGCCTAAAACTTTAGCCCAACTCACTTTAGCCTAACTCTAACCCGAACCCTAAAACTTTAGCCTAACTCTAACCCTAACCCTAAAGCTTTAGCCCAACTCACTTTAGCCTAACCCTAATTGGAAATAAATATATTTTTCTTTATTTTATTATTTTTACCTAACTAAGGGGGTGATAGGGAGTTTATTTACTATTTTTTTTATTTTGATCACTGTAATAGCGTCTATCACAGTGACCAAAATGAACCAATAGGAAAAATGTTCCTATTGTTGCCGGGTGCCGGCCGTCATATACCGGCGGGCGCACTGCGCATGCGCTCGCCATTTTCTGACCGGAAGAAGATGGCGGCGCCCTCCGGAGGATGCAAGAGGGCCCTAGGACTACCGGGAGGTTCGGGGGGATCGGGGACCCTATTTCTCTCTTCTCTGATGTGCGATCACATCAGAGGAGAGAAAATTAAATGGCACATCAGATTTTTTTTTTATTGCAGTCGCCGTTATACGGTTAATAACGGCGATCGCACACCTGGGGTCGGTAAAAACCCGAATCATGTTCTCTGGAGTCTCGGCTACCCTGACATCCGAGACCCTGGAGAAAATCCGACTCCGGGGGGCGCTCTTGGTTTTTTCCATAGCGCTGTTAATTAACGGCGCTGTGGTTTAAGTACCATTAACTACCGCCATTAAAAGGCGTATCGCTGTCATTAAGGGTTAAGGTTGACCAGAAAAATGCCCACAGGAAAGTTTCCCACACAGAAAATTGCTCACACGGACAACTGCCCACTTGGACAAAATAAAAACATTTCTGACCTCGTCCCCTAAGACCTGTTTTTACGGTATAGATTTTGTGGTAAAAATGACCATGCAATATGATTCTCCTCATCAATGCGATTATGTTGATACCCAACAAGTTCTTTTTTTTATTATTATTTTAGTGGTGAAAAAAAATTAGAAGTTTGCAAAAAAAAGTTTGGTTTGTGTCACTGTTTTCTCCTTCGCCTCATTGGGGGACACACACCATGGGTGTATGCTGCTGCCACTAGGAGGCTGACACTAAGTGAATACAAAAAAAGTTAGCTCCTCCTCCGCAGTATACACCTTCCTGCTGGCTCCCAGAGAACCAGTTCATGCTTAGTGTCTGTAGGAGGCACAGGGATCTGGTTTTCAGACCATTTTTTTTTTTTTTTTCCACAATGAAGATGAGATAGGGGCGACGGTCGCTATTGAAAGGGTCTGATCTCCCCAAACCAACAACAGGCGAGCACGTGGAGTGTCGCCTCCACGTATCCTCTCCTGCGACGTGGGACACCATGCCGGACACAGCCCTGTCCTCCCTAAGGTAGTGAAACCCTAGGCTGCACAGAGGCACAGAGATAGTCTATGCGGCCCCCACTGCATCACCAATGCTGAAAACTGCGGTGATGTAAGGAGGCGGACGGTCCCTTTCCACCTCCATAACAAAGGGAGGGTGGATCGATGGTTCCCTGCACTGTCCAAAGCAGCAGCAGCAGTGAGTGTTTTTTATTTTTTTCTGACCTGCTGGATAGAGCTGCGTACTCTGCCATCTGGCAGCTTCCGGGTAAGTGCCGAGTCTGAAGCGGTTGGAGGGCTCTGCGCAGAGGACCGGGCGGCGGTGGACGGCGAATCCACGTTTTTCTCCTGCGGGGAGGAGTTTCTTTCATTTTCCCTGCTTGGTGCGGCTAGCATCAAAAATTTAGTCCCCGGCTTCGGCCTTGCGTAGGCCGCAACCCGGAGGCTCTGCCCAGTTTTCGGACGCTTCTCGTCTAGGATGAGAAGCACAACTGCAAATCTCAGCGGCTGCTAACACTTTCTACTGTTGATTCCGGACACAATCCGGAAGCGGTGACTGCCCGGCAATATATGGAGCTGAGAACAACGCTATTTCAAAGGTTCTGTGTAAGGAGGCCCCGCTCCCTTCCCCTCTGCTGTTTTCCCCTGCAGTCTTCCCCGGTCGGGGATGTCCCTATTACATTCTTCATCACAAAGCCTGCGACCCCAAATGCGTTCACAAGCTCTCCGCCGCCACCGATCCCAGTGTATCTAGCCCCCCTGAGTGGGATTCATCACTATCGCAATCCTTGGCTTCTCTGGCCAAAGAGATTGAATACCTCCATGATCCATCTGTGGATCGGAGCGTTCACAGGACTAATACAGATGGATCCTCTAGCAGGGGCCGCAAGCATTCTAGAAACGTACAGGCTTCTAGAAAACGGATCCGTAGTACGTTACCTAAGTAATCATGTGCCTTGGCGTCCGTGAGCTCTGTCTCTCGCTCTCTCTCACTAGAGATTTGTAACGAACAGGACTCTGAGTAGAAATCGGATGTTTCCTCATACAGCGTTTGCCATTCACCCGGAGGTTCGGGTTATACTTCACCGGCAAAGAGAGTGACCTGATAAACGCCTCACATGTCAGAAGCCTCTTGAGGCAAGGTACCCCCTTTTTTTCTGCTGATCTGCGGAAAGATTGAGCTGAATCTCCTGCTGTAGACCGGCCAGTTTTTTGTCCAGCCCCAGAACCCTTCTATCCTGGCCGGATGGATCATCAACCCACGGAACTCGGGGCCGCGGCGGGGTAGCTAAAGCCATGGTCTCCTAGATGCCCCTTTTAGAGGCGGCTAGCTGCGCTGCACTATCAGAGCCAGATGCCATCACGTTCTGAAGGACATAATGGCTCAATAAATAGAAAACGGACTCTGTGTGTAAAAATTCTCTGACATTTCTGCCTTACCAGAGTGGTCGTTTATTTAGAATGAAGCTGGTTCTTGTCTCTGATACGACGGGAGGAAAGAGCATATTTCCTCCGCAGCAAGGCTTAGACTTTTTTTTCGGCGTCAACAACAATTCTGTTTTCAGACACCATAGATTCACTTTGTTAAGACGGAATCATTGTTCCGGTCCCAGTAAACGAAAGACTCAAGGGGTTCCACTCGAATCTGTTTGCATTTCTGTCATTACTTTGGCTGCATGGGGTCCTGGGATCAAAATCCCACCATTGAGGTTATCGGACCTGTAGCACCCATGTGCAACAGTCCTGGGTAAGTGCTCTGAACCTGAGGCCCCATTGGTTTCACCTGCAAAGGATGCATGGGATTAATGCGTCATGGGCATTCTGTGGTACAACCTCATTTTTCAGGAACTGGGATCTAGACTGCACAATACCCCCCCCCCACGAGTGGGTTTCGTCGCTGTCGCAGCCCATGGCGTCACTGGTCACAGCGATACAGTCCCTTCATGATCTTTCCTCTACTGGTCGGGGTCTTCGCCGTCCTGCCTCCGATGATTCCTCCATCTCTAACGCATTATGTGGGCTCAGTAGATTACCACTGCAGCCTTGCAGCGTTGGAATCTTGGGTTCAGATCCCACCAAGCATCATGCAAACTCGTCGCTAGCATCCATCGACAACAGGACGCTTACCTCCATATTCCGATTTTCCCCTCTTTAGACATTCCTGTGCTTCGCCATTCCCAAACAGCATGCTACCGTTCTCACAGTGCTCTCAAAGGTCATGTCGGCTGTCATGTCCATCTTGCACTCTTTGGGCATGATCGTTCTGCCCTACTCAGACGACCTTCTAATCAGGGGTCCATCCTCCCAGGACTGCGTGAATTGCCTTTGTATCTCTGGCTATACTCTCTCGCCTTAGCTCGCTGATAAATATATACAAGTCTTCCCTTGTTCCAGCCAAGCAGATATCCTTTTTAGGAATGACCATGGACACCTCCGAGGGTTGGTGATTCTCCCTCAAGACAGGGTCCGAGCCCTTCAACAAGGAGCCCGTGCTCTTAGCCACTCATCCCGTTCTTCCATCTGGTTTGCCATAAGGGCACTGTGGAAAAATGGTGGCAGCAATGGAAGCAGTCTCCTTCGCTCAGCTGCATCTCAGTCTCCTGCAGAATGCTCTTCTGGCGGCTCGGGACAGGAACCCGTTCTCCCTCGACCGCCAGCGCCGCTTGCCCTGGCGGGTCAGGCAACCTCTCGGTTCGTGGACATTGAGGTCTTCTGTTTTCCAGGGGAAATCCTTACTCCCGGTTTAATGGCTGGTAATGACTACCGTTGCCAGCCTCCTTGGCTGGGGAGTAGTTCTTTCGTTACCACACTGCTCAGGGGCGCTGGTGTCAAGGAAATATCTAGTGTCATATTGCAGAAACCTGGATCCCTGATGCCTCAGTCCTAATGCAGCCTCTGTGCGCTTGCATCAACGCAACCCCGCTCCTTCTATCAGACGCAGCCTTCAACCCATTCAGGAGATTGGAAGAACTCCACAGTCTCAGCGCCAATACCAGGCCTACCTGACTATGAAAAGTCTTTCCGTCTACCTGATGGAAGAAAGAAGATCATGCTACTGGAGTCCTGGCACAGATTCACGGGGGAAAACAGAGACTTTTAGGCTGCCTCTCAGCCCGCTTGGATCCAGTTGCAAGAAGAGCACCCTCCTGCCTGATGGCAGTATATGCAGCACACACCCTCCTGGACAAGGTTGCTGAAATCACTCTTGGACAGCCACTGGAAACTCTCACTCCACATGACATCTTGGCAATCTTCAATCAAGCTCAACCAACAGTAATCTCTCCACCGCCAGGCATCTTTGTGGCGCCTCTATTGCCTTTGTCTCATAATGTCACCGTCTCCAGACCTACAGTCCTCAGCCCGGCCCACTCTACTCCCACTCCCAAGGGGGATACTTGGATGGCTCCAGAAGAAGTTTCAACACAGGAAGTGCAGTGACCAGCAATCAAGAAATCCTGTGGTCCAGAAGTCTGTCACCTAGCCTGTCAGCCCTGGGATATAAGCCGAGTTGGTTGCTGCTGTGCTGTATATGTTTCATGTTTTATGTGAACCGGGAGAAAGTTGGAACGGTGACTGTGTTTTTGCTTGCTAATTTCTGGGGGCTGTATAGCAAAAGACAATTGCTGCATAAGTTCCCGCAGTAAACTTTCACGCACCGGGAGGCCATCCCAGTCAAATCAGACGTGAAGGGCGGGAGCTTTGTTTTGGGTAAGTCCACGCAGATATTCTTCACATATTGGAGGGAAGTATCCCAAAAAATCCAGTTGTGGAAGCGAGGGCTTTGTTCGGTTAAGTTTCTGCAGTAAACTTTCACGCACTGGGAGGCCATCCCAGTCAAATCAGACGTGAAGGGCAGAAGCTTTGTTTGGATAAGTTCTCACAATAATTGTCCACGCACCGGGAGGCCATCCCAGTCAAATCAGACGTGGATAGTGAGAATTTTGATGAAGGCTATTGCAGATTACTGTGACCGGCGCATCGGCCAGGGCTACGGTACAGAGCGATAGAACCTTGAGCCTCACCGCGTTCAGTGCAATTGGTGAGTTATCAGTTACCAGAGCAGCTTGTATGTGTCACAGATCATCAAAAGAGGGATTCGTATTCTCCCGGGTGTCTGTCTCATTGTCTGTATCAGGTACTGTCGCTTTAAATCACATCTCCGTGCGCTCTGTCAGTAACTCATTCAGAGCAGTGTGCTGGCTGCAGCAGCGAGAAAACCCCTTTGACCCCCCCTCCTCTGCTAATCACGTTATCAGGCATTCTGTTTTGCTTTAGAACAAGGTCACATAGATAAGGAGAATTACAGGCTGTGGGAGAGAGCAGACACAATCTACGCAGTGGTCTGAGCAGCCCCTCCCGTCGGGCATTCGGCGAGGAAATTTTTTTTTTTTTTTTTTTTATGTGAATAAGTTTGAAAAGGTGTTAAATCATCTGTGAGAAAAAGATCACTGACATGTCACAAGAGCAGAATTCAGAGTCACACACATCACATGTCCATCATGTGGAGACACGGGACAGGTGTAGGCTGCTCTCATTGAGTAAGGAGCCTTGTACAGGGAAAAATGCTCCCCGCCTCTCTCCACAGGGAGAAGTCATTTTTGTTTCAACCATCCCCTCTCAAGAGTCACAGGGGGGACACCCTCTCCTTTTTCTTCTCTCAGTCCCTTTCTCTTTCTTCTTCAGACTTTTCTCCTCTTTCCTCGCTGCCATCCCTCTCATTCCTTCTTTTCCCTCCATCACATCTCTGACACATCCATTTTCTTCATCTTCCTCTTCTTCTATCTCTTCCTCTCCAACTCTCAAATCTTGTTCTTCATCTTCTTCTACTTCTCCCCCTCCATCTTTCTTCTCTCTCTCTCCTCTATCTTTCTCTCTTTTCCCCCTTTCACTCTTCTCTCCCTCCCCTCCTCTTTCTCTCGCTCCTCCCTCACACCTCCCTTCTCTTCCTCTTTTTTCTACTTCGTCATCAACTGGGTCAACGCCCAATCCAAGCAATGTGGTGTCCCTGCATTCAGTGTCTCCAGCACAGGGCACCTTGTCTATCCCAAGCACAGTACAAACATTGCCAGTCATTATATCAGGAGAAGAAAGTGCAGATCTCCCTACACAAAACGCTACATGTAGCCCCCAGACACAACAGTCCACAGCTAGGGCTTCACAGGGGGGTGGTATAGCTACAGGACTGCTAGCATGGAACCATGACACTGATCCACCGCAGCCTCAGCAAGGAAGTGGGAAATCCCCATGCAGCAAGACAACTTTAAAGCCCAAATCTCACCCAGTGTATGCACCAAGTACACCATGTCACTTCTTATCTGATGAAGATGAAGATGCAACGTCACACATGCTGCCCAATACTAGGGAAGAAAACACACAAGCACCAATAGAGCAGGGACAGGTAGAGGCACCATCCTATGAGCCCTTCATCCCAAGCCAGGTGATCAGTATGCTGCCAGACCCAGGGATACACCCCATGCCATTTTGCCAAAAAATGCAGCAGATCCAGCGAACGTATGCAGCAGCCTGGACTGATCTCTGGACCGTAATGGAAATAAAAGCAGGTGATGCATTCTGGCCAATTATGAGAGAACACTTCAAGCTTCCAACAGAGTTAGATGCGTATGCCTGGGAGACAGGACCAAAGCTAATTGAGCAACTCAGAGAATGGGCCAAAAGCAGACTGACAGGACAAACTCTCAGCCTACATGTCACGAGTCAAGACAAGACAGAGTCTGTGGAGAAGTTCCATGACAGAGTAATGCAAGTGTTTCAAGATTTGGGCCTCATTACCCATGATCAGACACACAGACGGATGTTGGCACAGGCTTTTGTGCATGGACTGAGAGAACCAATCAGGAAACCACTGGTAGCAGCCAGGCCTGAGTACACGTCAATAGCAATGGATACCCTGCTCACAGTAGCAAAAGGGATTGAGTCCCGCCGGGACAGAATGAATGTCAAGTGTGACAACTGTGGCGAGTTTGGTCATTTCCGGAACAAGTGCAGAACACTGACTTCACCCAGAAAAAGAAGAAACACAGAAAGCAGTGAAGAACCCCGTCCATAGGACAAGAGCACACCAAGTCCACAAGGAACCCCACCAGTGGGACCAATATCCTGAGAGTGGATGGCGTAGTCATATCTTTTCTTGTGGAACTCCGCAACCTCACCTACCTATCAGAATCTTCTGCTTCCTGCATGGGAATTGATGGTCAAGTCAGATATTTCCAGATTATGAAGCCCCTGAGCGTGTGGACTCAGCCAGAACACTCCATCATGTCCCAGTTTGTTGTGCAAAAAACCTGCACCCTCAACCTATTGGGAGTGGACCTACTGCAGAAGCTGAAAGCGACCAGAGTGTTCCAGGAAGATGGGACCATGACACTTTCTTCACCCCTGACCCAAGAAGAAACAGGAACCTCAAACAACCACACTGCAGACCTATCACAGGAGGTGCTGGACATAGTACCAGAAAAGCCACTCCATCACCCAGAGTCAAGATGTCTCTGACCAACTGAAGGTCTAAGTGAACTCACCTAAGAAGACGGCCTGAGAACTTTGACATTGGCCAAGATATTCAACTCAAGAAGGACTCTACTCACTTCATGGAATGGCAACACCTCATCCAGCTCTAACGCCAGAGGTTCATCTTTTGCAAGCACCAGGAGGTGCCCCCTGCAATCAACCAGTTCACCCAGGCCCTAGACCGGCAAAAGGCCACTCAGCTCTTCAAACTTGTGCACAAATATTGACCTGAGACCAAGCTGGAGAAAAAGAAACTACTGATGGCCCGTGCTGAGAAAAAAGCAGCCGTTTAAGGAGACGTCCCAACAAGAAGACCCCCTGTGACCAGAGCAGGTGCTAACACAGTGACTGTCTTGGTGGAGAACAAGAAAGCCAGCTGGTCGTCATCTCTCATGATGTGGATCCTAGTAGATGGCTTGTTTTCCCGCCAGCTCTGCACCAGCAGATGGGAGTCCCCTACCGCATACTGAAGGACAAGGCCAAACTGGGCTGCCTCGCCCATCGGAATCAATCCCAGCTTTCCACAGTGAAGAAAAAGATTGTAAACCCCACTGAGTTCAGAATGATGCAAGGCCTGGAGGCCGCGAAAGAGGCTACGGTATTTGAAACCCCAACAGTGCTGAACCATCACACTCTGCTCTCAAGAGTCCCAGTCACCGCAACGGTATTCACGGTGATCAACCTGGCCAGTACCTTCTTCAGTGTTTCCCCTCCACCTGGAGGCCTGCTTTCACGCACCAGTGCAGTGCATATGGACAGTGTTGTCTCAAGGTGCTCAAAACAAGCCCTTCAAGTTTCACCAAGACAATGTCCTCCATCTTCGTCAACTGGATTGCAGAATATGCAAGAGTCACTCTTCTACAACACGTGGATGACTTTCTCTTTTGTGTGGTTGACATCGACACCTGCACAGCCTATTCCTTATCTCTCCTACTCTACCTGGAAGAACAGCAACGCAAGGTCTGGAAGAACAAAATCCAGTGATGCCAGAAGCAAGTTACATCCCTGGGACACTGTATTGCCCACAAGACGAAACACATGTCAAAAGACTGGAAGACCACTGTGGAGAAGATGGCTCCCCCAACAACTCCAAGAATGCTGCAGGCCTTCCCTGGTCTAGTGTCATATTGCAGAAACCTGGATCCCTGATGCCTCAGTCCTAATGCAGCCTCTGTGCGCTTGCATCAACGCAACCCCGCTCCTTCTATCAGACGCAGCCTTCAACCCATTCAGGAGATTGGAAGAACTCCACAGTCTCAGCGCCAATACCAGGCCTACCTGACTATGAAAAGTCTTTCCGTCTACCTGATGGAAGAAAGAAGATCATGCTACTGGAGTCCTGGCACGGATTCACGGGGGAAAACAGAGACTTTTAGGCTGCCTCTCAGCCCGCTTGGATCCAGTTGCAAGAAGAGCACCCTCCTGCCTGATGGCAGTATATGCAGCACACACCCTCCTGGACAAGGTTGCTGAAATCACTCTTGGACAGCCACTGGAAACTCTCACTCCACATGACATCTTGGCAATCTTCAATCAAGCTCAACCAACAGTAATCTCTCCACCGCCAGGCATCTTTGTGGCGCCTCTATTGCCTTTGTCTCATAATGTCACCGTCTCCAGACCTACAGTCCTCAGCCCGGCCACTCTACTCCCACTCCCAAGGGGGGATACTTGGATGGCTCCAGAAGAAGTTTCAACACAGGAAGTGCAGTGACCAGCAATCAAGAAATCCTGTGGTCCAGAAGTCTGTCACCTAGCCTGTCAGCCCAGGAAGCAAAATTGATAGCGCTGACGAAGGCCTGCCAGATGGCAGAAGGCAAGACTGCAAACATCTACACGGACTACAGGTACTCGCATGGCATAGCACACGACTTTAGACCCATCTGGGCTACAACGGACTTCATCACAGCAAACGGGACAACCGTGAAGCATCATGGAGCCTTCAGGGACCTGCTGGGTGTACTCCAACTTCCAAAATGGTGGCAATTTGAAAAATCAAAGTGCATGGAAAACTGAGAACAGAAGAGGCGTGAGGCAATAACATGGCGGACATGGCAGCCAAAGAAGCAGCCAAAGGAAGACAACATGGAGAAGTGGGAGAGGTCGTAGAGCCGGACGGCTACTACATGACGACTGAAGACAAGAAACCTGACAAAGAGACGTCCTGGAATCTGCTCAAGAAGTTACAAGACCAAGCTCCAAAAGGAAAAGAGCTGAATGGGAAAAAAGCAACACGTGAAGAAGGAAGGCTATCAATAATAGACTTCAAACTCTGCCTACCACAAAGTATGCACCCTATGGTGGTCCAATGGGTACATGGACCCACATCCACATATCAAAGACACAGATGAATGATCTGATTGGTGCTTACTGTTTCACTTCAGGGATCTCCACCCTAACAGCCAAATTCACCAGCAGCTGTCTGACCTGCGGCAAATGCAAGCCTGGACGTATGGAAGAAAGTCCCCCTCACCTCATCTGGAAAGACCACTCTACCAGCTTCAAAGCATCCAGATAGACCACATCCAGATATCGCCAAGTGAAGGATTCAAATACGCCATTGTGGTCAAAAGAAGTATTTTCAAGATGAACAGAAGCGTTCCAAGTCGGCAAAGACTACTGCAAAGCAGCTACTTTCAGAAAATAGTGTGCAGATACGGAGTTCCAGAAATGATAGAAAGTGATCAGGGACCCGCATTCACAGCAAATCTGACACACAAGACCCGATTAGCAGTAGGGTCAGATTTAGGCCTACACACTCCTTACCACCCCCAGAGCAGCAGGAAGGTAGAAAAAACTGAATGAAACACTTAAGAATAGAATGCTGAAAAATTGCCCAAGAGACACGCAAACCATGGCATGACACACTCCTAATTGCACTGTTTAGCGTAAGGCACACTCCCAGAGACCCAGAAAAGCTGTTTCGTGCCTGCATCTTCTGCTAACAGATAAGACATTTTCTTCTTTTAGTTTTTTGGTGCCTGCATTTTGTCCTGCACTTCTGTGGGGGTCTGCCGGGTCCCCTTCGGGGGGCTTATGCTCCTCTCAGTTTAGTTCAGCCACTGTTTGTTCATTTGCCTTTTCCAGTTTTTTCAGTGGTTGCTGTTTAGTTTTTGTTACACCAGAGAACTAATTTAGGTGGTAGAGGTCGTGTGATCTCAGGTGTTTTTGTAATTAGTAGAGTTGGTACTTTTCAGGGTTTTTTGGGGTTGCAGTAAGTGCCTTTCCTATCCTCTTCTATCTAGACAGATTGGGCCCCAGCGTTTGCTCATTCTATTTTCTGTCTGTGTCTGTATTTCCTCTTGTCTAACCGCCATTACATGTTTGGGGGCTTTCTATGTTCTTTGGGGATCTACTCCGGGGCAGATAGCTTTCTTTCTATCTTTAGGTGTAGTTAGCTTCTCAGGCTGTGACGAGGCGTCTAGGACCAACGTAGGAACGCTCCACGGCTGCCTTTAGTTGTGGTGGTTAGTCAGGGTACTGCAATCCCATAGATTCCAACCTCTCTGGTGCATTGCTTTTTTTTTGCCTGCTCTCCTCAGCTACCAAATCATAACACTTATGTAATTGAATTGGTCAAAAACTAATGTCCATTCTCGAGTTTTTCTCCTCACTGCCAGATTTGATGATCCTGTCCAAGAGCCCCAGATGACATCAACCTCTGTGTAACTAGAGGGAAAGCCTGTTTGAATCCACGTATCGCATTGCAAGGAAGCTCCCGTACCAGGAGAGACACCTAAGCCATGAAGGATGTCGTGGATGCTCTGACTGACCAGACAGATGACCAGATCTCCGAACTACCTCCAGACTGAGACTACACATCCTTGATGAATCATCCTATCAAATAAGGAGACTATGATTGCAAACACATAAACCCCCGACAGGGACAGTCCTCCTGACCGCCCATTTGCGAAAAGTCTATATTCGGTGGGGGAGACATGCGCTAGGGGTGTCTCAACTCACAGGCAGAACAAAAGAGTTGCAGCGCTTGGGCCAGGAGCAGGTTTTTTTTAGGGCAAGTGGTATCTAAGGGGGGACTGTCATGGAAATATATATGTATTCCATATATTCAAAGTATATTCACATATATGTATTCACAGTTCACAGTTAGATAGATCTCACTTGCTAAAAAACCCTGTGCTCACATATTTCTAGGCCAGTTATAATCAGTCGTTTTAAAGAAATCTGGCCTTCATAAAGGCCTTCGTAAAGGAACAAATGCATGAAGTACAAAAAGTCCTATTAGATATCTGTTGTTTACATTATAGTTATGCAAGACAACTAGGTCATAAGAATATAAACAATAATTCTGCAACTTCAGCTCTTTTAATCATGATTATCATAATTATCATATTTACACTAGAACAGCCAATAATCTAGCAGCTTTTAATTGTATGTTAATTGACTAACCAGCCCCTTTTTGTAAACGTATAAAACCTTGAATGAATAATAAATGTATGTCTTTGACGAACTGTTATACTGACACTTTCGTGTGGACAGTCCTCATTTCGTCCTGAGCGCTCAAAAAGACATTATATAGAGATTTGGACATGGCAAGCAGCAAACACAGGATATTTTTATCCTAATTAAATTTCCATATCACTGGTCAAATCGTGAGTTGAGCCTCCCCAGGAAATCTGAACAATCAAGACAGCCCTACAGCAGTTCCATTATCTCTTGACGGGTCACCCCATCTGAATTCAATAAGACAAAGCCACGGCTGTCGCATAGATCAATCATCAAGCTGGTACCCGCAGCACGGCGGCCATGCGTGAGGTAGTGCTTATTCTCCGATGAGCAGAGAGGAACCTCTCGGTAGTTTCAGCAGTCCATATCCCAGTCGTGAAGGATTGGGTGGCAGTTGTTTCTAGCCGTCAAAGTCTCGCCTTCAGACAGTGGGAATTTCGTCTGGAGGGCTTTCGACAGATATGTATTCATTTAAGGACTCCGGTCGTGGATCTGTTGGCTTCAAGATTGAATGCCAAGGTGCTTCACTTCAGAGCTCGGTCTCGGGATCCCAAGACCATCAGGGTGCATGCACGGGACTCTCCGTGGCATCAGTTTCGTCTCCTTACGTGTTTTTTCCCCGCTTTCTTTCTTCCGAGGGCGTGGTATGCAAATTTAGTGCAGATAGTCGCCGATGTCCCGTAGCGACTACCGGATCGTCTAGATAGGCTCTGCCAACATCCGTTTTATCATTAGAACTTGGAGGCCCTGTGTCTAACGGCTTGGCCGGTGAACTCTGCGAGCTATCAAGCTGGGTTCTCTCATCAGGGCTTTCCCACCTTGATAAGTGTTGGGAAGCCTGCATCAGCTAGCATCTATCACCGCACCTGATAACTTTTTTCGCACAGTGCAGGTACTGCGGACGTCCTCCTGTCTTCTCTGTTCCCTCCATTTTGGGAATTTTTCTCCAGACTGGTCTGGAATCAGGTTTGACGCTTTCTCTCTCTCAAAGGCCAGATCTTGGCCTTATCTGTTTTATTCCAGCGCAGAATTGCTTCCATTATGTAAGTGATGATTTTCTTTTAGGGAGTGTCCCAGGTGGTATTCTCCTATAGAATGCCGTTAGAAGCCTGGGACCTTATAATAGTCCTGGGTGCTCTTCAGCAAACGCCTTTCGAACCTTTGCTGGTTGTCTCGTTGCCAGTTCTGTCTCGGAGGGTCGTCTTTTGTTGTTGCAGGGACGTCGCAATACCGTCTATCAGGCAAGTCTCAGAGCTAGCCACTCTGTCCTGTCGTGGTCCTTTCCTGTTTTTTTCCACCAGGACAAGGTGGTCATCGAATCGTCTCCGTTCTTTGTTGTTCAAGGAGGTCTAGTCTTTCCACCTTAACGAGGACATTGTCCTCTCGTTTTGTCCAGCACCGGTATATCGAGTGGAATGAGCTCTTCACACCCTGGATGTAGTGAGGGCTCTCAGAAGGTTCGTCTCGAGGACAGCGCCCTTCAGTAGGTCTGACGCCCTATCCTTGCTTCCGGACGGTCTCAGGTAGGGTTTAGCCACTTCAGGGCCACAATACCAAATGGTTTTGCTTGCCTATGCAGAAGTCCTACCGCATCAGAAACAAGCCTGTCCCAGCGGGGATTAAGGCACACTGTACTCGGTCGGTGGATGCTTTTTTAAGCCATTCGGCATCCTACGACTTGGTACAGCCTACGTTGCTCAGACTTCTGCACATGCAGCCCTTCGCAGACATTCTGCAAGCGGCGTTAGCGCAACTTTAGTCAGTTGGGACATGGGGGTCGATCTGTTATATGGTTCCCCACTCAGGGACTGCTTTTGGACGTCCCATGGTCTGTGTCCCCCAATGTGGCGAAGGAGAAATAGGGATTTTTGTGAGTACTCACCGTAAAATCCTTTTCTCCGAGCCACTCATTGGGGACACAGCACCCACCCTGGTAATCTTTTGGCCTGCGCTTGTTATTCTTTAATTTGAGGTGTTGTACTCTAATGTGATGTTAATGATCTCCTACTGCTTTTGCACTGAACTGGTTCTCTGGGAGCCAGCAGGAAGGTGGAGCTAACTTTTTTTGTATTCACTTAGTGTCAACCTCCTAGTGGCAGCAGCATACACTCACATACACCCATGGTCTGAGTCCCCCAATGAGTGGCTCGGAGAAAAGGATTTTACGGTGAGTACTCACAAAAATCCCTATTTCCGAGATCTGTAACATTTTTATTTTTCTTCTTATGGAGCTGTGTGATGGCTAATTTTTTGAGGGGTGAGACAATGTTTTTATCAGTAACATTTTGGGATAGATGGGACTTTTTGATTGGTTGTTACAGCCTTTTTTTGTGGAACTGCAGCGTAAAAAATAACTTAACTTTGGTGTTCTTGAATTTTTTTATGTTATTTACTGATCGGATTAATTGTATTTTGATAGATTTGACTTTTCTGAACATGGCTATACCACATACCTTATTTTGTGGATTATAAGATGCACTTTTTCTCCCCAAAATTTGGGAGGAAAATGGGGGTGCGTCTTGCTGCAGCAGGCTCCGAGCATTCCGAAAATGTTGGGAATCACCACACTTTCCATCCTTTTCACTGCGGTGAACTATAGAAAATTGGCTGCAGGCAGCATATGTGCAGATTGAGATCTTGGCTCACGAGACGCACCCATCACCATTTTATATAAAAATGTTTTTCCTATTTTCCTCCCCAAAATTTGGGGTGCATCTTATAATCCGCAAAATATGGTATGTGTATTTCTTTATTTTTTTTTTTAGTATCTTTATTTTCAATGGCGGAAAATGGGAGTGATTAGAACTTTTAGGTTTTTTTTTCATATTTTTTTTAAAACACTTTTTACCGTTGTTGTTAGCCCTCTTAGGGGACTTGAAGATACAATCATCCGATCGGTTGTTCTGTATACTACAGCGATATGCAGTATATAGCAGAAATCACAGTCTCCTTTTTAAGCCTGGCCACAGGCATTGTTACAGAGGAGCTCCGTTATGACAGGCACGGGGGTCATCAGCTGACCCCTGGCTATTATGACAACCCATTGGCAAACCAAAATCACGGGCGCGCTAATGAGCAAAGAAAATGTGCCACCATCTGTGCACAAGTACAGCATAATACTCCTCAGTACATGAATATAGAACAAAGCTTAAAGGGGTTGTCTCTTTAAGCAAAACAATCATACTGTTCTTTACTCCTCGTCCCAGAGTCCACTGATGAGTATCAGCTACTGAACTGGTGTTTTGGGATTGGCTGCAGAAGTCACTCCTACAGTGCAGCTGCCAATCAGAGAGCTTTGCCAGTAAAGATGGAATGCCCCCCGCAGAGCCACTGAGCTGAGTGATTGGCTGCCACAATGTCAACATGATGTCAGCACTGCAACCATTTCTAGACACCAATGCTGGAAAGAGCGCTGAACCTGGGGATGGTGCATATAGCGCATTATTTTTTTAAAGAGCAAACTGCGCTTGGGGACTGGAATTTTCGGAAAAGGGGACAGCTCCTTTAACACAGCAATTAATTTCAATATCAAATAAGCACACTCCATATACATTTGTTTCTCATGAACCTACAACTCCCAATATGTCCTTAAAGGGAATCTGTCACCACTTTTTTGGGCTACCAGGTAAAAATATCATTCAGTTTAGTGTCACCTATGCATTACACAAGTACTTTTGATACCCCTTGACTCCCCGCGTATGATCCATAAATACCTTTTTTATTCCTCCCGCGCTGTATGTTAATATGGTCGGTCTGGTCCGATGGGCGTGGCTTATTTTCCGTTTTCCTCCCCCCTCCTCTTCTTGATGTGCGTATTCCTTTCTGTGAATATCACATCGCGTAGAGTTTCCGCGCATGCGCATTCAAATGGCCTCTCGCGCGTGCGCAGTACGCTTTGCCCAACTGGGCAAAGCATAAAATCCTCATCGTGCATGCGCCGGCATACGCCATGGCTTTCTATGGCCCGGAAGTATACATATATATCAGGGAATAGAAGGATCTTTTTGTTCTCAAGTTACTGAATGATGATTCTGATAGTTGGTCTCTCATTGAGATCACAGGCAAGAAGTCTTAGCCGAGCATTTCTCTCTACAATTAGTTGTTAGTTGAGACGGATAGCTGTAGTCAGACTGATCTACTAAAACAGCGTGCGTATGCTGAAAGCTTAGTTACGCAGGTGAAATAAAATGTATTCAAAATCAAAAAGCTTAGCACTAGAGATCCGCAGGCCCCGGGTCAAAATGCCTAGCAACACCTCTGGTGAGTAGTGTGTGCTACATGTGTCTGATATGTAATTGGTGTGTATGCTCCATGTGTCTGATATGTGAGTGGTATGTATGCGCCATGTGTCTGATTTGCGAATGGCGTGTATGCTCCATGTGTCTGATACGTGAGTGGTATGTGTCCTACATGTGTTTGATATGTGAGTGGTATGTGTCTGATATGTGAGTGATGTGTGTGCTACATGTGTCTGATATGTGAGTGGTATGTATGCTACATAGTTACATAGGTTGAAAATAAACCTAGGTCCATCAAGTTCAACCTTTCTCCACCAATTGTTCATTTTGTCACTAAATTAACATAACCTGCAATGTTATGTGTACTGAGGAAATCATCCTTTTTTAAAAGCTGTTCTAGTGTCTGCCATTACTACCTCCTGTGGTAGGACATTCCACAGTCTGACTGATCTAACAGTAAAGAAGGTTTTCTTATTAAGCTGTCAGAATTGCCTTTCTTCCACCTGTAATGAGTGCCCCCTGGTCCTTAGTATGGTCATTGGAAGGAACAAGTCATGTGCCAGTCCTTTGTATTGACCACACATATATTTATACATGTAAATGAGATCTTCTCTGAGGCATCTTTTTTCTAAGCTGAACAAGCCCAGCTTTTCCAACCTTCATCATATGAGAGGCCTTCCATCCCTTGTAACAATCTAGTTGCCCACCTTTGAACTGACTCTAATGTCCTTTTTTAAATGTGAAACCCAAAACTTCATCCCATATTCTAGATGTGGCCTCACAAGTGATTTCTAGAGGGGTAGCAATACGTTGGGATCACAGGATTTTAATTTTTTTTTTAGAAAAATATTTAGAGTTGAGAGTCCTCGGTGAGGACTCTCAACTCTAAATATTTTTCTATCTACTGGCTAACACGGTACAAAGATATACATCTTTAATTTTTTTTTATACACCCTAAAATCTTGTTTGCTTTTGCGGTTGCTGCTCAGTTTACTTGTAACCAGAATACCCAAGTCCTTCTCTTGTTCTGTAGTCCCAAGTATACTCCCGTTTAATGTATATGCAGCATTGTGATTACTCTGTCCCAGGTGCATTACTCTACATATATCTACATTAAACCTCATTTGCCAAGTGTTTGCCCATTCAGACATCTTATCCAGATCGTTTTGCAAAACCGCACTGTCAAGATCAAATTTTAATATCCTACATAGTTTGATGTTGTCAACAAAGACTGACACTTTACTCTCAATTCCATCAAAAGGGTCACTAATAAAGAGGTTAAAAAGAATCGGTCCTAGCACAGATCCCTGCGGTCCCCACTGCTGACTATATCTCATTTAGAGAAGGTACCATTTACGACTCTTTGTTTCCTGTCATTTAGCCAATTCCTTACCCATCTGCATATAGTTTCTCACAGTCCTTGCTTCTGTAGCTTCAGTATAAGGCTGTTATGTAGTACAATATGAAATGCCTTGCAAAGTCCAGATAAATCACATCAGCCGCATTACCAACATCCAGATTTGCACTTACCTCCTCATAGAAACCCAACATGTTAGTTAGACATGACCTATCTTTCATGAGTCCCTGCTGGTTGTTAGTTATTATATTATCATCTAAAATATATTTCTGCAGGTCATCTCTTATAATGCCCTCAAAAATTTTGCACAGTACTGATGTCAGGCTTACTGGACTGTAGTTGCCTGGCTCCACCTCCTTAACATCTTTTAAATACTGGTACCACATCAGCCATCCTCCAATCCTGTGGCACCACCCCTGTTAAAAGAGAGTCTAAGAATATGAGATACAGCGATCTGTCAATAAGTGAGCTCAGTTCCCTCAGTATCTGTGGATGAATGCCATCTGGGCTGGGGGATTTTTCAATGTTTAATTTGCACAGACACAGGCGTACTTATTCTTGTGTAAAACTAATTATATCAGGTGGTGAACTTTGATTGCTGTCTTGTTGAATGATCCCTGGAACAGTTAGTTCATTGGTGAACACATGAAAAGTCCTGTTTAAATATCTCAGCCTTTTCTTTATCCTCTATTATTATCTTATTATTTTCGACTTTTAAGGGGCCTATACCATGTGTCTGATATGTATGTGAGTGGTATGTGTGCTACATGTTTATGATATGTGAGCAGTGTGTACGCTACATGTGTCTGATATGCAAGTGGTGTGTGTCTGTTATGTGACCGGTGTGTGTACCATGTGTCTGATATGTATGTGAGTGGTATGTGTGCTACATGTGTCTGATATGTGAGTGGTGTGTATGTTCCTTGTGCCTGATATTTGATGGGTATTAATGCTCCATGTGTCTGATGTGTAAGTGGTGTGTGTGCTACATATGTCTGATATGCGAGTGGTGTGTGTGCTACATATGTCTGATATGTGAGTGGTGTGTGTGCTACATATGTCTGATATGTGAGTGGTGTATATGCTCTATGCAGGGTTGGACTGGCCCACAGGATAACAGGACAATCCTCTGATGTGCCTCTGTGCAAGAGTGAGCCACTACCCTCTTATATGAGCAGTACTTGGCACTATGTATTTGAATCACTATGTACAGAATATGGCTATCTTGTGGTTTGGTCCTGATGAAGAGGTTTTGAAACCTTGAAACACAAACCGCATACTTGCTTTAAACTTGTGTGTGACTACATCTTTGAACCTTGGGCAGCGTGAACTCTGAACTACCATATTCCTCTTTTACTGCATGGCATTTTATTGATGGCCCAGCAGCACCCTTTACGTGCTTTTATCGGTGAGCGTACCTATTACACTATTTGTGCTTTCTGTCTTTAGCTTTATTATTTGAGTTATTCAAACAAGGCAATCATTTTCTGCTACATGTATAAGTGGACTAACATTGAGCCAACTGCCTAATTTCCTTTTTGGAGTGTTTGAAATGACTTGAATCTCATTTTTTCTAGGTATACCTCTTTGACTTAACTTTTAAGCAAAAACCTTGTACATTCCTGCTACCCAAAGCTCATCATACACCTGGAGGTAAGTTTACTTTCCAAAGTATCTTGTGAGTGATGCATATTGTTGTTGTTATTATTATTATTATTATGGTTACTAGTAGTATTTTAACTATTATAGTTAATTTACATTAGTACAATTACTTTTGTAGTCACGTAAAGTTACAATTTGTCTTACTGCTTCCCTCTCCAGAAGTCCAGAATTTCAAGACCAATGGACTTCATCTTTACAGTAATGGG
>JARQOD010000002.1:401425483-401451798 GCA_033576555.1 Oophaga sylvatica
TTATTTGAATCTAGTTGGCCACACAAAGAGTACACTGTTTCCCAAAAAATTAATTATGAAAATAATTTTTTCTCAGTTTTTCCCCCCAAATTTTAACCTTTAGAATTTCATCATTGAAATTTTTCCAGTCAAAAACATAGGTAAAAATTAAAAGGGGTTTTTTGTACAAACTGCCTATGATAACAGTTTTTTTTTAAAAAATAAAACAAAAAAAGTGCAAAAAAAATGCAGGGCCCAAAAATTATTATGCACGCAGTTTTTTAAACCTTTTCATTTTAAAAAGAACAAAAAAATGGTCTTTTTAAAAAATTAAAACTTTAAAGGGTTTTAAAAAAAACTGAAACAAATTTTTTTTCCCAACTAAATTTTTTATTCTAGGTGTTTTTACATTGCACATAGGAACCCTTTTTCCCGAAAGGACTTCTGAACCCCCTCGTCCATTGAATTTTTTTCCGGTTTTTGGGGGGGGTTTCTGCTTCAATTGTTTTGCTGAAGACAAAAACCCCTCCCAGAGCTGTTGCTTAAGGGGAACTGCCTCCCGCCATATAGCACTCCTTTTGATGTGCTCCGGGGTTCCATGGGGTTGAGGGGGGGGGAGAGGGGGGCCACACCAAAAGTTTGTCCCCTTTTATCCCCATAGCACCAGAGATGCAAAATGGTTATGTGCAGCAGAGACGGGCATTTCATGCAGAAAATGTTTTTGCTGCGGAATGCATTTTCTTTTTGAACCGGGGAGGAAGTGCTGTTTGAAAATAAAAATACACGGGGGGTTCATCTTTCCCCTTTTGGGGGCCAAAAGGGGACAATCTCTCTCCCCATGTTTCCCCACCCCAAAAAAATTCTCCCCCCTCCCCTTTTTTTTGGCCCCCTAGGGTGTTTGAAAAGGGGGGGGCCCCATCAACACCCCTCCCCAAACTCCTCCACTGGACCATCGAGCTTTTCACCCCTCCGGTAAAAAAACATTTTTAAGTCAGTCTTCATTACTGTTTGGCCCAGGGGGCCCTTTTCTGCTTTTGTGCAGGGGAAGGGAGGTCCAGGATGGCTTACGCACACTGAAAACCCCCGGGAAGGGGCCCCCGCATCTTTTTTTTTTGGGGGGCGTTGGGGCACCAGAGCTTAAAAAAATTTTTCTGGCTACGACAAGCTTTTTTTTTCCCCCCTGCCTTTTTAAAAAAAAGTAATTGCCGTAGGAAAAGCCCCCAATTTTCCCCTTTTCAGCACCACACGTGTTCTGTAATCAGCTACATACTTCTTGATTGTGGATGACACAAAAAAAATGTTTGGCAATGTTGATTGATTTGACCTAAACCCCACAATTTGTTGCTTCTCAGCAGCCGACAAAATCCTTTTCTTTCCCATTTGGCAAAAAGGGGGTGCTTAAAAATTTGGGGGGAGCCTTTTAAAAAGTCTTGGGCCTTTTAGGGGGCACCCTGAAAAAAAAATTAGAAAGGGTTTTTGAAATTGGTTTCCCCCTGATATAAAGACCCCCGACACACATCACCATCAATATTTTTAAATGACAAAAAAAAAAAAATTTTTACCTTTTTCCCCCTAAACAATTTTTGCAAAATTTTTTGGAACACAGGTAACGTGTTTTTGTGGTGTTGGGTAAAATTACGGTCAATTCACAGCGAAAAAAAATGACACTGCTGGCCCAAAAAAAAAAATTTTTTCCCGGGAAACTCCCCAGTTGATTTTAGTTAAAAAAAAGTAACATTTTTGGGACTGGGGGGAAAAATTAGGGTGAAAAAGGGGGGGTGCGCATAAAACAGGCCGCAGGGGGGGTCCTGCATGTGAGGTGACACAATGACCCTAGGGGGGGTTTGCCCCCCCAAAAAAAAAACACACAGGCGTCTCGCACGGAGGTGAAAAAAGTAAAAACCACCGAGCCCGGGAAAATTGGGGTAAATGGAGGTGAGGGTTGGGGGGGAACCCCCCATTTTAAAAATCCCTATTTTAGTGTTCCCCAAAAAAGTGGGGGTGGTGAACTACACTTTTGGGAAAAAAAAAGGGGGGAAAGGGGGTTTAAGGGATAAAAAAAAGGCGTAAAAGGGGGAGGAAAATATAAAATAGTACAAAGGGGGTTAAAAAACCAAATCATAAATCATCCCAAAAGGAACCTTTTTTTGGATAAAATCCCCAAGGGGGGCACCCAAAACAACCGTGATATAAAAAAAAAAAAAAAAAAATGTATTCCTAACCTAAAACTAGGGGGTAGCCTAACCGAAAAGGGCTGGCGCACCTGCCAAAAAATGGGGGGTTTGGGAACCCGGGGGAAAAGGGTTTGGCGCCCCCCTCCCCGATGGCTGACCCGGGGGGCCCGGGAGCCCTTACCCCCTTGGGGGTCCTCCCCCCAAAATGGGGGGACCCCAACATTAATAAGGGGCCAATAACATTAAAGGTACCCTGGGCCCCCAAATTTTTTAAAAAAAGTTCAAAAACCCCCGGGGGGCTGCACCATGTTTTTTTGACCCCGGGGCACAAAAAAAAGGTCCTGACCCCCAGGGGGGAAAAACCCAAAAAGGCGTACTTTTGATGGGGGGGGGTGCCAAAAGAAATATATACGTTGATTTTTTATTAAATCATTTTTAATTTTTCCAGGGTATCCACCCCTGAGGGGGGGTGATTATATATACGTGGGGGAAAAGGTTTTTTTAAAAAACCTTTTTCCCCTTTGACCTACCGGGGGAATTTGTTATATCGTCCAATCTCCAAATTGGTACATCGGGCATTGTGGGGAAAGGGGTTCCATAATTTTTTTTTGCTCCCTTTTTTTCTTTATTTTTCAAATTTTGCACCCCAACATGCATAAAATTGTGTCAAGCCCTTTCATGATGCCGTGCGTTTTTTTTTCCCCAGTTTTTATTGCTCTAGTTTTCTTTCGGGGTTTTTTTAAGTTCAACTAACTTTTTGGTCCAATGCGCAATTATAGATTGCATCTTAGCTTTTTTGCTGTTGTATGCACCACATTTTTTTCCCCAAAACTGGGGACTTTGACTAGGAGTGAAAAACTTGGTTTTTTCACATTCACTTTTTTTAAGCGTGAAACAAAAAGGGCAGTTTTTCAAAAACCCCCGTTAAAAGGGGGGGCTGAAAAACCCCCGTGTTTTAAAAAGAAAAACTGTGCCAATCTCCATTATACTTCCTACCCCCCGTGGTGTGAACTGTTTTTAATTTGGGACTAGGGTCCCTTTATGTTTTGGTCCCCTGTTTTAAAAGTTGGGGGCTCCCACTTTTGGGGAGGGGGATCCCCTAAGTGTAAGGCCTAACGGACCCGGTCACCCCTCGGGAGGGGGGGGCCCCAACCCCTTCCCCCCTGGGGCCAACCTCCGTGTTGGGAAAGGTGACACCCCAAACCCCACATCAGGGCCTGGGTTTTTCCCCCAACTTTTAATTAGGAAAACTTTTTTTTTTTTTTTTAATCATTTTTTTTTTTGGGGGGCTCCCCTTGAGGTATTTTATAAAAAAAGGGGTTTGCCTATGGGGGATGATTCATGTTTTTTTGGAAAAGGGGATAAAAAAGGGGAAAGCTGCAGCAGCTGCAGTGAAGGCGCTGCACTGTCCCTAACACCCCCACTGAAAAGCCGCACAGCACAAAAAAAGAATGGGGGTCAGGGGGGAAAAAAAACTGCTTTATAACACACAGGGGGTGCTACGTTGAAAAACAATTTTTTTTTTTTTTTTTTTTTTTTTTTTTTGCTTTTGTCCCAGATTTTCCCCCAAACTCCAAAACAACCTATCCCTATTGCTTTCACATAAGGGGCAAAAAGGGAGGCGCCCGCTTTATAAATTTCCTGATCCACCAAAAAACCCCCAGACCAACGCAGCCAAACCCCCAGCTAGCAATTTTTGGCGCCCCTACCCAAAAGGGGGGTTTCCCCAAAGTTTTTAGCAAACTTTCCCCCCCCCGATTGGGGGCCCGGAGCGCTCCAAGGGTGAGGATTTTGGGGGGTTTCCCCCGTGAAAAAAATTCGGAATCGAATCGCAATTCCGATTAGCAAATTCGGCCCCGATTTCCCATATTCAATATCGGAAAGCTCATCCCTAATGACCCCTCCAACAACTTTGTCAAAAACAAATTCAAAAAAATTTTCCCTTCAAAAAAAAACAGAAATGGTGGGGGGAAAAAAAAATTTTGGTTTTTTTATTGCCCCAAAGGAAAGGGGTTACTAAAATACTGAATAGGGGGTTTTTTAAAAAAATTGGTCTTCAAAATTTTTTTAAAAAAACCCCAAACAGTCTATAAAAAAAAAACCCCAAAATTATGGGTCACTTTTTTAAAATTTTAACATTTGGGGAAAAAATTTTGCCTAAAATTCTGCATGGAAATTATTTTGGGAAACCCCCTTTTTTTCATCTTTAAAAAAAAAAAAAGTGGTGGGGGGAAACTTTACAGACGTTTTAATATTAATGGGTTAAACTGGGAAACCCGAGAGAACGGGGCTCGGACTTATAAAAGGGGGCACCATCATTCAGCGCTGTGGAAAGGGGGCTTTTTTAAAAAACTTTAAAAGATCCCGACTTGGGTTCTAAAGCCCGAACTTTTCAAACCACTGGCTAAAAAAAAAAGTTTTTCCGGGGGAAATTCAAGCCCTTTTTTCAGAAAATTTTTTGGCTCTTGGGATGCTATTTGTACAATCCCCCCCCTTTTTTACTTTTTAAAAAAACCACTGCCGGGTAAAACCGGTTTAAGACTTTTTAAAATGTTTTCTTTTTTCCTAGAAATTTTAGCATTTTAAAAAGGGAAATCGGATTTTTATACTTGAAGTATTTTTTTTTTTAAAAAAATAAATTTTAAATGGGAACTCAAAGAAACTTTCTTTTTGCAATGAAAAGGGGTACAAACGAGTGGTACAAAACTGGAGGGCTTGTAAGCTAACCAAAAAAGAATAATCTGACCCCTGGGGAATAATGCTTCGGGAAAATGGGTTACAGAAAAACTTTGCGGAGGGTTCAGCATCAAAGGGGGGGGAGGGCAGGAGGATTCTACGAGGGCAAGTGCAGTGCCGGAAACCCCTAACCTTGCCGGGGGGTTTGTGTGGATTTGGTTTGTACAAAACCTTTAAAAAAAAAAGTTTTTACCATATTTTAATGGCCGCCCATCTTGCTTTGAAAAAATTCTGTACAGACCAATACCTCATAATGACAATGGTAGGAAAGGTGGAGTCCTTCCACATCAACTGTATATAACCTCTTAACTAACAATCGTGCCACCCCCAAGCTCCTAAAACTTGGATGCTGATCTCTGCCCAAAGCATCCTCTTATTTTCACAAGGATTGTTGGAATTGAATTGACACTAAATAGAGGTAATAGTACCTATGTGTGCTATTTTTCTGGATACCCTGCATTTTGTTTGAAGTTTTACAAGTTGGACTGAACCTACATCATAAGAAGAGCTACTATGAATGCTTGAGGCAGCTAACAGAATTGCAGGGATCGCTATGATCTAGATTATCGAGTGGTGCCTAGGATATTTGATCTTTGAGCTTCTCTCACAAAATGATTAAGGTTACACGCAGTGGTGTGGTAGGCCATGTTGACTTTTAAAGATTGTGTTTCTAGATTTTACCATCTAGAAGCATAGTCTGTATATGTTATACCTAGTTTTGACTAATGTGAAGACCTCGGTTGATGGTCTAGAATGTTGTCTAGACCAAACTAGTTGGTTTATTACTATAGGTTCCTAATAATGCTGTTCTAAATTTGCAATCTCACAACCAGTGGAAGAGTTTTCTGCTTCCAGTACCATTGCTTCCTGACTTTTGACTTTTCTAATTGGAAAAGCTGTCTTTGACTTGTCAGTGACCTTTGCCCAATTTGTATTTGATGTACATCTACAAATAAAAAAAGTTCTTTATTTCTGAGCAGAAGTGATTGCTTTCTAAATACTTTTTCCACCTGCATAGTGAAAACCGAATTATAATAATAATTTTATTTCTGTAGCGCCAACATATTCCTCAGCACTTTACATTAAAAAGGGGACTTGTACAGAGAATAGACATTACAGCATAACAATAAACACCAAGAGGAAAGAGGGCCCTGCTCGCAAGCTTACAATCTATGAGGAAAAAGGGGAGACACGAAAGGTAGATGGTAACATTTGCTTTCATTGTTCGGACCAGCCATAGTGTTCGAATTGGTGTTCATGTAGTTCTGCATGAACCAGTTAACAGCCAAAGTATGTAACAGTACAGACACAGAGGCCTATTAAATGCATAAAGCGTGTGAGAACATGATGCGAGGAATCTGATTATAGTAAAAAAAAATTTAAGTGGGCCACACAGGGAGTTAGGTTAATGCGTTGAGGCGGTAGGCCAGTCTGAACAAATGCGTTTTTAGGGCACGCTTAAAACTGTGGGTATTGGGAATTAATCGTGTTAACCTGGGTAGTGCATTCCAAAGAATTGGCGCAGCATGTGAAAAGTCTTGGAGACGGGAGTCGGAGGTTTTCATTATTGAGGATGTTAACCTCAGGTCATTAGCAGAACGGAGGGCATGGGTAGGGTGGTAGACTGAGACGAGGGAGGAGATGTAGGATGGTGCTGAGCCATGGAGAGGTTTGTGGGTGAGGGTAATAAGTTTGTACTGGATTCTGGAGTGGATGGGTAACCAGTGTAATGACAGGCACAAGGTAGAGGCATTGGTATAACGATTGGTGCGGAATATGATCCTGGCTGCAGCATTCAAGACAGATTGGAGAAGGGAGAGTCTGGTAAGAGGGAGACCGATTAGTAGAGAGTTACAATAGTCCAGACGAGAATGAATAATTGAAACAGTAAGAGTTTTTGCAGAGTCGAAAGTAAAAAAAGGTCGAATTCTAGAAATGTTTTTTGAGGTGGAGATAAGAGTGAGCCAGTGATCAGATGTGTGGGGTGAATGAAAGCTCGGAATCGAGAAGGACCCCAAGACTGGGGGCATGTTGCTGGGGAGTAATGGTGGAACCACACACGGAAAAGGCAATGTTGGGCATAGATACATTAGTAGAGGGAGGAAACACAAGGAGTTCAGTTTTTGACAGGTTCAGTTTCAGATAGAGGGAGTACAAGATGTTAGAGACAGCAGTAAGACAATCACTGGTGTTTTCTAAAAAGGCAGGCGTGATATTGGGAGGATAAGTGTATAATTGGGTGTCATCAGCATAAAGATGGTGCTGGAAACCAAATCTACTGATTGCTTGTCCAGTAGGGGCGGTATACAAAAAGAAGAGGAGGGGGCCTAGGACTGATCCTTGAGGAACCCCAACAGTAAGGGGAAGATGAGAGGAGGAGGAACCAGCAAAAGATACAGTGAAGGAACAGTCAGAGTTCTGGATGGCAGTTCTTGATAGAGAATGAAAGAAGGTTTTGGTCAGATTGCAGGATAGGGGAGTTTGTGAAATCATCCACTGAGCAAAGCCGGGATAAGACCACGTCGAGGGAGTTTCCGTCTTCATGCGTGGGCGAGTTAGTATGCTGCGATAGGCCGAAAAAGGAAGTCAGAGATAAAAGGTGAGAAGCAGATGGGGAGAGGGGAAAAACAATGGGGATGTTGAAATCACCCATGATGAGGGTGGGGATGTCACAGGAGAGAAAGTGTGGAAGCCAGGTGGCAAAGTAATCCAGGAACTGATGAGAAGGGCCGGATGGACGATACACCATCGCCACTCGCATGGAGAAGGGGATGTAGAGTCTGACAGCATGGACCTCAAAAGAAGGGAAGACAAATGAGGGTACTTGAGGGACAACATGATAGGTACATTTGGGTGATAAGAGCAGACCAACGCCTCCACCTGCTCTGTTGTCCGACCTTGGGGTATGAGAAAAGTGTAGTCCACCATATGAAAGAGCAGCAGCAGCGGTGGTGTCTGACTGCTGGATCCAGGTTTCAGTAAGAGCTAGAAGGTTAAGAGAATACGAAAGGAAGAAGTCATGGATGAAGGGGAGTTTATTACACACTGAGCGAGAATTCCAAAGGGCACAATTGAAAGAGACAAAAGGCATGCAGGGAATATTAATAAGATTAAAGGGGTTTCTGAGTGTAGCAGTTGGGAGGTTTGACTTGCTAT
Organism: Oophaga sylvatica; assembly: GCA_033576555.1. Lineage (NCBI taxonomy): Eukaryota > Metazoa > Chordata > Amphibia > Anura > Dendrobatidae > Oophaga > Oophaga sylvatica. The sequence continues at coordinate 401,433,529 of JARQOD010000002.1, forward strand.
AACATTGGGGGCCGGGGTTTGGAGCGATATCTTCTGCGACTAGGAGAAGGAGGATAGGAAGAGTGAGCAGATAGTTAAGTGATTTGCGAGAGTGTGTTGGATGGTGGGACTGAATGGATCTGTGCTGTTTAGCATTGTGAAAAGAGCGCGAGTGCTATACATAGGAGAGGAGAGAACTGAGGGGCCGATATGGATGGAGTGCAAAGAGTTAATGCAAGGACGGTGGATGTGAGTGAATGCAGCAACCAGGATATAAATTATACAAATGCATATGGTAAATACACTGCTCAAAAAAATAAGGGAACACTCAAATAACACATCCTAGATGTGAATGAATGAAATATTCTCATTGAATACTTTGCTCTGTACAAAGTTGAATGTGCTGACAACAAAATCACACAAAAATCATCAATGGAAATCAAATTTATTAACCAATGGAGGCCTGAATTTGGAGTCACCCACAAAATTAAAGTGCAATGTAATGTCCTTAAAACAAGTCAAAATGATGCTCAGTAGTGTGTGTGGCCTCCACGTGCCTGTATGACCTCCCTACAACGCCTGGGCATGCTCCTGATGAGGTGGTGGATGGTCTCCTGAGGGATTTCCTCCCAGACCTGGACTAAAGCATCCGCCAACTCCTGGACAGTCTGTGGTGCAACGTGACGTTGGTGGATGGAGCGAGACATGATGTCCCAGATGTGTTCAATCGGATTCAGATCTGGGGAAAAGGCGGGCCAGTCCATAGCTTCAGTGCCTTCATCTTGCAGGGACTGCTGTCACACTCCAGCCACATGAGGTCTGGCATTGTCCTGCATTAGGAGGAACCCAGGGCCAACCGCACCAGCATATAGTCTCACAAGGGGTCTGAGGATCTCATCTTGGTACCTGATGGCAGTCAGGCTACCTCTGGCGAGCACATGGAGGACTGTGCGGCCACCCCACACCATTACTGACCCACCGCCAAACCGGTCATGCTGAAGGATGTTGCAGGCAGCAGATCACTCTCCACGGCGTCTCCAGACTGTCACATGTGCTCAGTGTGAACTTGCTTTCATCTGTGAAGAGCACAGGGCACTAATGGCAAATTTGCCAATCCTGGTGTTCTGTGGCAAATGCCAAGCATCCTGCACGGTGTTGGGCTGTGAGCACAACCCCCATCTGTGGACGTCGGGCTCTCAGACCATCCTCATGGAGTCGGTTTCTAACCGTTTGTGCAGACACATGCACATTTGTGGCCTGCTGGAGGTCATTTTGCAGGGCTCTGGCAGTGCTCCTCCTGTTCCTCCTTGCACAAAGGTGGAGGTAGTGGTCCTGCTGCTGGGTTGTTGCCCTCCTACGGCCCCCTTCACATCTCCTGGTGTACTGGCCTATCTCCTTGTAGCGCCTCCAGTCTCTGGACACTACGCTGACAGACACAGCAAACCTTCTTGCCACAGCTCGCATTGATGTGCCATCCTGGATGAGCTGCACTACCTGAGCCACTTGTGTGGGTTGTAGATTCCGTCTCATGCTACCACGAGTGTGAAAGCACAACCAACATTCAAAAGTGACCAAAACATCAGCCAGAAAGCATTGGTACTGAGTTGTGGTCTGGATGATTTCTGCAGCAATTATGCTGATATAATTGACATGCTGCGGATTTAAATCTGCTACAAATCTGCAAGTAAAAAATAAGCAGCGTGTGCATGAGACTTCAGGAAACTCATTGACTTTTCTGGCATGAGGCTTTAATACAAATCTGCACAGAAAATAAAGTAGCAAAAACACAACAAACCTGCAATATGTGGACAGACTCTTAGGCCATGTTCACACTTTCAGTATTTGGTCAGTATTTTACCTCAGTATCTGTAAGACAAAACCAGGAGTGCAACAATCCGAGGAAAAGTATAATAGAAAGACGTCACCACTTCTGTATTTATCACCCACTCCTGGTTTTGGATGACACATACTGAGGTAAAATACTGACCAAATACTGAATGTGTGAACTTGGCCTTAGTGTGTAAGCTAACTTGCTCTCTGATACAATACCTCATGGTATAAATTTATAAAGGCCCTAATTAGTCCAGAATCTACTGTTGTCCTTCACTGTAAGGGAATGTTTCACCTGATTCTTGATGTCTGATCAGTCATGGATATGTTATCTCAGCTATGTTTCCTCTGCAAAAATCTGAAAATGCTGCGAAGTTTCAGTAAAAACACGCTTTGAAAAGTGGGCTGGGGAATATGTGTCTTGAATGAATAGTCCGAGGCAGGTCTCTGGAATCTTCCCTTCCCTTATTGTGTATAGGCCTCCTATACACACATACATACAGTGGGGAAAATAAGTATTTGATCCCTTGCTGATTTTGTACAGTCTATAATTTTAAGGGTAGGTTAATTTTAACATTGAGAGATGGAATATCAAAAATAAAATCCAGAAAATCACATTGTATAAATTATATAAATGTTTTTGCATTTTGCAGTGGGAAATAAGTATTTTATCACTCTGGCAAACAAGACCTAATACTTGGTGACAAAAACCCTTGTTGGCAAGCACAGCAGTCAGACATTTTTTGTAGTTGATGAGGTTTGCTCACATGTCAGGGAGGAATTTTGGTCCACTCCTCTTTGCAGATCATCTCTAAATCATTAAGATTTTGAGGCTGTTGCTTGGCAACTCGGAGCTTCAACTCCCTCCATAAGTTTTCTATGGGATTAAGGACTGGAGACTGGCTAGGCCACTCCATGACATTAATGTGCTTCTTTTTGAGCCACTCCTTTGTTGCCTTGACTGTATGTTTTTAGTCATTGTCTTGCTGGAAGACCCATCCACGACCCATTTTTAATGTCCTGGCTGCGGGAAGGGCTTGGCTAGGCATAATGCCGGGGCCCCAAGGGCTTGGCTAGGCATAAGGCCGGGGCCCAAGGGCTTGGCTAGGCATAAGGCCGGGGCCCAAGGGCTTGGCTAGGCATAAGGCCGGGGCCCAAGGGCTTGGCTAGGCATAAGGCCGGGGCCCAAGGGCTTGGCTAGGCATAAGGCCGGGGCCCAAGGGCTTGGCTAGGCATAAGGCCGGGCCAAGGCTTGGCTAGGCATAAGGCGGGGCCCAAGGGCTTGGCTTAGGATAAGGCTGGAGCGCCCCAAGGGCTTGGCTAGGCATAAGGCCGGGGCCAAGGGCTTGGCTAGGCATAAGGCCGGGCCCAAGGGCTTGGCTAGGCATAAGGCCGGGCCCAAGGGCTTGGCTAGGCATAAGGCCGGGGCCCAAGGGCTTGGCTAGGCATAAGGCCGGGGCCCAAGGGCTTGGCTAGGCATAAGGCCGGGGCCCAAGGGCTTGGCTAGGCATAAGGCCGGGGCCCAAGGGCTTGGCTAGGCATAAGGCCGGGGCCCAAGGGCTTGGCTAGGCATAAGGCCGGGCCAAGGGCTTGGCTAGGCATAAGCCGGGGCCAAGGGCTTGGCTAGGCATAAGGCCGGGCCAAGGGCTTGGCTAGGCATAAGGCCGGGCCAACTGGGCTTGGCTAAGGCATAAGGCGGGGCCAAGGGCTTGGCTAGGCATAAGGCCGGGCCCAAGGGCTTGGCTAGGCATAAGGCCGGGGCCCAAGGGCTTGGCTAGGCATAAGGGGGGGCCCCAAGGGCTTGGCTAGGCATAAGGCCAGGGGCCCAAGGGCTTGGCTAGGCATAAAGGCCGGGCCAAGGGCTTGGCTAGGCATAAGGCAGGGCCCAAGGGCTTGGCTAGGCATAAGGCCGGGCCCAAGGGTTGGCTAGGCATAAGGCCGGGGCCCAAGGCTTGGCTAGCATAAGGCCTGGGCCCAAGGGCTTGGCTAGGCATAGGCCGGGGCCCAAGGGCTTGGCTAGGCATAAGGCCGGGGCCCAAGGGCTTGGCTAGGCATAGGCCGGGGCCCAAGGGCTTGGCTAGGCATAAGGCCGGGGCCAAGGGCTTGGCTAGCATAAGGCCGGGGCCCAAGGGCTTGGCTAGGCATAAGGCCGGGGCCCAAGGGCTTGGCTAGGTAGCATAAGGTCTCGGGGCCCAAGGGCTTGGCTAGGCATAAGGCGGGGACCAAGGGCTTGGCTAGGCATAAGGCGGGCCCAAGGCTTGGCTAGGCATAAGGCCGGGCCAAGGGCTTGGCTAGGCATAAGGCCGGGGCCCAAGGGCTTGGCTAGGCATAAGGCCGGGCCCAAGGGCTTGAGCTAAGGGGGCCAGGCTTGGCTAGGATAGGCGGGGCCAAGGGCTTGGCTAGGCATAAGGCCGGGGGCCAAGGGCTTGGCTAGGCATAAGGCGGGGCCCAAGGGCTTGGCTAGGCATAAGGCCCGGCTTGGCTAGCATAAGGCCGGGCCAAGGGCTTGGCTAGGCATAAGGCGGGCCAGGGCTTGGAGGCATAAGGCGGGGCCCAAGGGCTTGGCTAGGCATAAGCCGGGCCAAGGGCTTGGCTAGGCAGGCATAAGGCCGGGCCCAAGGGCTTGGCTAGGCATAAGCCGGGCCCAAGGGCTTGGCTAGGCATAAGGCCGGGGCGCCCAAGGGCTTGGCTAGGCATAAGGCGGGCCAAGGCTTGGCTAGGCATAAGGCCGGGGCCCAAGGGCTTGGCTAGGCATAGAAGCGGGGCCCAAGGGCTTGGCTAGGCATAAGGCGGGCCAAGGGTGCTAGGCATAAGGCCGGGGCCCAAGGGCTTGGCTAGGCATAAGGCCAGGGGCCCAAGGGCTTGGCTAGGCATAAGGCCGGGGCCCAAGGGCTTGGCTAGGCATAAGCCGGGGCCACAAGGGCTTGGCTAGGCATAAGGCCGGGGCCCAAGGGCTTGGCTAGGCATAAGGCCGGGGCCCAAGGGCTTGGCTAGGCAAAGGCGGGCCCAAGGGCTTGGCTAGGCATAAGGCCGGGGCCAAGGGCTTGGCTAGGCATAAGGCCGGGCCCAAGGCTTGGCTAGCATAAGCCGGGCCCAAGGGCTTGGCTAGGCATAAGCCGGGGCCCAAGGGCTTGGCTAGGCATAAGGCCGGGGCCCAAGGGCTTGGCTAGGCATAAGGCCGGGGCCCAAGGGCTTGGTAGGCATAAGGCCGGGGCCCAAGGGCTTGGCTAGGCATAAGGCCGGGGCCCAAGGGCTTGGCTAGGCATAAGGCCGGGCCCAAGGGCTTGGCTAGGCATAAGGCCGGGCCCAAGGGCTTGGCTAGGCATAAGCGGGGCCCAAGGGCTTGGCTAGGCATAAGCCGGGCCAAGGGCTTGGCTAGCATAAGGCCGGGGCCAAGGGCTTGGCTAGGCATAAGCGGGGCCAAGGGCTTGGCTAGGCATAAGGCCGGGGCCAAGGCTTGGCTAGGCATAAGGCCGGGCCAAGGCTTGGCTAGGATAAGGCCGGGGCCCAAGGGCTTGGCTAGGCATAAGCGGGCCCAAGGCTTGGCTAGGCATAAGGCCGGGCCCAAGGGCTTGGCTAGGCATAAGGCCGGGCCCAAGGGCTTGGCTAGGCATAAGGCCGGGGCCCAAGGGCTTGGCTAGGCATAAGGCCGGGCCCAAGGCTTGGCTAGGCATAAGGCCGGGGCCCAAGGCTTGGCTAGGCATAAGGCCGGGGCCCAAGGGCTTGGCTAGGCATAAGGCCGGGCCCAAGGGCTTGGCTAGGCATAAGGCCGGGCCAAGGGCTTGGTAGGCATAAGGCCGGGGCCCAAGGCTTGGCTAGGCTAACGGGGCCAAGGCTTGGCTAGGCATAAGGCCGGGCCCAAGGGCTTGGCTAGGCATAAGGCCGGGGCCCAAGGGCTTGGCTAGGCATAAGCCGGGGCCAAGGGCTTGGCTAGGCATAAGCGGGCCAAGGCTTGGCTAGGCATAAGGCCGGGCCCAAGGGCTTGGCTAGGCATAAGGCGGGGCCCAAGGGCTTGGCTAGGCATAAGGCCGGGCCCAAGGGCTTGGCTAGGCATAAGGCCGGGGCCCAGGGCTTGGCTAGGCATAAGGCCGGGCCCAAGGGCTTGGCTAGGCATAAGGCCGGGGCCCAAGGCTTGGCTAGGCATAAGGCCGGGCCCAAGGGCTTGGCTAGGCATAAGCCGGGCCCAAGGCTTGGCTAGGCATAAGGCCGGGCCCAAGGGCTTGGCTAGGCATAAGGCCGGGGCCCAAGGGCTTGGCTAGGCATAAGGCCGGCCAGGCTGCAGATAGCGGGCAGGCTTGGCTAGGCATAAGGCCGGGCCCAAGGCTTGGCTAGGCATAAGGCGGGCCCAAGGGTTGGCTAGGCATAAGGCCGGGCCAAGGGCTTGCTAGGCATAAGGCCGGGCCAGGGCTGGATGCCATAAGCCGGGCCCAAGGGCTTGGCTAGGCATAAGGCCGGGCCCAAGGGCTTGGCTAGGCATAAGGCGGGCCCAAGGCTTGGCTAGGCATAAGCCGGGGCCAAGGGCTTGGCTAGGCATAAGGCCGGGCCCAAGGGCTTGGCTAGGCATAAGGCGGGGCCCAAGGGCTTGGCTAGGCATAAGGCCGGGGCCCAAGGGCTTGGCTAGGCATAAGGCCGGGGCCCAAGGGCTTGGCTAGGCATAAGGCCGGGGCCCAAGGCTTGGCTAGGCATAAGGCCGGGGCCCAAGGGCTTGGCTAGGCATAAGGCCGGGGCCCAAGGGCTTGGCTAGGCATAAGGCCGGGGCCAAGGGCTTGGCTAGGCATAAGGCCGGGCCCAAGGGCTTGGCTAGGCATAAGCCGGGCCCAAGGCTTGGCTAGGCATAAGGCCGGGGCCCAAGGGCTTGGCTAGGCATAAGGCCAGGGGCCCAAGGCTTGGCTAGGCATAAGGCCGGGCCCAAGGGCTTGGCTAGGCAGCCGGGGCCCAAGGCTTGGCTAGGCATAAGGCGGGCCCAAGGGCTTGGCTAGGCATAAGGCCGGGGCCCAAGGGCTTGGCTAGGCATAAGCCAGGCCGGCCAAGGCTTGGCTAGGCATAAAGCCGGGCCCAAGGGCTTGGTAGCATAAGGCCGGGGCCCAAGGGCTTGGCTAGGCATAAGGCCGGGCCAAGGCTTGGCTAGGATAAGGCCGGGGCCCAAGGGCTTGGCTAGGCATAAGCCGAGGGCCCAAGGCTTGGCTAGGCATAAGGCCGGGCCCAAGGCTTGGCTAGGCATAAGGCCGGGCCCAAGGGCTTGGCTAGGCATAAGGCCGGGGCCCAAGGGCTTGGCTAGGCATAAGCAGGGGCCCAAGGGCTTGGCTAGGCATAAGGCCGGGGCCCAAGGGCTTGGCTAGGCATAAGGCCGGGCCCAAGGGCTTGGCTAGGCATAAGGCCGGGGCCAAGGGCTTGGCTAGGCATAAGGCCGGGGCCCAAGGGAGGCAAGGGCAGTTGGCGATAGGCACAGGTGAGAAGGGCGTGCTGATAGCGGCCCAGGGCCACAAAGCGGGCAATGTGCATACGGCAGCTGTGGCATAAGGGCCAGTGCTAGCAAGGGCCAAGTTGTAGATACGGCCAGGTTGTAGGAGCCGGCCAAGCTGGTAGTAAGGCCGGGCAGTGTAGTAGCGGCCAAGGGTCAGCATAAGCCGGGCCCAAGGTTGGCTAGGCATAGCGGGGCCCAAGGGCTTGCAGGTAAGCGGGCCAGGGTGCTAGGCAAGCCGGCCAGGGTGTGGCAAGCCGGCCAAGGTGGTAGGCATAGCGGGGCCCAAGGCTGGCTAGCATAAGGCGGGGCCAGTTGGTGCATAAGGCGGCCAAGTTGGTAGCATAAGGCCGGGCCCAAGGGCTGGCTAGGCATAGCGGCCAGGGCTTGAGGATAAGCGGGGCCAAGGCTTGCTAGATAAGGCCGGCCCAGGGCTTGTAGGCTAGGCCGGCCCAAGGGCTTGGCTAGGCATAAGGCGGCCCAAGGTGGCTAGCTAAGGCGGCAGGGCTTGCTAGGCATAAGCCGGCCAAGGGCTTGGTAGGCATAAGGCCGGCCAAGGTTGGCTAGGCATAAGCGGGCCCAAGGGCTTGCTAGGCATAAGGCCGGGCCAGGGTTGTGGCATAAGGGCAGGGTGTGCATAGGCGGCCAAGGGCTTGGCAGTAAGCGGGCCAAGGCTTGGCTAGCTAAGGCGGCCCAGGGCTTGGCTAGGTAAGGCGGCCCAAGGGCTTGGCTGGCTAAGGCGGGCAAGGGTGGCAGATAAGCGGGCCCAAGGCTTGGCTAGGCTAAGCCGGGGCCAGGCTTGTAGGCATAAGGCGGGCCAAGGGCTTGGCTAGCATAAGGCGGCCAGGTTGGCTAGCATAAGCGGCCAAGGGCTTGTAGCTAAGGCCGGGCCCAAGGGGCAGGCATAAGCGGGCCAAGGTTGGTAGCATAAGCCGGGCCCAAGGCTTGGCTAGGCATAAGCCGGGCCCAAGGGTTGCTGCTAAGCGGGCCAAGGCTTGGCTAGCTAAGCCGGGGCCAAGGCTTGGCTAGATAAGGCCGGCCAAGGCTGGTAGGCATAAGGCGGGCCAAGGCTTGGTAGGCATAAGGCGGGCCAGTTGGCTAGCAAGCCGGGCCAAGGGTTGGCTAGCATAAGGCGGGCCAAGGCTTGGCTAGCATAACGGCAAGTGAGGTAAGGCCGGCAAGGTTGGTAGCTAAGGCGGCAAGGTTGGCTGGCTAAGGCGGGCCCAAGGGTTGGCTAGCATAGGCGGGCAAGGGTGAAGGCCGGCCCAGGGCTTGCTGGCTAGGCCGGGCAGGCTTGCTAGCATAGGCCGGAGGTGCTAGGCAAGCGGCAAGCTTGTAGGTAGCGGGGCCCAAGGCTCAGCATAAGGCGGCCAGGTGAGGCATCGGGCCAAGGGCTTGGCTAGGCATAAGGGGCCGGGGCCCAAGGGCTTGGCTAGGCATAAGGCCGGGGCCCAAGGGCTTGGCTAGGCATAAGGCCGGGGCCCAAGGGCTTGGCTAGGCATAAGGCCGGGGCCCAAGGCTTGCTAGGCATAAGGCCGGGGCCCAAGGGCTTGGCTAGGCATAAGGCCGGGGCCCAAGGGCTTGGCTAGGCATAAGGCCGGGGCCCAAGGGCTTGGCTAGCATAAGGCCGGGGCCCAAGGGCTTGGCTAGGCATAAGGCCGGGGCCCAAGGGCTTGGCTAGGCATAAGGCCGGGGCCCAAGGGCTTGGCAAGGCATAAGGCCGGGGCCCAAGGGCTTGGCTAGGCATAAGGCCGGGCCCAAGGGCTTGGCTAGGCATAAGGCCGGGGCCCAAGGGCTTGGCAGGCTAAGGCCGGGGCCCAAGGGCTTGGCTAGGCATAAGGCCGGGCCCAAGGGCTTGGCAGGCTAAGGCCGGGGCCCAAGGGTTTGGCTAGGCATAAGGCCGGGGCCCAAGGGCTTGGCTAGGCTAAGGCCGGCCCAAGCTTTGGCAAGCTAAGGCCGGCCCAAGGCTTGGCAAGGCATTAAGCAGGGGCCAAGGGCTTGGCAGGCTTAAGGCCGGGGCCCAAGGCTTGGAGCTAGGCCGGGCCTAAGGGCTTGGCAGCTAGGCCGGGCCAAGGGCTTGGCTAGGCCTTGGCCGGCCAAGGGCTTGCCAAGGCCTTGGGCCCAGGCCTTTGCTGCAAGGCCTGGGCCCAGGGCTTGCTAGCTAAGCCGGGCCCAAGGGCTTGTGCTAGGCCAAGCCTGGGCGCCAAGGGCTTGGCTAGGCATAAGGCCATGGGCCCAAGGCTTGGCTAGAAAGCCTTGGCGCCCCAGGGCTTGGCTAGAAGCATTGGCCGCCCAAGGCTTGGCTAGGCAAGGCCGGGCCCAGGCTTGAAGCATAGGCCAGGCCAGGCTTGGAGCTAAGGCCGGGCCAGGGCTTGGCAAGGCATAAGGCCGGGCCATGGCTTGCTAGGCTTAAGGCGGCCCAAGGCTTGGTAGGCATAACCGGGCCAAGGGCTTGGCTAGGCATAAGCCGGGCCAAGGTTTGGCTAGGATAAGGCCGGGCCAAGGGCTTGGCTAGCATAAGTGGGCCCAAGGGCTTGGCTAGCATAAGGCCGGGGCCAAGGGCTTGGCTAGCATAAGGCCGGGGCCCAAGGGCTTGGCAAGGCTAAGGCCGGGGCCCAAGGGTTGGCTAGGCATAAGGCGGGGCCAAGGTTGGCTAGGCATAAGGCCGGGCCAAGGGCTTGGCTAGGCTAAGCCGGGCCCAAGGGCTTGGCTAGCATAAGGCCGGGCCCAAGGGCTTGGCTAGGCATAAGGCCGGGGCCCAAGGGCTTGGCTAGGCATAAGGCCGGGGCCAAGGGCTTGGCTAGGCATAAGGCCGGGGCCCAAGGGTTGGCTAGGCATAAGGCGGGCCCAAGGTTGGCAGGCATAAGGCCGGGCCAAGGGTTGGCTAGGCATAAGGCCGGGCCCAAGGGCTTGGCTAGGCATAAGGCGGGCCCAGGGCTGCTAGGCATAAGGCCGGGCCAAGGCTTGGAGGCTAAGGCGGCCCAAGGCTTGCTAGGCTAAGCGGGGCCAAGGGCTTGGCAGGCATAAGGCCGGCCAAGGGCTTGGCAGCTTAAGGCCGGGCCCAGGTTGGCTAGGCATAGGCGGCCAAGGGTTGCTAGGCATAAGCCGGGCCCAAGGCTTGGCAGCAAGGCCGGCCAAGGCTGGCAAGGCATAAGGCCGGGGCCAAGGGCTGGCTAGCATAAGGCCGGGGCCCAAGGGCTTGCAGCTAAGCCGGGCCCAAGGCTTGGCAGTAAGGCGGGGCCAAGGCTTGGCAGGTAGGCCGGGCCCAAGGGTTGCAGGCATAAGGCCGGGCCCAAGGCTTGCTAGGCATAGGCCGGGCCCAAGGGCTTGGCTAGGCATAAGGCCGGGGCCCAAAGGCTTGGCAAGGCATAAGGCCGGGGCCCAATGGTTTGGCTAGGCATAAGGCCGGAGCCCAAGGGTTTGGCTAGGCATAAGGCCGGGGCCCAAGGGCTTGGCTAGGCATAAGGCCGGGGCCCAAGGGCTTGGCTAGGCATAAGGCCGGGCCCAAGGGCTTGGCTAGGCATAAGGCCGGGGCCCAAGGTTTTGGCTAGGCATAAGGCCGGGGCCCAAGGGTTTGGCTTGGCTAGGCATAAGGCATACTCTTTGCACTCTTTGCATAAAGGATGCGGCACCCTTAGAGGTGAAGAGCTAGTTTTCACCCTTCTACTCTGTACTTGGGCCTTAAGCCTTGCCAAGCCCTTGGGCCCCGGCCTTAAGCCTTGCCAAGCCCTTGGGCCCCGGCCTTAAGCCTTGCCAAGCCCTTGGGCCCCGGCCTTATGCCTTGCCAAGCCCTTGGCCCCGGCCTTAATGCCTAGCCAAGCCCTTGGGCTGCGGCCAAATTTCTAGCCAAGCCCTTGGGCTGCGCCAAATTTCTAGCCAAGCCCTTGGGCCCCGCCTTATGCCTAGCCAAGCCCTTGGGCCCCGGCCTTATGCCTAGCCAAGCCCTTGGGCCCCGGCCTTATGCCTAGCCAAGCCCTTGGGCCCCGGCCTTATGCCTAGCCAAACCCTTGGGCTCCGGCCTTATGCCTAGCCAAACCATTGGCCCCGGCCTTATGCCTTGCCAAGCCTTTGGGCCCCGGCCTTATGCCTAGCCAAGCCCTTGGGCCCCGGCCTTATGCCTAGCCAAGCCCTTGGGCCCCGGCCTTATGCTTTGCCAAGCCTTGGCTGCGGCCAAATTTCTAGCCAAGCCCTTGGGCCCCGGCCTTAAGCCTTGCCAAGCCCTTGGGCCCTGGCCTTACTGCTATTCTGCCCCATGACTTTTGGTTTATTGTTTTAACTTCATGCCGGTTAGGGAAACAAAACGGCAGTAAGCTCTTCGCTCTTGTCCCGTCTGAATGCGCATGCACGACTGTAAATGGGGAAGAAGGCATTACCCATTGCGGATGACAGACAAGAAGTGCCTGTCGCTTGGAGCATGGGGTTGTGGAGTGGCCCCGCACTGTACAACAAAGGATCTAGTCCTCAACGTCCTAGTACAGAGTAGAAGGGTGAAAACTAGCTCTTCATCCCTAAGGGTGCCGCATCCTTTATGCAAAGAGTGCAAAGTAGCTTATGCCTAGCCAACCCTTGGGCCCCGCCTTATCCTAGCCAAGCCCTTGGGCCCGCCTACCTAGCCAAGCCCTTGCCCCGGCCTTATGCTAGCCAAGCCCTTGGGCCCCGCCTTATGCCTAGCCAAGCCCTTGGGCCCCGCCTTATGCCTAGCCAAGCCCTTGGGCCCCGCCTTATGCCTAGCCAAGCCTTGGCCCCCTTATGCCTAGCCAAGCCCTTGGGCCCCGGCCTTATGCCTAGCCAAGCCCTTGGGCCCCGGCCTTATGCCTAGCCAAGCCCTTGGGCCCCGGCCTTATGCCTAGCCAAACCCTTGGGTCCCGGCCTTATGCCTAGCCAAACCCTTGGGCCCCGGCCTTAAGCCTTGCCAAGCCCTTGGGCCCCGGCCTTAAGCCTTGCCAAGCCCTTGGGCCCCGGCCTTATGCCTAGCCAAGCCCTTGGGCCCCGGCCTTAAGCCTTGCCAAGCCCTTGGGCCCCGGCCTTATGCCTAGCCAAGCCCTTGGGCCCCGGCCTTATGCCTAGCCAAGCCCTTGGGCCCCGGCCTTATGCCTAGCCAAGCCCTTGGGCCCCGGCCTTATGCCAAGCCAAGCCCTTGGGCCCCGGCCTTATGCCAAGCCAAGCCCTTGGGCCCTGGCCTTATGCCTTGCCAAGCCCTTGGGCTGCGGCCAAATTTCTAGCCAAGCCCTTGGGCCCCGGCCTTAAGCCTTGCCAAGCCCTTGGGCCCCGGCCTTAAGCCTTGCCAAGCCCTTGGGCCCCGGCCTTAAGCCTTGCCAAGCCCTTGGGCCCCGGCCTTATGCCTAGCCAAGCCCTTGGGCCCCGGCCTTATGCCTAGCCAAGCCCTTGGGCCTCGGCCTTATGCCTAGCCAAGCCCTTGGGCCCCGGCCTTATGCCTAGCCAAGCCCTTGGGCCCCGGCCTTATGCCTAGCCAAGCCCTTGGGCCCCGGCCTTATGCCTAGCCAAGCCCTTGGGCCCCGGCCTTATGCCTTGCCAAGCCCTTGGGCTGCGGCCAAATTTCTAGCCAAGCCCTTGGGCCCCGGCCTTAAGCCTTGCCAAGCCCTTGGGACCCGGCCTTAAGCCTTGCCAAGCCCTTGGGCCCCGGCCTTAAGCCTTGCCAAGCCCTTGGGCCCCGGCCTTATGCCTTGCCAAGCCCTTGGGCCCCGGCCTTATGCCTAGCCAAGCCCTTGGGCTGCGGCCAAATTTCTAGCCAAGCCCTTGGGCTGCGGCCAAATTTCTAGCCAAGCCCTTGGGCCCCGGCCTTATGCCTAGCCAAGCCCTTGGGCCCCGGCCTTATGCCTAGCCAAGCCCTTGGGCCCCGGCCTTATGCCTAGCCAAGCCCTTGGGCCCCGGCCTTATGCCTAGCCAAACCCTTGGGCTCCGGCCTTATGCCTAGCCAAACCATTGGGCCCCGGCCTTATGCCTTGCCAAGCCTTTGGGCCCCGGCCTTATGCCTAGCCAAGCCCTTGGGCCCCGGCCTTATGCCTAGCCAAGCCCTTGGGCCCCGGCCTTATGCTTTGCCAAGCCCTTGGGCTGCGGCCAAATTTCTAGCCAAGCCCTTGGGCCCCGGCCTTATGCCTAGCCAAGCCCTTGGGCCCTGGCCTTACTGCTATTCTGCCCCATGACTTTTTGTTTTATTGTTTTAACTTCATGCCGGTTAGGGAAACAAAACAGGCAGTAAGCTCTTCGCTCTTGTCCCGTCTGAATGCGCATGCACGACTGTAAATGGGGAAGAAGGCATTACCCATTTGCGGATGACAGACAAGAAGTGCCTGGTCGCTTGGAGCATGGGGTTGTGGAGTGGCCCCGCACTGTACAACAAAGGATCTAGTCCTCAACGTCCTAGTACAGAGTAGAAGGGTGAAAACTAGCTCTTCATCCCTAAGGGTGCCGCATCCTTTATGCAAAGAGTGCAAAGAGTATGCCTTATGCCTAGCCAAACCCTTGGGCCCCGGCCTTATGCCTAGCCAAGCCCTTGGGCCCCGGCCTTATGCCTAGCCAAGCCCTTGGGCCCCGGCCTTATGCCTAGCCAAGCCCTTGGGCCCCGGCCTTATGCCTAGCCAAGCCCTTGGGCCTTGGCCTTAAGCCTAGCCAAGCCCTTGGGCCTTGGCCTTAAGCCTAGCCAAGCCCTTGGGCCCCGGCCTTATGCCTAGCCAAGCCCTTGGGCCCCGGCCTTATGCCTAGCCAAGCCCTTGGGCCCCGGCCTTATGCCTAGCCAAACCCTTGGGCCCCGGCCTTATGCCTAGCCAAACCCTTGGGCCCCGGCCTTATGCCTAGCCAAACCCTTGGGCCCCGGCCTTATGCCTAGCCAAGCCCTTGGGCCCCGGCCTTATGCCTAGCCAAGCCCTTGGGCCCCGGCCTTATGCCTAGCCAAGCCCTTGGGCCCCGGCCTTATGCCTAGCCAAGCCCTTGGGCCCCGGCCTTATGCCTAGCCAAGCCCTTGGGCCCGGCCTTATGCCTAGCCAAGCCCTTGGGCCCCGGCCTTAAGCCTAGCCAAGCCCTTGGGCCTTGGCCTTAAGCCTAGCAAAGCCCTTGGGCCCCGGCCTTATGCCTAGCCAAGCCATTGGGCCCCGGCCTTATGCCTAGCCAAACCCTTGGGCCCCGGCCTTATGCCTAGCCAAGCCCTTGGGCCCCGGCCTTATGCCTAGCCAAGCCCTTGGGCCCCGGCCTTGTGCCTAGCCAAGCCCTTGGGCCCCGGCCTTATGCCTAGCCAAGCCCTTGGGCCCCGGCCTTATGCCTAGCCAAACCCTTGGGCCCCGGCCTTAAGCCTTGCCAAGCCCTTGGGCCCCGGCCTTAAGCCTAGCCAAGCCCTTGGGCCCCGGCCTTATGCCTAGCCAAGCCCTTGGGCCCCGGCCTTATGCCTAGCCAAGCCCTTGGGCCCCGGCCTTATGCCTAGCCAAGCCCTTGGGGACCTTTGCCTAGCAGCCTTGGCCCGGCCTAGTGCCAACCCCTTGGGCCCGGCCTTATCCCTACCCAAAAGCCCTTGGGCCCGGCCTTATGCTAGCCAAGCCCTTGGGGGGGGGGGGGGGGGGGGGGGGGGGGGGGGGGGGGGGGGGGGGGGGGGGGGGGGGGGGGGGGGGGGGGGGGGGGGGGGGGGGGGGGGGGGGGGGGGGGGGGGGGGGGGGGGGGGGGGGGGGGGGGGGGGGGGGGGGGGGGGGGGGGGGGGGGGGGGGGGGGGGGGGGGGGGGGGGGGGGGGGGGGGGGGGGGGGGGGGGGGGGGGGGGGGGGGGGGGGGGGGGGGGGGGGGGGGGGGGGGGGGGGGGGGGGGGGGGGGGGGGGGGGGGGGGGGGGGGGGGGGGGGGGGGGGGGGGGGGGGGGGGGGGGGGGGGGGGGGGGGGGGGGGGGGGGGGGGGGGGGGGGGGGGGGGGGGGGGGGGGGGGGGGGGGGGGGGGGGGGGGGGGGGGGGGGGGGGGGGGGGGGGGGGGGGGGGGGGGGGGGGGGGGGGGGGGGGGGGGGGGGGGGGGGGGGGGGGGGGGGGGGGGGGGGGGGGGGGGGGGGGGGGGGGCCCTTTTTGGGGCCCCCCCTTTTTTTTTTCCTGGGGGAAAAAAAGGGGCCCCCCCCCCTGGGGGGTTTTAAAACCGCCCCTTTGGCCCCCGTTTTTCTTTGGGGGGCCCCCCTTTTTTGGGCCGCCCTTAACCCCCGGGGTTTTTTTCCCCCCCCCTTTTTCCCCCCCCCTTTTTCCCCCCCCCCCCCCTTTTGCCCCCCCCCTTTTAAAACCGGGGAAAACCCCCTTTTTGTTTGGTTTTGGCCCGGGGGGGGGGGGGGGGGGGGGGGGGTTTTTTTTTTCCCCCCTTTTTTTGGGGGGGGGGGGGGCCGGGGTTTTTTGGGGGGGGCCCCCTCCCCCGGGGGGGGGGGGGGGGGGGGGTTTTTTTTGGGGAAAGGGGGGGGGGGGGGGGCCGGGGGGGGGGGGGGGGGGGGGCCCCCCCCCCCCCCTTTTTTTGGGGGGGGGGGGGGTTTTTTGGGGGGGGGGGCCCCTTTTTTTGGGGTTTTTTTTTTTTTCCCCCCCTTTTTTGCCAGGGGGAAGCCCGGGCCCGGGTTTTTTAGCCCCCCCTTGGGGGGGCCCCCTTTCCCCCCTTTTTCCCCAACCCCTTCCCCCCCCGGGCCTTAAAACCCCCCCCCCGGGGGCCCCGGCTTATCCCTCCAACCTTCCCCCCCCCTTTTTCCCCAACCCCGGGGGGCCCGGCCTTATTGCCAACCCCTTGGGCCCGGGGCCCCCCGGGGCCCGGCCTTCCCCCCCCCGGGCCCCGGGGGGGCCCCCCCTTTGGGCCTAGCCAAGCCCTTGGGCCCGGCCTTTTGCCTAGCCAAGGTTGGGGGCCCCCCCTTTTTTCAACCCCGGGGGGCCCCGTTAGCCTAAACCCTTGGGGCCCGGGCCCTTTAAAGCCCCCGGCCCCCCCCTTAAAGTTTTTCCTTTGGGCCCCCCGGCCTTTGGGTTTTCCCCCCTTGGGCCCCCAAGCCCCCCCTTTCCCCCTTTAGCCTTGGGGGTTCCCGGGCCTTTTTCCCCCTTCCCCCCAAACCCTGGCCCCCCCCCCTTTTAAGCCCCCCCCGGCCCCCCTTTGCCTAGGGGGGGCCCCCCAAAACCTACCCCCCCTTCCCCCCGGCCTTATCCAAAATTTTGGGCCCGGCCTTATGCCCCAACCCCTTGGGCCCCCCCCCCCCCCCCCCGGCCCCCTAGCCAAGCCCCCCCCGGCCGCCTAAACCCGGGGCCCCCCCCCCCTTCCCCCCCAAGCCCTTCCCCCCCGGGCCCTTATGCCTACCAAGCCCTGGCCCCCGGCCCTTTGCTAGCCAACCCCTTTGGGGCCCGGGCCCTTTCCCAAAAACCTTGGGCCCCCCTTATGCCAGCCAAGCCCTTGGGCCCGGCTTACCCCCAAAACCCTTGGGCCCCCGGCCTTATTGCCAAACCCTTGGGCCCGGCCTTGGGGCCACCCAAAGCCCGGGGGCCCCGGGGTTTTTCCAAGGGGCCCCCCGGGGCCCTTTTTCCCCCGGGGCCCCAACCCTTGGGGCCCCGGGGTTTTTTAATCCGGGCCCCGGCTTATTTTTTCCAAGCCTTGGGCCCGGGCTTTTTCCCCCGGGGGGCCCCGGCTTTCCTTCCAACCCTTTGGGGCCCCCCCCGCCTGCCGCCCTTCCCCCGGGGCCTACCTGAACCCCTTTGGGGCCCCGGCCTTTCCACCCCCCCTTGGGCCCCTTTTTGTAGCAACCCTTTGGGGCCCCGGGCCCTTTCCCCAAAAACCCTTGGGCCCGCCTTTGCCTACCCAACCCGGGCCCCCCGGGCTTAGCCTGCCAACCCCCCGGCCGTTTTTTGGGGCCCGGCCCTTATGCCTCCAACCCCTTGGGGCCCGGCCTTGCCTAGCCAAGCCTTGGGCCCCGGCCCATCCAAAACCCCCTTGGCCCCGGCCTTTGCCAACCCCCCCCCCCGGGGGGGGGCCCCCGGCTTTTCCCAACCCTTTGGGGCCCCCGGCCTTATTGAAAAGGGTTTTGGGCCCCCCCTTTGCCTTTTTCCCCTTTTTTTCCCCAAGCCTTTGGCCCCGGCCTTATTTTTCCAACCCCTTGGGGCCCCTTTGCCTTTTCCCCCCCCCGGCCCCCTTCCGTTTTTGGGGGCCCCCCCCCCCCCCGGGGGGCCCTTGGCCTTCCCAAAAATTTTGGGGCCCCCCGGGCCTTTTCCCTCCAGGGCCCCCGGGGGGTGCCAACCCCTTTGGGGCCCCGGCCTTACCCCCCCCCCCGGGGGGGGCCGCCTCCCGGGGGCCCCCACCCCCCAAACCTTTGGGGGCCCCCTTTTTTGGGGCCCCGGGCCCCCGTTTTTGCCCCCCCGGGGGCCCCCCCCCCCCCCGGCCCCCCCCCCCCCCCCCCCCCCCCTTTTGGAAATTGGGGGGGGGAAAAGGCTTCCCCTTTCGGGGAAACCCGGGGCCTTTCCCCCAAAAATTGGGGGGGGGGCCCCCCCCCAAAAAGCCAAAGTTTGGGGGGCCCCCCCCCCCCCCCCCCATTTTTCCCCTTTTGGGCCCCCCCGGGTTTGGCCTTTTGAACCCTTGGGGCCCCGGGCAAAAGGCCCTTCCCCCCTTTAGAAACCCCCGGGGGCCCCCCCTTTTGCCTGCCCCCCCCCGTTTTTCCCCTTACCCGTTTTGGCCCCCGGCCCTTAAACCCCCAAAGCCCTTGGGCCCGGCCTTTTTCCCAAAACCCCCTTTTTGGCCCCCGCCTTCCCCCCTTTTTCCCCCCCGGGCCCCTTTTAAAAAAATTTGGGCCCCGGCCTTTTGCCAAGCCCTTCCCCCCGGGCCCTTATTGCCAAGCCCTTGGGCCCCCCCGGGCCCTTTGCCTACCAAAGCCTTCCCCCGGGCCCTTATGCCTGCCAACCCTTGGGCCCGGCCCTTTATCCCTACCAAACCCTTGGGGGCCCCGGCCTTAGCCTACCAAAACCCCTTTGGGCCCCCGGGTTTATTTTGCCCCCCCCCCCTTTGGGGGCCCCCAGGCCC
>JARQOD010000002.1:401451898-401494471 GCA_033576555.1 Oophaga sylvatica
CAAAGTCTACCCAGAACTGCGGGACTTGTCCCCAAACTCGGGGGGTTTATATGAAGTGGGGGTATGAAGACCCTGGTGCCCCCGTTATATTGGGTAATGACTTTCCCCGGTCTAAGGATCTCTGGGGAAAAAATGTTTCTGAGACGGTGATGAACCCTAGAGGGTGGCATCCCGGGGGCGAACACAATTGTGGGCCGTTAAACTTTTGTAATGATGAACCATAAAATTGATAAGATTGATAACATATAAGATGATGACCATGGAGGAGCTAAAATTTAAATGATAAATGCTAACCCAAAATAGGTGAAACGATGATGCCGTGAAAAAGATACATTTTCTTTGCAGGTGTTTGGGAACGGGGATGGTGGTTCTCGGGAACCGAGTGTCCCTACCTGCCTGGCTCCTTGAAAATTTTTTGGGAGTGACCGGTCGAGACCCCACTCTTAAAACGGCAAGGAAAGTGTGGTTTTCTGAATGGGGTTTCCCCCCAGGCCGGCCTGAGGAGGTTTCCTTGCTGCCTGAACAATAAACCTATTGTAAGGACACTGAAGTCCAGGGAGAGGTCGTAGTCAGCTCCGGTATCGAGCTGTGTGGGTATTTGCCCGGGGTTTCCCAGGTCACTCTTGGGGACCCACCTGAGGGAAACCAGGGCCGTGGTGAAGTTATGTTTGGAGACTGTTAACTAAGGTTCCAACAAAGATGTAAAAGAGAATGTTGTAAAAACCCGACGTGGCCGGATTAATGAAAATGAATGTCAACCCTGGAAGGAGCCAATGTGGTGGAAAAGGGGGTCAACAGGGAAGTGGTGGTGATAGGAGTCTCTGATAATAAAGCAACCGTGAAGGAGGAAGGAAAGGTAGCAAAGGAAGGAGCCCTGAAGAAGGCGAGGCGACCTTGCAGTCACGGGATGGATCGAAGATGTTGACCGTGGCCGGTTCCCTGGCGAAGACTAAGGTGAAAACAGGCTCTGAAACTGAACAAGCACAATGGATGCGTTAAAATGAAAGTTTTCAATGTTGGTGGGATCTGCTAGCCCAAAGGGCTCGGAAGGTGATGCGCAAGGTGGAAAGCCAGGAAGGGTGACACCAGGCCAGGTGCCTCACCAAGGCGATTTCTCAATAAGCTGTGAGGAACAAACTGAAGATGTGGGGAATGACTCTGCCCCGAATAGTTCTGCCGGAACGCGGCGTGGACGGTGAAAGCCGGACCGGGCTGCGACTCGCGAAGCTCGGGCCAAGTTGGCGCCCGGTGCGCCTCGGATTCCCGAGCGCCCAAAGGTCTGGATAAATCCCAAGATGAGATTTTTGGACTGGGTTGGCCTTGGTGAGCCAGGCGATTTTCATGGGTCTAAAAACTTGAAACCCCCGTCCCTGATGGGGGGCGATGTTCGCTCCGTGCCGTTGCCGATACACGGGAGTCAGATGGGATGCAAAGGGGGGGAAAAGAAGATGAGGTAGGGCTTCTACAGTCCACCAAAAGAGCCTGAAAAAGGGGCCGAAGACGAAAGGACTCCCACCAGGAGAAGATGCGTAGCCATAGGATCTCCTGGAGAAAAAAGTAAGAGCTTGAGCTTATGCAAATAGCCTGTACCAAAGAGGAAAATTATTGTACGACCAAGAAAAAACGATCAGCCCCCCTTACAGGCCAATCGTTTGAACGTGTGGCTCGGAATGGTCAAGACCATAACAGAGGCGCTGGGTTCGTGAGATAGAATTTATGAACAGCTGATATTTTAAGAAAGTAGATGTGCTAAAGAAAGTTCAGGGGAATTAGAGAAAACCCCTATCCCTCCTGTGACAGTTGGTGACACAGGGTCAGTGCCCCAAAAACAGGAGGTACGAAAGTTTCTGAGGAAGAATCAGCAGAGCTGTTCTGACGTGCCTGGTCGTACTTATCTGGTGAGCCACTATACCGAGACTGAGGCTGGCACTAAAGTCAAGATGAAACCGTGCAGGATACCCGAGCCCGCAGAGAGTATAGGCCTGGGAGGGTACAGGGTAGTGCGGATGCTTCAGATGAAGAGAAAACTGATGTTGGCTATGACATTGGAGGATGAAGCTGATGAGGGCCATGACTGGTCCAGAGTTCACTGTCTCTGTTGGATTTTGACCACCCTCCGGTCTGATGACCAGCCCTCCGGTCTGGAGAAGAGGGAGGGATATGTGAGACAGTGAAGGAATATGTGGTGAATGAGGTGTATATTTCACCTAATACCTTGCTGACGGGTATGAGCGAAATGTGTGGCTTTGTAAACCTGGTGGTAAAGAAAGGTCACTACACCTGCCATTCAGTAAAACGCTTGCAGCTCAGACCTGAATCCACTCAGGTGTTGATTGGGAAGCCAAAGAGGTGCTTGGGAGCACAGTCAAAGAGCTCTTCAGTCTGGACAGGAGTCCAGGCACGGAAGGAGACTCCGGGAGGTGGGCTTCTCTGTCTGGGTGCTCGAGGTACCCCGGACACAAAGAGGAGACTCTGCGACACCCCATGCTGGTGACTACTGAATAGGAGGGACCTCTCTCAATGTTGGATGTTGGAGTTGCCTTCAGACTAAAGAGGAGTGTCTGTGAAACTCCATACTGGTAACAGGGATCATATGTGTTGTTTTGGGCACAGACTGGTAGAGTCTGGGTCCCGTATAGAGAGGGCCATCTATCTAAGTGAATTAGAGGCTAGACAAGCCCAGGTTTTCTGTTTATGCTTTGTTTTTATCTGTGTGCTGTGGACTTTAATAAAACTGGTTGCGGCCATTTTTCACCAAACTGCTGTCTGAATGAACTTTTTTTCATGCCATTCTGTCTACCCACAGCGATCCTAGAGCTAAATACCCCTGGAAATGTTACACCATGTACTAAATCTCTTGAAAGGGCATTAAAAACCCCTCACATTGTAAGGAAGAAAATTGAATTCCTTTTAAATAATATTTAATCCTGAAGCAAGAATTCGAAACCTGTAAAACTAGAATTAGTTCTAATTAGCAAACAATAACAGAAATACACTAACACACTTTACCAGGGAGAAACCAGACAAAGATTCTAACCTAAATTTGGGGAAAGGAAAAAAAAGTGGCAAGGACCTGTGAGACCCAAAACAATTACTTAGAATTTTACCTAAGGGGAATATAGGAATATTCATCCCTTATCTTTATTTTTATGATCCTTTTGTAGGGAATCAAGAAAGTCTTTCCCTTCCTCTGAATTCAATAGTATGATATTTTTACCTCCAACCATACAATCAGTTTTGTAGGGAACCCCCACCTGTATGAGATTTCCTTTTCTCTTAATTTAAATGTAATTTCCCTAAAGTTTTTTTTGTGTCCATGGTAGCCCGGGGGAAATCAGCGTATACTTTGATGTGTTCATATGGAGGAGGGAAAGTGCCCCTATCCCTAATGAATTTTAAAATTTCTCTCTGGTCTCAAAAAAAGGAGTCTCAGGATAGTATCCATGGGTTTATCCAAAGGGAAGCCTTTTTGGGGGAAGTCTATGGATTCTATCAATGGTTAGGTGTATATCAGATAGATTAGGGATCGCTTTTTAAACATAGTTTTGGCATAGTTTTTTACAAGTCGGTTTGAGTAATTGTTTCTGGTATCCCTCTCAACTTAATGTTGTTTCTACGACTTCTATCCTCTAAGTCGGCTAGTTTAGTTTTAATGAAACAAATTTCCTCTTTTAAATTTAAATTTTGTTGTGTAAGAAGCTCATTTTTCTCTTCTATATGCGAAATCCGAGTTTCGTTAATTTCGAATCTCCTTGAGAATTTACACTGACCTCCTGAATCAAATTTTTTTGTGACTCAAAACCAGAGAGAATGGAGTCTTTGAGGGACTTACAAAAATTTGCAAGAAAACCCCTTCGATACTGGCTTATCTGATTTGTTGAGGGAGGATCTGAAGTGACCCTTCACGGTTGACCAAATGACTTCCAAATTATTTCACAGGTATTGCCGCAATGACCACACAGAGACTTGTCTCTATTTGGGAGAATCAAAGTAGATTTCTGACCCATGTATTATATCATCATCTTTTATAGTATTCAGTAAGTTTGTATTTCAACCAATAGTATAAAACTACACCTACAACAATTAACCTATGAAAATGCAAGAAAAAATGACCTATAAGAATTACAGGATAATTAACCTATAAGAATACAAGAAAATAGGAAACTACATTATGGTCATGTCTACGTAAACATAGGAAAGAACAATATCCTACTCAGTTTCAAAACATTTTACAGTGATACCACTCAAGGTCTCATATTGTCCAAACTGAGCAGTCCGGTTTTTTACCAGCCCATAACCTTTACTCTACTAAAAATCAGAAAAAAACTATTTGGCTCTTTACCACCAGAGACTATTGCCTAGTAACAGAATTTATCTCATAAAGACAAGATGGAGTTACAATCACAAAATGGAGCATTCAGTCCTGATCTTTCTTAGTTTAGTCCTTCACATTCCCCCTAGATAAATTTTGTTTAACTTATGTGCAGCATCAGAGGTACGATCCCAAGCTATAAGCTCGAGGGGTACTGGTCTTCACATGTCTGATGCCATGTTACCAGACATGTCTGTTGCGGCTGTACCCATCCCCCCTGTATGCTACAATTTACGAATAACAATTTTTGATAACGATGGTGGGGGTCTTTTGAAGGTAGCCATGCGTTTGACTTCAATATCTTCATCAGGTAACTTCTTGAAATCAGTGTAGAGAAGAGCAGGGGTGACAACGTCTTGGTATCATCATTAGCTGTTCTATTGCAGAATTTCCTAATACATACAGAGATACACCAAAAAACAAGTTTTTAGTATTACATACATGACAAGGATAAAGGCAACGATGTGTAACAACTTTGCAAGATTCCAGCTATCCAGCCCCCAATTCCTTTGAACCAATTGGCTGGATTAAGAAAGGAGAAAGTGTCTGCCCACCAACTATCCTTATTACGATATTATCCTTATCATATTGATCTCTGAGTCTTTGAATATCTTCTAACTTTAACTTTAACTTCATAGTACTGTTAGGATCTATATAATGACAGCAAGTGGGTCCAATAATCTGACACATACCGCCTTGTGCTGCTGTTAAGTAGTCCAGTACTATAGTATGTTGATTGGTAACTATAATGAGTTGGTTTTGAACAGCAACACTAGTATTAAGTATATCCAATATATCCCAAATTTGATCATCTAGATATCTGTGGCCCTAACCAATTTATCCCACATTTGCGTAATCATAGGGTAAATGAAAATAGAACTGACAACTTTATTGGCCACCTCATCTGTACTATATGTGGTCTCCCTGAAGGGCGGGGTGAGTTGTCTGAAGCTCTTTTATATAATGTATGTTTAGGTATAGCCTGTGTATCCAACTGTTTATTTGAGAGGACAAAGGGGCTGGGGTCAAGCGAGCCAGAGTACAAGTACCTCTTACCCCTACTGGCAACCATTTATAAGCATTATCTCCACATACCCAGAACATATCATTAGGTAAATCCCATAGGGCTGAATGTTGCAATACCAATCTATGAACTAAGTCTATGAATGCAGACACATTCTGAAGCATGCACCAAGCTGGAGATTGTCCTAAAGGACAACAATAACCCACATTAGGATTTCACAGTGGGGGTTCCTGGCACATATTCAGAGGACTCATTACAAGGTATATTTCCAGGAATACTAGCGCAGATATTTTTAGAACCTTGTAAAAACAGACTAGAAAATTTCCATGAAGTATTATGTATCATTCTCTCTAACAATATTGGTTTGAAGGCATCAGTAGAGTGTGAAGTCACATTAAAACTAATTTGTAAACCATACGTTGGAGCTTGCCCTAGATTGGTTAGACTATCCTATTCTTAGGTACCCAAGCCCCTCCTTTATAGACCAAATATTAAAGGTGTGTATCGCTTCCTGAAAGGTTACCTTGCCACCAGGGGTACCCCACCCATCCCACAATAGGTATACCGACAGTAGTATTCCATAACTTAGCATTATCTGTGGCATTATTAGCGAGTGTATCAGAACAGTTAGTCCAAGCAAATAACTCCTCAGGTGGGACAGGGATAGCCAAAAAAGGGATGCTCGTGGCTGACACTGGTGAATACGTGCAGATCCAACAGTCTGCCAGAGGCTGGGAATTGTCCAACAAATCTCTCAGTAATTTTTCATGATGTTGTATAAACTTATTATTCAAGGACGTTGGGGAATTTAGGCTGTCCCATGTGGTCACCAATAATAACATGGAAAATGTGAAAAACCAAAACATTATGTCCCCTTTATTTGCCATTGGCTTGTTTAACCAGCTTGCAGTGCGATGCGTGATCCAAGTCGTCTTCCTTCCAGTTTCACTGACGTAGGGGTGATGAGCAGGACTTGATAGGGGCCGTCATACAAGGGTTCTAGTCCATATTTTCTGACATCCTTTTCACAACCACAAAATCATCAGACTTCAAACTAACAAATATCGGTTTCTGCTGAATCTGAAAAAGAAAAAGAAACTAGAGCATAGGTGTTAGCAAGATTTTTACTAAACTGAATAACATATTAAATAGCACGTCAGTTTCTTCTGATAACTACTGAGACTGGAAATTTGCAACTGGGGTCCTAGCACCAAACAATATCTCATATAGGGACAGGCCATGTTTTGCAATAGGGGTAATACAAATGTAGTATAGTACAATGGGTAGGAGCTCTGGCCATGGAGCCGTAGTCTCGTGCATCATTTTGGTCAATTGTCCCTTCAGTGTGCCGTTCAACTTCTCAACTTTCCCACTGGGTTGTGGATGGTATGGAGTATGGAGGGGTACAGTGGATCCAAGCATTGTCAAAACCTCCTGATACACATGAGAAGAAAAAGCCGGACCTTGATCACTGTCGACGACTTCTGGAACTCCATATCTGCAGATGACTTCCATCACCAGTTTCTTCGATGTGGTCTTTGCAGTCATGTTGGTAACAGGAATGCTTCTGGCCAACTGGAGAACATGTCGACAACCACCAGACAGTATTCATACCTTCCAGACTTAGGCAACGTGATATGGTCCACTTGGAGCCTTTGGAAAGGATAGTCAGGCTTAGCAAGATGCTTTGATGGTACACATTGAAGTTCACCGGGATTGCAGGTCTGGCAGATATTACATGCACGGTTGAGTGCTGTCAGGACTGTAGAAATACCTGGAGCCCAGTAGAATTTTTGTACCAGGGCTAGGGCCTGGTTTTTTCCTCGGGTGTAGGTCCATGTGCCCATGCGGCAATAGCAGGGTACAATCCGCTTAGGGAGACACATAAGTTGATCCTTTCTCCAGAGACCATTGTCCATACGTGCCCATCAGCCTTCCACTGCCTTACCTCTTCTTTTGGAGACATTCTCTGCATCGTCAATAGCCGGTCTCGCGGGGTCCGACAGAAAATCTCAGTCTGTTGGAGATCATCAGGTTCTTGTAGAGTCAGGATCTCTTGCAACTGTTTACGCTGGGAGCGTGTGGTCACCATAGTTGGTATGGTTAGTTAAACGGGCAGAAGAGCTGCGGCCTTTGCTTGCATATCCGCAAATGCGTTGCCAATAGTCTGTGGACTGTTCCTAGGACCGTGCGCCTTGACTTTGATAATGGCCACCTGAGTAGGCAATTTTATCGAATCCATGAGGGTTTTAACAGCTTCAGCATTTTTCACTGGAGTTCCGGAAGTAGTAATAAACCCTCGATTGGCCCATAGAGCTCCAAAATCGTGAGCAATACCAAATGCATACCGTGAGTCCGTGTATATATTAGCCCGTCTGTCTTTGGCCAAAGTACATGCAGTAGACACAGCCTGAAGTCCTGCTCTTGTGCTGACTGTGATAGCGGGAGCGCAGCTGCGTGCACTGCAGTGTCCTCTGTGGTAACAGCATATCCCGTGTGGAATCTTCCAAACTCATCAGCATATCTTGAACCATCCGTGTATAACACCAGATCAGGATTTGGAAGTGGATTCTCACTGACACTTGGCGGAGTAGCTGTTTCTTCAGTCAGAAGTTGGGAACAATCATGTTGGAGATAATCCTCATCACTGCCATCTTTCTTGGGGTCCTGCAGTAAATTAGCGGGGTTGATTGTAGCACAGCGATGCAACTTGATGATACTCAGGCCACGGGGTCGAGGCGGGCCGAATTATAGTCCACTAGTCGTTGCCTATTGCCATGTGATTGTATAAGTACACCTGCTGCGTGTCCTTTATTCTCAGACACATATAAATGGAACGGTGGAGTATAGTCTGGGATGCCCAAGGCAGGGGCGGAAACAATAAGTCACGATAAAGGCTTTCCATACAAACCGGTGATCTTTCCTTATAGTTCATTATACCGTCTCTTAAGGCATTGTAAAGGGGTTGTATTATGCGGATGCATCCGGTATCCACTGACAACAATAAGTATAGTTCATTTTCATCTTTTGGGAAAGGAAGGGAGCTGACAGCTATTTTTCTTTCTTCTGTGAGGTATCTGACACCCTGAAGGAGACAGTGACCCAAAAATATCACTTGACCAAGACAGAACTGAAGTTTCGAGGCCGAAACCCGACAATTCAGATCTGCCAGATGCTTCAGAAGACTAACAATAGCAACATGGCTTCCTGCTCCGTCCATACACACAACAAAAATCATCCACATACTGAAGCAGCGTGACATGGGGGTGGTCAATTGCCAGGGTAAAAGACACTCGCCCATATTTTTTTTACAAACTAATTGGGACTGTTTAGGGTCCTTTGTGGCAGAACTGTCCACATTAATTGTCCTCCCTGATAAATAAATACAAACAGAAATTCACAATCTTGGTATAATAGAATACTAAAAAACACATTGGCAAAATCGATAACTGTGAACCAAGCAGCATCCTGAGATATCTGGAACAAGAGTATATATATATATATATATATATATTAGACACCACTGGAGTTTCCAGATCAGTAACTGCATTAACTGCCCATAATTCTTGTACCAGCCGGTACACAGGGTTAAATTAAAGGGGGGCTGGAATCTGCTATGTGGGCACTGATAAGAACTGTTCTTGGACCTGCAGCTGAGATGGGGCTAGAACTACTCCTGGCTTTTTTTTTTTTTTTTTTACTTTTAATACATTGTCCGGAGTGGACAGGGAAAACATACAGGATTACATTCTGGACAGCTTCAGTAAGTAATTGTTGGGACCTAGGCATATTAGTAGGAGTATATCGTGATTTCATTGCATATATTACATATTGACACGGCAGCTGTCCTGCTCTGGTTGCTGGGACCTGTCCTATTTCTACCTGGCCATACGTTTGTATATACGAATTAGATTCGTCCTGTATCATGGGTCCGCCTTTCTGTGAAATTGTTGCGGCCAGTCCTCCAGCATAGCGGAGTTGATTATTTGCAGCATTTACTATGGCCCCAACATGCTGCTTCGTAAGATCCCCTGTCCCTATCCTAAAGAGCACATCATGACGGTGGAGTCCAGGAATAACATTGGAATATATTTCCTGAAAATCTTCTCTTTCCTCTGTGTATCCTGTCTCTGACAGGTGAATAAAGTAGAAAAGGGTGGATGCTCATAACTGCTAGCAATACTAGAGCAGGGACTGGTGCTGGCAATAGTTAATAATAAGTGCCGTCAGAGTTTACCAAGGGAAAAGTTGAGACTACGACACGGCAACAGGTCTCTCTCCACTGAGGATTAGTAACCCCGCATACATTACAAATCCACCCGACAGGATCATAGGATGGGGGCGCACTGGCTTTTGGCAACTCAGGATATATTGGTGCTCTGGGGTTGAGGGGCACAGAGCTTACAATCGGAAGGAGAGACTTAATTTCCTGGGAAAAGATCTAATTATCTAGCAGAGAAACCCTTGTTCCAAATCATCATTTTTAATTATTTGTCTTTCTGGTACTTTCAGTCACTTTCTCAGTTCCTTCCACAAAACATCCAATCTATGTTATAGTAATAGACAACTTTCCTTTTTTTCATTATAACCATAACACAATCAATCAGAATTCACTTTCTGTTTTCTACCTCCATATCAACGTGCCTTTCTTTCTAACACCTTTGTCTCATAGCGTAGGCTTCATCCTCCCGCCCTGGAGAATTCCTTTGCATTTCTCACACATTTTTTTTTTTTTTCTTTCGTCTCTGAACCATAAGACTGACAGTATCCAATCCATCACACAAATCCAAACTCTTCTTTAATTAAATATCCTTACTTAAATTGTGCCCAGTCCTAGAGCGGCCGTATAGTCTGTCGCACCGGGCCTATCTATCCCCCACAGGGATGGCCCCACAACACGATACTCAGTGAAAGGAGGAGGGCGTCTTAGACTATCCCTCCGGACACCTCTGGTTATATATATCTATATATTCCTGAGTTACGCATCCTAAACCAATCTTCGATCACTTCATCGTGCCTGATTTTAACAGTGATCAGGATTTCAGGATATTTTGACTAAAAAGAGAGTTACAATCACTGGTCAATCCGGGGTGTCCGTCCCTTATGAGGTACGGTTCGAACACTGGGCCCCCAACGGAACTACACCTCTATATGATTCCACCCGAGAATCATCCCACCATCGGGGACAAACCTCAGATCCTCTTTCCAGCAACAAACACAGGAAAACCACACCAAACGGTCAGTCTGAACAGTATAACTGCCAACTTACCGTAGTTGTGGGGGATGATCAGTCCCAATTTTCCAGTGTCTGTGTCCGGTCCGAGGGTCCTTTGTCTTGTTGTCCTCCGGGGGCAGAGGCGTCCCTATATGGGGGCCCCACGTTTGGCGCCAACTGTTGAGGGAGGATCTGAAGTGACCCTTCACGGTTGACCAAGTGACTTCCAAATTATTTCACAGGGTATTGCCGGCAATGACCACACAGAGACTTGTCTCTATTTGGGAGAATCAAAGTAGATTTCTAACCCATGTATTATATCATCATCTTTTATAGTATTCAGTAAGTTTGTATTTCAACCAATAGTATAAAACTACACCTACAACAATTAAACTATGAAAATGCAAGAAAATTGACCTATAAGAATTACAGGATAATTAACCTATAAGAATACAAGAAAATAGGAAACTACATATATGGTCATGTCTACGTAACATAGGAAAGAACAATATCCTACTCAGTTCTCAAAACATTTCTACAGTGATACCACTCAAGGTCTCATATCTTGTCCAAACTGGAGCAGTCCGGTTTTATTACAGCCCATAACCTTTACTCTACTAAAAATCAGAAAAAACTATTTGGCTCTTTACCAGCCAGAAACTATTGCCTAGTAACAGAATTTATCTCATAAAGACAAGATGGAGTTACAATCACAAAATGGAGCATTCAGTCCTGATCTTTCTTAGTTTAGTCCTTCACAGATTGTGTAAAGGACTCACAATTAGCTATGTCGAGTTTTGAGGAAATAGTACCTGAGGCCTCAGCACAATCTTTTTTAGTGAGGGGCTTAACAGGACTCCCATTCAAAGAGAATTCCCCTGAGGTATTATCAGAATCTCGTGTCGTATCTCCTTTATTCCGGTACCCCCCCCCGCCGAATTTTTCCGTTTTTTGGGAATGGGATAAATCCATGCTATTTTCATCTAACCCAGTCTGATCATGGGGTCTAACAGAGCTAGGAAATGAATGCGAGGAATTTTGAAAATCAGGGAGTAAATCCCTCTGCGGTAACGTACTCTTTGCTGCTTTACCGTGGCAAGAGTTCAGGTCAGTAGTTGAGGTATCCCGATTCCCCTCTGTCCTTTTTAAAGGGGATCTGGATTTGGTTGGACTTGACAGATTGGGTATATCAGTAGAAGGACTAGACTTAGAGGAGCTCCAATTTTTAGAGCTTTTTTGAGATAGAGCTCTGTATTTAGAGGTTCCTGACGCCATACTAAACACTTGTATTCTAACAGATGGAGAGAAATCAAGTTAACGATCAGTTGTGTTATAAATTATAATCTGAGGAATACACAGCAAAATTATTCAAGATAAAGTTTGTTCAGTTTGAAATGAATTGCTTAAGATATGAGACTACTGCCAATAGGAGTTAGCTGAGTAATTATTCCACTTCTACCAACGGGTGCAGACTAAGTATCTATTTCACTTCTGGCAATAGGAGTTAGCTGATTATCTATTCCACTTCTGCCAATACGTGCTAGTTAGGAATCTATTCCACTTCTGCCAATAGGAGTTAACTGAGTATCTATTTCCCTTCTATCAATAGATCTATTCTATTCTATATCTATTCTGCTCCTGCCAATAAGTGTTAACTGAGTAACTATTCAACTTCTGCCAATGGGTGCTAGCTAAGTATTTACTTCACTTATGCCAGTAGGTGTTAGCTAAGTGTTTATTCCACTCCTGCCAATAGGTGTTAGCTGAGTGACTATTCCACTTTTGCCAATGAGCGCTAGCTAAGTATCTATTCCACTTCTGCCAACAGGTACTAGCTGAGTATCTATTCAACCTCTGCCAAAAGGTATTAACCGAACTTCTGTCAATAGGTGTTGGCTGAGTAACTATTCCACTTCTGCCAATAAGTGCTAGCTGAGTAACTATTCCACTTCTGCCAATAAGTGTTAGCTGAGTACCTATTCCACTTCTGCCACTGGGTACCAGCGAAGTATCTATTCCACTTCTGCCAATAGGTAAAAGCTTAGTGTCCGTTCCACTTCTGCCAATAGGTGTTAGCTGAGTGTGATGAACGGGCACGCGGTCCCCACACGGTAGCCCGGGGTATCACGGCTTGTGATCCCTCCGTGCTGCAAATGTGACGAAAACGCGCACACACACGACGGCTGCTGCCGTCCGACCCAGTAAACTGCAGGGATTTATAATTATCCCACTTCCACTTAGGAACTTGCAGCTCTCTGGCGCCCCCCTTACCCTCAGGTCAGTCAGGGAACTGCACCTAGGATAATTAGTCGCCAGACGGGTCACTTGGATGTGTGCTGGCTATTGGGCACGCGGCAGTGAGGGAATTATAATTACTCCGAGCCGCAGCCGGGCAATATACTTATAAAACCCGCTCTGTCACCGCCAACGCCACCCCAATGTCAACACTTAACACCCCTTCTTGTAAGCTGCCACCAGCTACGGCTTTTGATGAACAATTTATCAAGAGGGTCCGTAGCAACCCCAAAACAGTAGCGTAGTGCTTCAGGCACGTGCAAATTCATTTATAGAGCAGGAGAAACAAACTAATAACTTTATAGGTTTATTCCTTAAAAAAAACAGGCAGTGCTTATATAATATAAAAAGATGTAACAAACTGAGACAATATCGTTATGTACAGATGCAGTTATAAAATAAAATGGGATTAAGAATGAAAGATAACTCACATGATAGTTACATATGCATAGGCAAGCCAGGCTGGGGGAAGGAGCCACACGTCATAGTTCATTGGCAGATCTCTTACTCAGGACCTCACAGCAGGGACTGACCCAGGGGGGGGGTCACTGCCAGACTTATACATGTGGGCTGCTGACCTCACAAACGGGGCTGGTTTTTCTGGCCACCTCCCAGGGACAGAAGTGTATGATTTGAGCTCTGAAATATCATAAGGTCCATAACTCAGCGGGGAACTCTAGCAGAATAATGGCAGACCTATCAATGATCTTGCTTTGAAATAATGGTTCAAATGAACCCAAACTTGGGTGACATAGCTCATGGGGCACCCGAGAATTCCATTTCTCGGGCTCTGTTGGAGTTACGGGTTCACCGGTACCACGGGAACGATGCCCGTCGGCGCATGGTTCAACACAGTGACGTTCGTGTTTCTGACGCAACTTCCCACCGTGTTATAAGCCAAAAGTATGAATTCTCCAAAATGGCTGCTATAGGACTTTTGCAGGGTTTGGGAAGACAAAGAAAAATTCCTGAGGTGGGAGGGATGAGAGATAGAGTGCGCTGCAGAGAGAAGGAGGAGGGGTAACTTTGCCCTGTGCTTGCAAACGGTGGGGGTTGTAGTTCTAGCAACAGCACAAGACATGGAGCTACAGTATCATCACACCTCCCCCCCTTAGAGGGCGCTACGGAGGCATGACTTCTCGGTAATCCGCCATGCGCACCTCAGCGGGTTCGCCACGTCGGGACAACCCATCAGCATTCCCATGATCACTGCCTTTCTTGTGTTGTACGGCAAAATCATACTGCTGCAGGGCAAGGCTCCAGCGTAGCAACCTACCATTGGTTCCGGACACTGTGTGCAGCCAGCTCAGAGGGTTGTGGTCGGTGACCACCTTGAAGGTGCGCCCGTACAGGTAGGGCTGCAAACGTTGCAGTGCCCAGACCATGGCCAGGCACTCCTTCTCGATGGTGGAGTATGCCACTTCCCTTGGCAGAAGTTTCCGGCTCAGGTACAACACGGGGTGCTCCTGGTTCCCCGAATCAACCTGGCTGAGTACAGCACCGAGGCCAAATTCGCTGGCGTCAGTCTGTACCAGGAATGGCCGACTGCTGTCGACGGCTTTCAACACTGGAGAGCTGCACAGGGCTTTTTTCAAAGCTCGGAATGCCGCCTCACAGCCATCTGTCCAGTTGACTGTTTGGGGTAGACCGCCCTTGGTGAGGTCTGTCAAGCGTTTTGCAATAGCGCTATAGTTCGGTACGAAACGCCGATAGTACCCTGCAGTGCCCAGGAAGGACTTCACCTGCTTTTTGGTCCTGGGGGTGGGCCAGGACACGATCGCGTCCACTTTCTCGGGCTCTGAAATCATGGAACCCCCACCTACCCGGTGCCCCAGGTAGTGGACCTCCCTCATGCCCATCTGGCATTTTCCCGGCTTGATGGTCAGACCTGCCTGGTGAATACGCTTGAGCACCTCCTGGAGATGCTGAAGGTGTTCCTCCCAGGTGGAACTGAAGACGGCAATGTCGTCCAGGTACGCCACAGCGTACTCCTCCAGTCCCTGAAGCAGGTGGTTGACCATCCGCTGAAAAGTGGCAGGGGCATTCTTCATGCCGAAAGGCATGACCGTGGACTCGTACACTCCAAAAGGGGTGATAAAGGCGGATTTCTCCTGCGCCGCAGGGCTCAGGGAATCTGCCAGTATCCCCGGCTCAAATCCATGATGGATATGTACTTGGCATTCGCCAACCGCTCCAGCAGATCCTCGATGCGTGGCATTGGGTGCGCATCAGAGGTAGTGATGGCGTTGAGCCCCCTGTAGTCCACGCAGAACCGGGTGGTCCGATCCTTTTTTGGCACGAGAACTACAGGTGAGGCCCACGCGCTTTTGGACTGCCGGATCACCCCCAGCTGCAACATCTCATGGATCTCCTGGCGCATAATCTGCTGCACTTCCTCAGAGATCCGATAAGGTGTCCGCCGTAACGGGGCGTGATTCCCGGTGTCCACCTCGTGGACTGCCAACTCGGTCCTTCCGGGTCGGTTCGTGAACTCTGCCCGGAAGGGTTCCAGAGTGGTCAGCAACTGCAACCGCTGGGAGACGGTTAGCGAGGCATTTACCTCCATGTCCTCAATGGACCCATTGGCATTAGCTTGGGCCAGCATGTCTAGGAGGGGATCCTCTTCCCCGTCCTCGGGCAGATTGCAGACCGGTAGGACGCAGGCTTCACGTTCGTGATGGGCCTTCATCATGTTGACGTGAAAGGCCTTGCGCCTACCCCAAGTGTGGTCAAGCGTGACCACGTAGGTGGCTGGGTTGAGTGTTGGTGCACGACGTACGGGCCTTCCCAGGCTGCCTGAAGCTTATCCTTTGGTACGGGGACCAGCACCCACACCTTTTGACCCACCTGGTAGGTCCGCTCCCAGGCGTTCTGGTCGTACCAGTGCTTCTGGTCAGCCTGAGCCTGCGTCATGTTGTCATGCACCAACTGCGTCAAGGTCTGCATCTTGTCGCGGAAGCGCATGACATAATCCACGATGGACACTTCCGTGGGGTTTGGCTCATCTTCCCAGGATTCTCTTATCAACCCAAGGGGTCCCCGGACTCGCCTACCATACAGGAGCTCGAAGGGGGAGAACCCCGTCGAGGCCTGCGGGACTTCTCTGTAGGCAAATAGCAGGTGTGGGAGGTACCGCTCCCAATCGCGTCCTGGGTCTCAACCAGCATGCGGAGCATCTGTTTGAGGGTACCATTAAAGCGCTCACACAAACCATTGGTCTGTGGGTGATACGCACTCGATACCATACGCGTCACCTGCATTTTGCTGCAGAGAGCCTTCATTAGGCGAGACATAAATTGGGTCCCTTGATCGGTAAGCATCTCCCTGGGAAATCCTACCCGTGAAAAGATGGTCACCAGTGCATCTGCCACCTTATCTGCCCTAGTTGAGGACAGAGCTACCGCCTCCGGGTACCGGGTAGCGTAGTCTACCACAGTCAGGATGTATTGCTTTCCAGAGCTGCTGGGGACGGCCAGCGGGCCCACAATGTCCACCGCGATCCTCTGGAAAGGCTCCTCTATCACTGGCAACGGGATCAGGGGAGCCTTAAGAGCAGGCCCCGCCTTCCCCACTCTTTGACAGGTGATACAGGAGCGGCAGTAGTTAGTCACATCTGTCCCCATCTTGGGCCAATAGAAGTGTTGAGACAGCCGTGCCTTAGTTTTGCTAATCCCCAAGTGTCCAGCAAGTGGAATCTCATGGGCAATCCTCAACAACTCACCTCGGAACTGGTGCGGGACGACCAGCTGTTTTTCCCTCAACCACTCCTTTTGGGAGTCTCGGGGTACTGTCTCCCGGTACAACCTTCCTCGTTCCCAGAACACCCTCTCCTTATCAGTCACGGAGGTGGGCGTCTCGGTGAGGTGCCTCAAGTTCTCCAGGCTTGCATCTGAGTGCAGAGCAGCCTGGAACTCCTGGCTGGAGGCAGCCAGAAGTGACGTCAGGGTTCCTTCCTCACTGGGACCCTCTGGGACCGGCTCTGGGTCCATCCTCTGGTTCAGTCTCTCCTGTAGCGGAGGAGGGTCCAGATGGCAGGGCGCTACCTGCGATCCGGGCACTCTGACTGCGGGTGACAGCAGCTACATATGCAGTCTCCCCGGGGATTTCTACAGACCCATCAGCCTGCGCTGCTATGGGCTCTACCTCCCCATCCACCCCCAACACTTCAGGAGCAGTGCTACTTATGGGCCAGTTACCTTCCTCGGTGGCACTGGTCAGTGTCATGGCGTCACCTTCCTCCCGGTTCCCATGCACCTCCCCATTTCCTTGAGCACTGTCGCTTGCTCCTGCTAGGGGTTCCTCAGCCATCTCACTCCGCAGAGCGACGTGGCTGAACGCTCCCGTACCTGTGGACACATCTACCACTTCAGAGAAAGGGTTAACAGATTCAGATGGCACAGATACATCACTATCAACATCATTCTTAGGGAAAGAAAGGTTATCGGTTGCATAATCACTTCGCAAAGCATTGGCAGGTAACACATTCAGTTTCCCATCATCATCAACATCATCATCATGGTTAACGTTAACCTTATCATCAGATTGGGAAGGGGTGTCAGGGACATAGTACGCCACCATCCTCCCCAGATCAGTCCCCAATAAAACATCAGTGGGCAGGTTTTCGGACACCCCCACTTCCTTCACCCCGCTCCCGGCACCCCAGTCAATGAAAACTTGGGCTATCGGCAAGGGTAGTGGACGCCCCCAATCCCTGTGACAGTTAAGGTTTTCCCCGGAATCAACTCTTCAGGGTCGCCAGTTCGGGTCGGATGAGGGTTCGTTCAGCCCCGGTGTCCTTGAGGCCTGTAGCAAGACGGGCCCCCACGCGGACGGGCTGCACGTTGTCATCAACCCTCTCCACCACACCACCCACCAAAAGAACAGAGGCGTTGGGCCCGGAGGCCTTGGCTGGGGGGTTCTTCTGCCTCTCCGGACAGGTGGCGCTGATGTGTCCAGTCCTTTTACAGGAGAAACACTGGCGGGGGTCTGATGTAGGCCGGGCGCTGGCAAAGGGGATAGTGCCTCCAGAGGGACGGCTGGCAGGGGCACTGGGGTTGGTTGCAGGCTTACCCCCTCCCCAGCGGGTGGTGACGGGCTTCCGCACCTCGGGTTTCCAGTTGGCCTCATAGCTGTCGGCGATCCGGGCTGTTGTGACCGTGTCCTCTGGTTCTCGGTCCAGGATGAACTGTCGGACCTCAGCTGGGCACAGATGCAGGAACTGGTCTTTGATCATCAGGTCTTTCAGCTCCTCATAGGTGTCAACTGACAGTCCCTGGATCCACTGGTCAAAGTGGGTCCTGAGTCCTTGCACCACATCGCTATAGCTGTCATGTGGGCCACGTTGGAGGTTCCGGAACTTCTTTCGGTATACCTCAGGGGTTAGCTGGTACTTGGCAATCAGGGCCTGCTTGATGGCCTCATAGTCACTGTCTTGATCTGGCGCGAGGGAAGCAAACGCCTCCAAAGCTTTGCCCTTCAGCCCGGGGGTCAAGTACCTGGCCCATTGGTCGGCAGGCAGCCGGTACTGTCTGCAGACTTTCTCAAAGGCCCGCAGAAAAGTGTCCAAGTCTCCTTCCTTTTCCAGCACGGGAAAGTGCTCCGGCCGGGGCTTGGGACTCTGAGAGCTGCTGGGTGTACCGCTCTGGGCTGTGGAGGGCATTGCCCCTTGTCTGAGCAGCTCCAGTTCATGGGCTCTCTGAGCTTCCCGCTCGGCTCTCTCAGCCTCCCGCTCGGCCCTCTCAGCCTCCCGCTCGGCCTCTCGCTGGGCTTGGCGCTCGGCTCTCTCAGCCTCTCGCTGTTTGGCCTCTCGCTGGTCGGCTCTCTCTTGAGCTTGCTGGATCAGCCTCAGGCGTTCTTCCCGGTTGTCAGCGGTGAGTCCCTCCAGGGCCGCCTGCAGGTAAGGGTCCACCTCTCTCTGGGTGTAAGCAGTCAGGGGTTGGGCCTCTGCTCCTGCGGCACCACCTTGGCTTGGGCCGGCTCCTGCGCCCGCCACGCTCCGATGCTCGCCCAGCTCCTTCAGGGCCTGGACCAGTTGGCCTTTGGTTCGGTTCGTGTGGACAAGGCCGTGGTACTTGCAGATTCCCACAAGAGTGTCCTTGCTCTGCTTTTCGAACCAACTTGCTCCTATGGTAGCCATGTTTGCCAAATAAAAGATAGGATAGAAAAACAAAGAGAAGGGGGGGTATCCGCAAGTACACACAATTGTCTCAGGACTAATAAACACTGAGTCTGTTCTCCAAAACTTTAGATGCAGGGTCGCTGAAGAACCGTGCAAGTTTTTTAGTGAATGGAATGATTGCTCAAAACAGATCACTAATGCTCTATAATCCCACCGCTCTGCCACCAATATGTGATGAACGGGCACGCGGTCTGCCACACGGTAGCCCGGGTATCACGGCTTGTGATCCCTCCGTGCTGCAAATGTGACGAAAACGCGCACACACACGACGGCTGCTGCCGTCCGACCCAGTAAACTGCAGGGATTTATAATTATCCCACTTCCACTTAGGAACTTGCAGCTCTCTGGCGCCCCCCTTACCCTCAGGTCAGTCAGGGAACTGCACCTAGGATAATTAGTCGCCAGACGGGTCACTTGGATGTGTGCTGGCTATTGGTCACGCGGCAGTGAGGGAATTATAATTACTCCGAGCCGCAGCCGGGCAATATACTTATAAAACCCGCTCTGTCACCGCCAACGCCACCCCAATGTCAACACTTAACACCCCTTCTTGTAAGCTGCCACCAGCTACGGCTTTTGATGAACAATTTATCAAGAGGGTCCGTAGCAACCCCAAAACAGTAGCGTAGTGCTTCAGGCACGTGCAAATTCGTTTATAGAGCAGGAGAAACAAACTAATAACTTTATAGGTTTATTCCTTAAAAAAAACAGGCAGTTTATAATATAAAAAGATGTAACAAACTGAGACAATATCGTTATGTACAGATGCAGTTATAAAATAAAATGGGATTAAGAATGAAAGATAACTCACATGATAGTTACATATGCATAGGCAAGCCAGGCTGGGGAAGGAGCCACACGTCATAGTTCATTGGCAGATCTCTTACTCAGGACCTCACAGCAGGGACTGACCCAGGGGGGGGTTAACTGCCAGACTTATACATGTGGGCTGCTGACCTCACAAACGGGCTGGTTTTTCTGGCCACCTCCCAGGGACAGAAGTGTATGATTTGAGCTCTGAAATATCATAAGGTCCATAACTCAGCGGGGAACTCTAGCAGAATAATGGCAGACCTATCAATGATCTTGCTTTGAAATAATGGTTCAAATGAACCCAAACTTGGGTGACATAGCTCATGGGGCACCCGAGAATTCCATTTCTCGGCTCTGTTGGAGTTACGGGTTCACCGGTACCACGGGAACGATGCCCGTCGGCGCATGGTTCAACACAGTGACGTTCGTGTTTCTGACGCAACTTCCCACCGTGTTATAAGCCAAAAGGATGAATTCTCCAAAATGGCTGCTATAGGACTTTTGCAGGGTTTGGGAAGACAAAGAAAAATTCCTGAGGTGGGAGGGATGAGAGATAGAGTGCGCTGCAGAGAGAAGGAGGGAGGGGTAACTTTGCCCTGTGCTTGCAAACGGTGGGGGTTGTAGTTCTAGCAACAGCACAAGACATGGAGCTACAGTATCATCACACTGAGTAACTATTCCACTTCTGCCAATAAGTGCTAGCTAAGTATCTATTCTACTTCTGTCAATAGGATTTAGCTGAGTAGCTATTCCACTTTCTGCCAATAGATACTAGCTGAGTATTTATTCCACTCCTGCCAGTAGGTGTTAACTGAGTATAAACTCTACTTCTGCCAATATGTGCTTGCAGAGTATCTTTTTTACTTGTGAGTAAAGTCTTATAAATAATGACCGTCAGCAGAAGGTATATTAAACAGATACAGAAATTAAAGGATAGCTAAATAACAAAGCAGAATAATAAAACTGCAATGTTATGTCTGTATCAACAGTTTGTATAATATAAAAACCCGCCGGCGGCAATTAAAAAATTGAAAATATTACGCAATCTATAAATGCAAATGTAAATAATCTATATGGTCTTCTACCAGGAGAATAATTTGCGCCAACTCAATAATACTAGAAAACAATATAATCAGATCCTCAAACTTAGGCAGATAATATCGTCCAAAAGATGATCTGCCCCTTAAGTCTTAATAAGCAAAATACTGGCCAGGTATGCAGACTTATCAATCTACTAAATAACAGAAGAAAAAAAAACAAAAAGAACCCATATGCTTAACAAGTAGCTCCTGAAGTAGGTTCAGCTTTCTGCATATACTAGCCACCGATGCGCTGTTCTGCAGGGAGTATAGCAGCTTTTGTCGTCCAGTCTTTAAATAAATATCTTGCTGCAACTTCAGTGTCCTTCTTTTCTTCTTTTTCTTCCCTTTTCTTCTTCCTTATCTCCTTGAATCCTCTTCTATCTTCTTTCTTCTTCTGTATCCCCTGGATGGTCTTGCAGCTGTGCTCTTGGTCCGGCTCGATCGCTTCTTCTTTTCCCGCTCTTTTCTCCTTCTTCTTCCGGCGTTGTTGTTCAGTCCTGTAATGGCTCGGCTCCACTCCGGTTTCAGGGATTAGCCGCACCGACCTCCGATTCACCGCTCCGACGTCACAGACGAGCAGGGACTCTCAGGTATGAGTCAGCATCAGCCGCCTCCTCTTCCGACACCTCAATATACCGCCTCACTGACTGGAAAGGGGATTTCCCAGGCACAGAACAATGGCGTCGCCTCACAGATTTAATTACCTCACAGAAGAGATGCGCAATCAAGATGGCAGACGCGATGGAGGCAAGTCACTGTAAAACTGCACTGCTAATAGTTGTCACACAACCAAAAGAGGGATATTTTATCAAAGAAGCTGATATATTATTAAAACTGGTTCCTCACCGCTGTGGCCGTTTCTTGTTATCTCTCTGTCAGTCAGAAATGGCGGCAAATTTAAAATAAAGAGCTTGAAATAAAGGTCATTTCATACTCTCTCAGTAGTTGAGAGTCTTTTAAGAGGTGTTTTGGTAAAAATTCTTTAGTATTCTGATAAATATTGTCACTTATTATTTTGACTCACAGGAGCTCTCCACTCACACGACCGCCATCGTGCTGAGCTAGGCCACGCCCCCCACTGTTTGACTTTTTGAACACAAAATTGGCTGGAATCAATGGCGGGTGCCATGTCGCATTTGGAGACCCCCTGATGTACCTAAACAGTGGAAACCCACCCCAGTTCTAACTCCAACCCTAACCCCAACACACCCCTAACCCTAATCCCAACCCTAACCGTAATCCCAACCATAACCACAACCCTAACTTTAGCCCCAAACATAACTTTAGCCCCAAACCTAACCCTAATGGAAAAATGGAAATAAATAAAATTATTTTATTATTTTTACCTAACTAAGGGGATGATAAAAGGGGTTTGATTTACAATTTTTTTTTTTTTGATCACTGTGATAGACCCTATCACAGTGATCAAAATGAACCAATAGGAAAATTTTCCTATTGTTGCTGGGTGCCAGCCGGCAGATGTCGGCGAGCGCACTGCGCATGCGTCCGCCATTTTCTTCCCGGAAGAAGACGCCGGGAGAATGCAGGAGGGTCCAGGGACATCGGGAGGTACCAGGGGGATCGGGAGACCCCATTTCTCTTTCCTCTGATGTGCGATCACATCAGAGGAGAGAGAAATTAAATAGGAAATTAGACTTTTTTTTTCTTTTGTTTTTGTGGTCGCCATTATTCCGTGAATAACGGCAATCACAACAACGGGGTCGGTAAAAACTGACCCGAATCATGTTCTCTGGGGTCTCGGCTACCGCTGGTAGCCCAGGCCTCGGAGATATTCTGACTCTGGGGGCGCTATACACTTATTTCTTACCGCCGTTAAAAAGCGGCGCTGAGGCGTAAGTACCCTTAACTGCCGCCAGTAAAAGGCGTATTGGCGGTCGTTAAGGGGTTAATACCAAAGTGACATTTTTACTATATTTGTGGAGCTAGTCCAAAAGGGACTATGAAAATTTGACTGCACTTTCTGATGTCACATTTGCAAAAATGACTGCTGAAATTGATTGATAAAATGTGTGTCTAGGTAAGATAAACATAATTGCCATTATAGATACTCTTTGCTGGTGACAGATATGCACAACCTAAAGTAGAACGTTGCAGGCAGCCTGTCATCAAGAATGTCTGCACAGAATAGGTACAAAGTGCCTTAATTTTATGATGATTTGATATACACAATTTTCTCTTTTGCAGTTCCTTCTCATATTAACATAATCATTTTACTGTATTTCTATAACACCGATATATTCCACAGCACTTGACAAATCAGAGGGGACATGTACAAACAAAATAAGACATTACAGAGTAACTTATAATTAAATGCATACCAAGAGACCCTAATACATATTAGACTTAAGTTGGCAGAACCCACTGATATCAGCAGGATCATCCAAAAGTCTAATGAGTATTGGGGCCTCTTGACTTTTCTTTGACAGATGATGTTGAGAGAGAGAAGGATCCAGCCTGTTGGATTTCCAATTCTGATCCTTTCTTTCTCCAAGAGATAATATTCCTGTGCATGGGGGATTAGGGGTACTACTGTTCACCAAACAATGCTTATGGAGGCATTGAAGGGGTTTTCCAGGCTCAAGCTAACTTTCTGCAGTCAGTCTGTGCCTATGTATTTCCAAATCGTGACAGTTTGCAATGTGCACACTATTAGGATTTTTTTTTTCAGTATGAGTGGCTAGCATGCAATTTGCGGACTAAATTGTTACCCACCTATATGAATGTTCTATGGAGGAAAGTACTTTATCGCAAGAATGTAAATTGCAAACTTGGTCATGTAATCAACCCCTTTTGCTGGAAATAGAGGGCAATCCTGATTGTATGTATATTGCACACTGTCACGATTTGCAAATCTGCAGTCCCTCATGTCACTCATGAGCCCAGAAAACACCTGTCAGTGTATCCTTGTCAACTGCTCAACTTCACTTTTTGTTGGGACTCTGTAACAAGTAGGAGGTGTTTTTTTTTTCACAGGATGACATTCTGTAGGTACTGAAAATTTGGGGCACTGTTACTGAGGGCAATACACCTGAAATCTTTGTTGAGGTTATTCTTTAAAATTAGGCCCCTATTTCAAAAGCTTCGGTGCTAGAACAGCTGTCAGTCACAGGCAATACTTGTTGTGGATAATAGTGCAGACTCAGCTTCTATTCCTATGCCATCACTATTACTTTTTTTCTGGGCTGTACACATATGGCGTGGGTTAAAATATCACTAACTCATTAGTACCTTTTTTTTTAATGTAATAGTTGCCAACCTTTTTAAACTTGCTGGCTTATATATTTCTATATTGTGAAAGCTGTTCGTTTTACATTTTGTAAAGTAATTGTCAATAATTTATTTTTATGAGTACAATTTTCTTGGCATATATAATTAGAACATGCTTGTCAATTAAATTACAGGATTTTGGGGTGTATAAATGTACATGCAGGTTAAATAATATCTATTTAGCCAGACTGTAATTATAGACTGCTGTATTTTTTGCTATTTTATCACCTTAAAATTATATGCAGTGATCTGGGTAGAAATTTACAGATGTTTTCATCCACCATAAAATTGTTGTAGTCTTCCCAAGACTCTTCCCAAGTTTTAATTCTCTAGAGTTCATTAAAATTGCCATGCATGCCATTGCTTCCTCCATTACTGAAAAACTTCATTCAACTGTGCTTTTGTGTCCGCCTCAAGAAGGCAGACAATGCTAAAACAGAGGCCATGAAGAGCACAAAATGGCTCATTTAAGTCTCATTTAAAGGCGTTGTCCACTACTAGGACAACCTCTTCTTGATCTAAATGTTTGGACCCCAATAAAGTAAATATAAGCCTTTACTCTCCTCCCGTGTCGGGGCTGTTCCAGGGGTGTCATCACTCGCTCTCCCGGAGCTCACATGCGGTTGTTAAGACACCTGAGCGAGCCCGCACCCAATCAGCTCTGGCATCACTGTCCCCGCCTTCATATGAATTGAACATTAAGAGGAATTCCGGGCTGCAGCTTGTCTCAGACTTCCTATTCGATCGTAAAATTATACAGTACTGACTTCAAGGCTAGAGAAAGGAAAGCATAAACCTCTGTGGATACTTTTGAAACCTGTTTTGTACATTTGGTGTATTATGCAGCAGATAATTTTTAGCTAATTTTCCTAAGAAGAATAATACATTGGCATCCTATTTGGTGAAGGCTTGTTTTTTCATCTTTTCTCCACTTCTGTAATAATGGGACTACCAAGGATATGATTCAAGGCTCATAGTATTCATATTGGAGGTGGGGGGGTTAACATGATCTTTATGCAGGCTTTCGGGCATGTACATTTGCTGGCCTCCTGTATGTATACTGTATAAGCTTCAAAAATGCACTGTATATACATTCTATCAATAGTCAAAGAGTGCATAAGTATCATAACATCCACCCAAAATGATTCACTGTTAGTATCTGTTAGGCTTTATTCACACATCAGTGTTTTTGATCAGTATTTCATCATTTGTAAGCCAAAACCAGGAGTGTCTCCCAAACACGGAACAGGTGTCAATCTTTCATGCAGTTTTGTACCGCCAGCAGCTTACCATGCAGACGGTATGAGGCCCGTGATTTGGGGGAGCCAGGAGCCAGCGCGGGCACTACGCCCCTGTCCGGCATCATACTTTAAACTGTATCGGTATTCTGGTCCTGAATGCTGATACAATAGACAACAATCATGTGAGAGTGAGCCGTCAGATGTTACTCTCTCCCCTATCCTACAATGTTAGAGAGGGAAAAGACCTCCAGGGTCATTGTGTCCAACTCCTGCTCAATGCAAGATTCACAAAACCATCTCAGACAGATGTCTGTCAAGCCTCTATTTGAAGACTTCCATTGAAGGAGAACTCCCCCCCTCTCATGGCAGCCTGTTCCACTCATTGATCACCCTCACTGTCAAAAAGTTTTTTCTAATATCTTATTGTAAGGGGGTATACAATGTTAATGCTATGCCTTGCCTTTTTTCACTTGTATATATTAAGTCTATTGCTGTTGGATAATATGTGTGTAATATGTTCTGCTAAAATGTACAGTATAATAGGGATGTTGTATAATAGGGACAGTGCAGTATTTAGTTTGGCCACAAGATGGTAGTATAGAGTTCACTACAGTGTACATAGTAGTATAGTTAGTAAATAGCTGTAGGAAGTTTCTAGATGTAGGAGGAGCTGCTGTGGGTTAAGTGAGTGTAGGTGATGGGAATAACGAAGAAAGGGCGGCACGCCCGA
The DNA here is from genome assembly GCA_033576555.1 of Oophaga sylvatica. Classification (NCBI taxonomy): domain Eukaryota; kingdom Metazoa; phylum Chordata; class Amphibia; order Anura; family Dendrobatidae; genus Oophaga; species Oophaga sylvatica. Next base: position 401,478,137 of record JARQOD010000002.1, read on the forward strand.
AGTGTTCACAAGGGCTCTGTGCCCTGGACACCATAGCAGCTATGCAACGTTGTGAGAAAAGCTGAGAAGCCCGGGCACAGTCAGATGAGTGCTGTATAAGGATGGAGCACCTGGAGAAGCTACACTTCACTGCAGCAGAAAGGGAGACGGAGACGTGGTCCAAGAGTCATGCAGGGCGCAGAATATTCATGATATGGCAGATCCTCAATAGGGCTGAGGCTGGCAAGTCCGAGGCGAAGCGGATGAACGGGATTCCCTATGTAATGAGGTCCTACAGTAGTGAAGCTGCGGTACCGCCTAGGGCGCTATTACCCGTAATGCATGTGAGGGTGAAGAAAGTAAGAACAGGAAAGAGCAGGAAGAATGCTGTGTGGACTATGATGTAACTGATGTGTCAAAGTCCGTTGAAGAAGAAAGTAAAATCATTGATTTAGCATCAGAACCGATATCTGTGTCTGTTATTTCCTCCCTGAGCACTGGAACCAAATGTGCAGGAGCTGGGTCGCACCGCAGTGGAAGCTCTGACCGTGGACCAGCATCCCGAACAGGTACGCCGGTAGAAGCTGATGGTTTGTCTGTGGATGGAGGTCAGGACACCAGAGCCCCGGTGTCCTCGGCTACGACTACCGTCCTGGCCTCATACCACATTTGGCGTAGTCGGCAAGATACGACTACCTCGCAAAGCGGTGGAACCGCAAAAGATGAAGGAGCTGATGTGTAAGCCAGGAGATGAAAAAGGAAGCTGATATACATCTGGATGTGACAAGTTTGGCCTCAGGAGTGCGGGCTGAAGATATTACAGTTGTGAGTGAATTACTGGATATGACTGAGGAATTGAATGTGGAAGAGACTGTGATTACAGTGACCCGTAGGGACCGGGTTGAAGATTGTGATTGGACAAAAGAAGAAACTGAGAGTGACTTTGTGGACACCAAGATGACGGCCATCAAGATGGAGAGCTTTGGCGCCAAAAAGGACTGTCCCTGTTTACAAGGAGCGCTTTGTGGGCGTGACAGCATCTGGATGGCGCCAAACACGAGATGTCAACAATTTCGGGTCCGCCTCTGGAAGGAGTGGACTGTACAGATGGACGTTTGCCCCTTGCCACCCAATGAATGTAAATGGGTGGGGTGGCAGAAGATGACCCCACCCTGGAACGGGTGTGGCTCTGCAAGAAGTGCTGAGTGCAGCTGTCTGGCGTCAATATGGAGTGAGACGTCGGCCACGATGTATCGGTGTGGCTGCAGAGGCATTGGGCACACAGAATGGCTTTGGCGGTGGGACGAAGAATCCAGACACACCACCTGTAGCTGGAAGAGTTGCAGACGGACAAGACACTAACCCGGGAGGAAGACCGCGGCAGGGACAGTGCCTGTGACAGCTGGGCCTACGGAGCTGGAGCCTGACGTCATGCCAGAGAGGCATCCACCCACAGCACAGGCCAGGCCGGAACCAACGTGCCCGAAAGCTGTTCCCATCGGACTGTCAGAGATAGAACACAAGTGCACCCCGGAAACAAGTACTGACAGTGACTGCAAGCTGACAGAGACCACTCGACTGCCAGGTCCGAGAGTGCTGCTGATATCAGTGAAAAGATGAAGTAGAGCCGGAAGAAACCCCTTCCTCCCGCATGAAGCAGTACGTGCAGGAGATGAGGGCCAGCCTGAGCGGCACAGCCGGATCGCTAGCGGTGAGTGAGCGTCCCACTTCCCCTACACCACCACCATCATGGGGCAGCGCCGACACTAGGCCCAAGACCCGCGCCACCTCACCCCTGCACTGCCTTTAGACTTCTGCAGAAAACAATGGGCCCACGTCATTCATATACCCGGCTGTGTGGATATCCAACATAATTGTTCCGGAGACTCTGCGGCTGCAGAGTCCTCTCCAGCCCGCACCAGGGCCTGGGATTCAGGTGAAAAGATGTACGTCGCTGACCTTTCCTTGGCCCTTTCCCTTTAAGTGCAAGTTGCACATTTCAGGGATTGTTTCACGTCCCCTCAGGGTAAGGGAACCCTGCCACGCTCTATGGGAGAGCTGATCATGGTCCACGGGACCTGTTGTAAAAGAAAGTTGCCACAAACTGCCACGTATCTTGTTTTTGTTATGCATATAACAAGCTCTTGGACAAAGAGCTCAGGCTGCACTGTGGACTGCGTAGTGTCAAACAGCCTACTGTGTACGGCACAAACCGTGCTGTACACCAAGGAAGGGGGTGTACCCCTTTAAAAATTGCTGACGTGTAGATATGTTGTAAAAATGGACTGACGGTGTGCCTGGAAGGACCGTTTCAGCACACCAGCTTGAAGCTTGTGAATAGTTTGTGCTCCCCTGAAAGGAAGGGGGAGGGGCACCTGAAAATAAAAGTTATATATGGACACGTGCGTCGTCAAACTAAAGAAAAGTGGACATTACTTTTATATGTTCTCGACTCAGATTGAGATGCCTTCTAATTGTCCTCCCTGCGTGGAGTATTTGTTGTAAAAAGTTTAATGTGCATTTATATATGTTTTTCTAAACTACTGCCAATGTTGTTGCATTGCTGGGACGGTAATGGTCAAAGGAAAGGGGAATGTAAGGGGGTATGCAATGTTAATGCTATGCCTTGCCTTTCCCACTTGTATATATTTAGTCTATTGCTGCTGGATAATATGTGTGTAATATGTTCTGCTAAAATGTACAGTCAATGTTGTATAATAGGGACAGTGCAGTATTTAGTTTGGCCACAAGATGGTAGTATAGAGTAGTATAGTCAGTAAATAGCTGTAGGAAGTTTCTAGATGTAGGAGGAGCTGCTGTGGGTTAAGTGAGTGTAGGTGATGGGAATAGCTGAGAAAGGGCGGCACGCCCAAAGTGTCCACAAGGGCGCTGTGCCCTGGACACCATAGCTACGCAACATTGTGAGAAAAGCTGAGAAGCCCGGGCACAGTCAGATGGGTGTTGTATAAGGATGGAGCACCTGGAGAAGCTACAGGTCACCGCAGCAGCAGAAAGTAGAAAAAGACGTGGTCCAAGAGTCGTGCAGGGCGCAGAATATTCATGATGTGGCAGATCCTCAATAGGGCTGAGGCTGGCAAGTCCGAGGCTAAGCGGATGAGCAGGATCCCCTGTGTACTGAGGTCCTACAGTAGTGAAGCTGCGGTACCGCCTAGGGCGCTATTACCCCGTAATGCATGTGAGGGCGAAGAAAGTAAGAACGGGAAAGAGCAGAGGAATGCTGTGTTGACTGTGATCTAACTGATGTGTCAAAGTCCCTTGAAGAAGAAAGTAAAATCGTTGATTTAGCATCAGAACCGATATCTGTGTCCGTTATTTCCTCCCTGAGCACTGGAACCAAGTGTGCAGGAGCTGGGTCGCAGCGCAGTGGAAGCCCTGACCGTGGACCAGCATCCCGAACAGGTACGCCGGTAGAAGCTGATGGTTTGTCTGTGGATGGAGGTCAGGACACCAGAGCCCCGGTGTCCTCAGCTACGACTACCGTCCTGGCCTCATACCACATTATCTGTATCTTCTCTCTTTCAGTTTCATTCCATTGCTTCTCATGTTTCCATGTGCAAATAAGAATAAGGATGATCACTCTACACTGTGACATCCCATCAGATGTTTATAGACTGCTATTAAGCCTCCTCTTTGTCTTCTTTTTTGCAAGCTAAACATTCCCTGATCCTTTAACTATTCCTTGTTGTACATAGTTGCAGTCTGCTCACTATCCTGGTAGCTGTTCTTTTGACCTTGTTCCAATTTTTTATGTCTTTTTTTTAAATGTGGTGCCCAAAACTGGACACAATACTCCTCTTTGGTCATACCTTATCTTTAATATAGGGGATAATTACTTGACATGATCTCTGTGCTTCTGTTAATACATCCCCGAACTGTTTGCCTTTTTTGGTGCTGCTTCACACTGTTGACTCGGGTAATCTGTGATCTATTAGTATGCCCAAGTGTTTTTCACACGTGCTGTTGCTTAGTTCTATTCCTCCAATTCTGTAGATGTAATTTTTGTTTTTCTTGCCAGATGTAGAATCTTGCATTTCTCACTGTTAAATACCATTCTATTAGTTGCTGCCCATTGCTCAAGCTTATCTAGATCCTTCTGAATCCTTTATCTGTCTTCTCTAGTGTTAGCTATCACTCCTAGTTTTGCATTGTCTGCAAATTTGATTAGCTTACCTTCAGTTCCCTTATGTAGATCATTTACAAAAATGTTGAACAACACTGGGGCCAAGATAGAGTCTTGTGGTACCCCATTTGAAACACTCTTACAATTGGATGTGCAATCATTTATTACAGGAAAGATATAACTCTTCGTACCGTGTTAGCCAATCATTTATTACCACTCTTTGAGTACGGTCACTGAGCCAGTTTAGAATCCACCTAACCGTAGCCTTGTCAATCCCATACTTGGTCATTTTTTCAATAAGCATAGTATGAGATACTTTATCAAATGCTTTTCTGATTCCTGAAGTCGAGATATACTATATCTACTGTATTTTCCTGATCCACCCAGTCAGTAATTCCATCATAGAAGGAAATTAGAATAGTCTGGCATGACTTGTTTGCTACAAACCCATGCTGTCACTGGTTAATTACTGTATTCTTATCCTAGTACTTGCATAGATGCTGTATAATAATTTGTTCAAACATATTTCCAGGCGTAGAAGTAAGGTTCACTGGCCTGTAATTTTCTGGCTCCATCTTCTTTCTATTTTGAAGATAGGGACAACATTTAGCCTTCTCCAATCTTCTGGGACTTCTCCTGTTCCCAAGGAATTTTCAAAGATTCTGGCAAGTGTTTCTACATTCCCTCTATTTCTTTCAGTACCCTATCATTCCCCATTTATTACCTTAACATTCACCCTCTGTGTCTGAGCTCTGTGACTTCTCAGCGCAGAGGTTGGATGACATTGCTACAGCGTAGCCTCTGTGCCGAGCAGTGCAGAAGACACGTTGCAGAGACCAGAACGGGGAGAGGAGAGTATTTTTTATTGTGAGGCCCATAATACTGTATAGAGTATTATGTGGGGGCCATTAAACAGTATGGAGAATTATATGGGACCATTATACTGTATGGAGAACTATATGGGACCCATTATTCTTTATGTGGGACCATTATACTGTATGGAGGACTATATGGGGCCATAATAATGTATGGAGTACTATATGGATCCCATAATAATTATGGAGGTCTATGTGGAACCCATAATACTGTATGGAGTGCTATTTGGGGCCCATAATACTATATGGAGGACTATGTAGGATGCATAATAATGTATGTACAACTATGTGGTGCCCATAATAATGTATGGAGGACTGTGTAGGGCCCATAATACTGTATGGAGGACTATATGAAGCCCATGATACTGTATAGATTTAATGCTGTGACTATAGGACAGTGTGGAAGGGGGGACCCTATACTGTCACTTAACCCCTTTCGACGTTGGGCGTAATAGTATGCCCATGTTGGAATCCCTCCCTTTGATGTGGGCTCCGGCGTTGAGCCCACATCTTTCCCTGCACATGTCAGCTGTTTTGAACAGCTGCTATATGCCTCTTAGGCCTCTTTCACACATTAGTTTTCCACCATCAGGCGTGATCTGTCGAAGGTTAAAAAAGACGGATCCAGCGTAGATTTGAAAAAACTGAGGTTTTTATCCGGATCCGTCATGAACTTTTAAACCTGAAAAAATGCAGTTTGAGCTTGCCCGGGAGGAGAGAGAGCGAGAGAGAGAGAGCGCGAGAGAGAGAGCGAGAGAGAGACCTTGATTTTCTCCTTCCAGGCATGCGTAGATGAAGAAAACGGAGCCCGGTGGCCGGATCAGTCCTTTGCCTGATCCGGCACCCATTGACTTCTATTGTATCACCAAGCCTGATGCGCCGCTTCAGGCGCTGTCCGTTCTTTCCGGCGGAAAAAAAAAACGTTCTGGGACACGTCTTGTCCGGCCGGCGGAATTCAAATTTATGATGGATCCGGCAAAAACCTGACAAAACGGAAGGACAACGCGGCGCGATCGAAAAAAAATGGATCCGTTTTTTTTCAAAAAAAGACGGATTGCGCCTGACGGCGAAAAACTGATGTGTGATAGTATCCTAACAGCCTCTGGTGATCTCGCGATCCACCCATGATTTTTAACCTGTTAAATGCCGCTGTCAATCTCTGACAGCGGCATTTAACTCTCGCTTACCGGAAGCACGCCTGAAATCCCGCCCATTGGTGACCTCATCATATGATCGCGGTCACCGATGGGTTGGCATGACAATCAGCAGTCTCCAGAAGACTTCTATGGTTGTTATAGCTGGATTTCTATGAATGCCATCCGGTGGTCGGCGCTCATTGCAAGTGTGCATTTCTGTTACTGTACATTTCTGTTACACACAGGTGAACTGATCATTGCCTGTGTGTTGCACAGGCAATCAGACAAATGCAGCTTCTAGTCTCCCATGGAAACTACTGCAACATGCAAAAAGTTAAACCAAATGTTTTTAAAAATATTTTAAAAAAATATATGTATATAAAAGTTCACCCCCTTTTGCCCCATTCAAAATATAAACATAAAATTAAAAATCAAACATACACATATTTGGTATTGCCGAGTCCAGAATCGCCCGATCTATCAATATAAAAAAAAATTAATCCGATCGATAGACATCATAATGAGAAAAGAATTAAAAACTCCAGAATTACGCTTTTTTGGTCGCAACTACATTGCAATAAAATGCAATAACGGGTAATCAAAAGATCGTCTGTACACCAAAATGGTATAATTAAAAACATCAGCCTGCGAACAAAAAATAAGCCCTCGCCCAGCTCCAAATCACGAAAAATGGAGACGCTATAGGTCTTTGAATATGGCGCCATTTTTTTTTTACCAAAGTTTGGATATTTTTTCACCGCTTTAAATAAAAAAGAACGTAGACATGTTTGGTGTTTATGAACTCGTAATGACCTGGAGAATCATAATGGCAGATCAGTTTTAGCATTTAGTGAATAGGGTAAAAAAAAAGTGTGGAAGTGCACTTTTTTTGCAATTTCAACCGCACTTTGAATTTTTTTTACCGTTTTCCAGTACACGATATCCTAAAACCAATGATGTCATTCAAAATTACAACTTGTTTTGCAAAAAAACAAGCTCTCATATGGCCATTTTGATTGAAAAATAAAAAAGTTATGGCTCTGGGAAGAAGGGGAGCAAAAAACAAAATACAGAAACGAAAATACCCACAGTCGTTAAGGGGTTATCTAGTCTATCCCTAATGCCAGGGTTAACCCTGAAAGTGGAAATGCCCGGGTCTTGTACCTCTCTGTGCTCCTAATAAATCCTATGCAGCTCTCACCCTTGTCCCAGGAAGGAAAGAGGCAGGAGTGAAAGGGTAACACCAGCTGAACAGATAGAGGGAAACCAAGGCACAATCAAATAACAGACACACAGGATAAAGTACAAAAGAAAATGGGCTCACAGTAAAGAGGCAGAAAAGTAAATGATGGAACAACAGAAGGGGAAGCCATAGACCACTAGGAACTCGAAATCCTCGATACCTGTTACCTCATGAATGGCCATGTAGATTTGAAGAGGACCTGTGCTCAGTTAATCACCACAATCTTCTAATCGCAGATGTACCACAGTTCCCAGCAGAATGCGGTACATTCATGACAATGGAGGACTACATAGGGCCCATAATACTGTATGGAGGACTATATGGGGCAAATAATCCATAATACTGTTTGAGGGACTATATAAAGCCCATAATACTGTATGGAAGACTATATCGGGCCCATAAATACCGTGAAAACCTTCAAAAGAAACCTGAAGACCTACCTCTTCCAACAAGCCTACAACCTACACTAACACTCATTCCACTATACCGCTCTTGACCACTTCCACCCTCACATACTGTATCCTCACCCATTCCTTGTAGACTGTGAGCCCTCGCAGGCAGGATCCTCTCTCCTCCTGTACCAGTTAGTGACTTGTATTGTTCAAGATTATTGTCCTTGTTTTTTTTTATTATTATTATTATTATTATTATTTTATAACCCTTTTCACATGTAAAGCACCATGGAATAAATTGCACTATAATAATAATATTGTATGGAGGACTATATAGGGCCCATAATACTCTATAGCAGTGGTTCTCAACCTTTCTAATGCCGTGACCCCCCGCAATACAGTTCCTCATGTTGCGGTGACCCCCAAACCAAAAAATAAGTACAGTCCCCATACAATATTGTGGGCACCACATAGTCCTCCATACAGTATTATGGGCCAAATATAATGCTCCATAACGAATATTGGACCCCAAATAATGCTCCATACAAAATATGGAGCTCTCCTCTGCACTGTGCTGCGTTCTGCACTGTTACGGCTCAGGAAAGGGCGCTGTGGAAAGACTCCCCATTATCATCATCATTGCTCCCTATTATCATTGTCTGCCCATCATCATTGGCTCCCCATCATCATCATTGACTGCCATCATCATTGGCTCCCCATCATCATCATTGCCTGCCCATCATCATTGGCTCCCCATCATCATAATTGCCTCCCCATCATCATCATCATTGCCTGCCCATCATCATTGTCTCCCATCATCATCATCATTGCCTGTCCATCATCATTGCCTCCCCATCATCATCATCTTTGCCTGCCCATCATCGCCTCCCCATCATCATCATTGCCTGCCCATCATCATTGGCTCTCCATCATCATCATCATCATCATCATTGCCTGCCATCATCATTGCTTCTCATCATCATCATTGCCTCCCCATCATCATCATCGCCTGCCCATCATCATTGCCTCCCCATCATCAACATCATCATTGCCTGCCCAGCATCATCATCATTGCCTCCCCATCATCATAATTGCCTGTCCATCATCATTGCCTGCCCAGCATTCATCATCATAGGCTCCCCATCATCATCAAGGCCTCCCCCCACCACCATCAAACATACATTACCACACACAGACAGCACCGCAGCACTCTCTCACATACACACATGCAGGCAGACACACACACACACACACACTGATACACACAGACACATACACCTCACATCTCACCTGTCTGGCGCCAGCGCTTACTCTCTGCCACAGCCGGCCGCTGAATGATGACGTCATCCAGCGGTGCTGCTGTGACAGGAAGCGCAGGCACCCTGCAGTCGCCCCCTGGAGCCCGGAGCTGCGGGGGCACGGGGAGAGGTAAGTATTGTGCTGCCTGCTCAGACCGGGTCCCCCCTCTCCCCGCACAGTGACTCACCGACCCGCCGCTCAGCTCCAGAGGGTCCCGGGCCGCTGCACTGTGCCTCCGCGCTTCTCCCACAGAGGAGAAGGAATTACTGCTGCTGCCACGCCGCCCCCACACACGTGCCGCCTGGGGCGGACCGCCCCCGCCCGCCCACACTACGCCCACACTACGAGCGTTACGCCCGCCCACGCTACGAACGCTACGCCCGCCCACGCTACGCCACTGGGCTAAAGCCATCGGAAATATGTATTTTCCGATTGGCTTTAAGCGACCCCTGTGTTTTGGTCGTTCAAACCCCCGCTGGTTCACGACCCACAGGTTTGAGAACCGCTTCTCTATAGAGAATTATGTGGGGTCCATTATACTATATTGGAGGATAATGTGGGCTCATTGGCTATGTGGGGGCATTATATTATATGGAGGATTAAGTGGGGGCCATTATACTTTATAGAGGACTATGTGGGGACCTGTTTGCAGGACAATATGGGGGCCATTATACTGATTGCATGTCTATGTGAAGGGGCCATTATACTGTTTACACGTCTATGTAGGGGGGCATTATACTGTTTGCAGGTATACAGTATGTGTGGACCTTATTACGTTTGCAGGTCTATGTATGGGGGGCATTATACTGTTTTCAAGGCTATGTGGAATGCCATTACACTGTTTTGAGGTCTGTATGGAGGCAATTACACTGTTGGATGGCTGTGTGGGGGGCCATTATACTGTATGCAGTAATTATAGGGTGAAGGTTTTTGTGGGGTCCATCATATTATGTAGGCTGGGTGGTGTCATTATACTGTTTGGGGGGCTAGTGGGGGGTATTATACTGTGCGGATGGTTGTTTTGGGGCCATCACACTGAGTGGAGGTGTATGAGGGCCATTATACTGCATGGAGGGCCATTACACTGCATGGAGATCTGCGTGGCGATCACAGTTTGGGCATCATACTGTGTTGTGGTTTTATGGACATTTAATTAGGATAAATCTATCTGCGGTGTTTGCTGGTGCTGTTCTCAATTTTATCCTAAATGTCTTTTTGAGCGCTCAGAACGAAATGAAAACTGTCCACACGAAGTGTCAGTATAGCAGTTCGTCAAGACCACACGTTTATTATTCATTCAAGGTTTTATACGTTTACAAAAAGGGGCTGGTTAGTCAATTAACATACAATTAAAGCTGCTAGATTATTGGCTGTTCTAGTGAAAGTATGATAATTATGATAAAAGGGCTGAAGTTGCAGATTTATTGTTTTTGTTCTTTGCCTACTTTCTTGCATGACTAGTAAAGAAAAACAATAGATATCTATTAAGACTTTCTGTTCTTGTTTCTTATAAAGGCCAGGGTCGTCTTAAACGACTGTTTATAGCTGGCATCAGCTTTTGCATAGATATGTGTGAACACAGGATTTTTAGCAAGTGAGATCTATCTAACTGTGAATGCTATATATGAATATACATTGATATATGGAATACATATATATTTCCATGACAGTCCCCCCTTAGATACCACTTGCTCTAAAAAAATGCTCCTGTCCCAAAGCGCTGCAACTCTTTTGTGCTGCCGGGGGTTGAGATATGCCTTTAGTACATGCCCCCTACCGATACAGACTTTTTGCAAATTGGGGCGGTCAGGAGGACTGTCCCTAGCAGGGGTTCATGTGTTTGCAATCATAGTCTCTTTATTCAACTGCATGTTCAGAAAAACGTGGGGGTATTCTTCATCAGGTAGGTCTTTCTGCCCTGGTCAGTCAGAGCATCCACGACATCCTTCAGGGCTTAGGTGTCTCCCCTGGTACGGGAGCTTCCTTGCAATGCGATACGTGGATCAAGCAGGCTTTCCCTCTATTTTCACAGAGGTTGGTGTCATCTGGGGCTCTTGGACAGGACTATCAAATCTGGGATCGAGTGTTCTCATTCCCAAATTTTTTTTTTTTCACCAACACCCAGTCTCCTGGCTTTCAAGGAGTGCGTACGGACACTGAGTTGGATTGGCAGAAAAACTCGAGAATGGACATTAGTTTTTGACCAATTCAATTACAAAAGCAAACAAGATATCATTTTGCATATTCTGCTGCTGAGGGAAGAATGCACCTAACTTGGGACTAGACCCAAACAAAATTTCGTATGTGACAGTTTTCTGGTCTCTGGGAGTGTGCCTACGCTAAACAGTGCAATTGGAAGTGTGTCATGCCATATGGTTTGCGTGTCTCTTGGGCAATTTTTAGCATCCTATTCTTAAGTGTTCCGTTCAGTCTTTCTACCTTCTGGCTCTGGGGGTGTAAGGAGTGTGTAGGCCTAGGTCTGACCCTACTGCTAATCGGGTCTCGTGTGTCAGATTTGCTGTGAATGCGGGTCCCTGATCACTTTCTATCATTTCTGGAACCCGTATCTGCACACTATTTTCCGAAAGTAACTGCTTTGCAGTAGTCTTTGCTGACTTGGAACGCTTCTGTCCATCTTGAAAAATACTTCTTTGACCACATAGCGTATTTGAATCCTTCACTTGGCGATATCTGGATGTGGTCTATCTGGAACCTCTGAAAACTGGTAGAGTGGTCTTGCCAGATGAGGTGAGGGGGACTTTCTTCCCCACGTCCAGGCTTGCCATTGCCGCAGGTCAGACAGCTGCTGGTGAATTTGGCTGTTAGGGTGGAGATCCCTGAAGCGAACCAGTAAGCACCAATCAGATCATTCATCTGTGTCTTTGATATGTGGGTGTGGGTCCATGTGCCCCTTGGACCACCATAGGGTGCATACTTTGTGGTGCAGAGTTTGAAGTCCATTATTGATGCCTTCCTTCTTCACATGTTGCTTTTTTTCGCATTCAGCTCTTCTTCTCCTTTTGGAGCTTGGTCTTGCAACTTCTTGAACAGATCCCAGGACGTCTTTTTGTCAGGGTTTCTTGTCTTCAGTCGTCATGTAGTAGCGTCCGGCTCTACGACCTCTCCACTTCTCCATGTTGTCTTCCTTTGGCCGCTTCTTTGGGTGCCATGTCCGCCATGTTATTGCCTCACGCCTCTTCTGTTCTCAGTTTTCCATGCACTTGATTTTCAAATTGCCACCATTTTGGAAGTTGGAGTACACCCAGCAGGTCCCTGAAGGCTCCATGATGCTTCACGGTTGTCCCGTTTGCTGTGATGAAGTCCCTTGTAGCCCAGATGGGCCCAAAGTCGTGTGCCTATGCCATGCGAGCACCTGTAGTCGGTGTAGATGTTTGCAGTCTTGCCTTCTGCCACTGGCAGGCCTTTGTCACGCTATCAGTTCTGCTTCCTGGGCTGACAGGCTAGTGACAGACTTCTGGACCACAGGATTTCTTGATTGCTAGTCACTGCACTTCCTGTGTGGAAATTCTTCATCATCTGCAAATCTGGAGCCATCCAGTAGAGGATTAATTCTGTAAATTTTGTTCTGAAAAAGTCCATATTGTATCCCCCTTGGGAGTGGGAGTAGAGTGGCCGGGATGAGGACTGAGGTCTGGAGACGGTGACATTGTGAGACAAAGGCGATAGAGGCGCCCAAAGATGCCTGGCGGTGGGGGATTATTGTTGGTTGAGATTGATTGAAGATTGCCAAGATGTCATGTGGAGTGAGAGTTTCCAGTGGCTGTCCAAGAGTGATGTCAGCATCTTTGTCCAGAAAGGTGTGTGTGCAGATACTGCCATCAGGCAGGGGGGCTCTCTGCAACTGATCCAAGCGGGCAACCAAAAGTCTCTGTTTTTCCCCCGTGAATCCGTATCAGGACCCCAGTAGCATGACCTTCTTTCTTCCATCAGGTAGACGGAAAGGTTTCTCGTAGTCAGGTAGGCTGGTATTGGCGCTGAGGCTGCATCTGATAAAAGGAGCGGGTGTGCGTTGCTGCAAGCGCAACAGAGGCTGCCTTAGGACTGAGGCATCAGGGATCCAGGTTCTGCAATACGACACTAGACCATCTTTCTCCACAGTGGTCTCCGTCATTTGACATGTGTTTCGTCTGGTGGGCAATACAGTGTCCCAGGGATGTAACTTGCTTCTGACACACTGGACTTTGTTCTTCCAGACCTTGCGTTGCTGTTCCTCAAGGGAACAGGGGAATGGACTTGTGCAGGTATCGATGTCAACCACACAAAGAGATGGTCTCACGTGTTGTAGAAGAGTGACTCCTGCATATTCTGCAATCCATTTGACGAGGATGGGGGACATTGTCTTGGTGAAACTTGAAGGACTTGTTCTGAGCTCCTTGAGGCAAAACTGTCCATATGCACTGCACTGGTGCGTGAAGGCAGGCAGGTCATCAGGTGGAGGGGAAACACTGAAGAAGGCACTGGCCAGGTTGAATCACCGTGAATACCGTTGCGGTGACTGGACTTTTGAGAGCAGAGTGTGCGGGTTCAGCACCGTTGGGGTTTCAAATACTGTAGCCTCTTTCACGGCCTCCAGGCCTTGCACCATTCTGAACTCAGTGGGTTTACAGTCTTTTTCTTCACTGTGGAAAGCTGGGATTGATTCCGATGGGCGAGGCAGCCAGTTTGGCCTTGTCCTTCACTATGTGGCAGGGACTCCCATCTCCCGGCACGAGCTGGCGGGAAAACAAGCCGCCTACTAGGATCCACATCATGAGAGATGCGATCAAGCTGGCTTTCTTGTTCTCCACCAAGGCGTCACTTGTGTTAGCACCTGCTTGGTCACAGGGGGTCTTCTTGTTGGGACGTCTCCTTCACCGGCTGCTTTTTTCTCAGCACGGGCCATCAGTAGTTTCTTTTTCTCCAGCTCGGTCTCAGGTCAGTATTTGTGCACAAGTTTTGAAGAGCTGAGTAGCTTTTTGCCGGTCTAGGGCCTGGGTGAACTGGTTGATTGCAGGGGCACCTCCTGGTGCTTGCAAAAGATCTCTGGCGTTGGAGCCGGATGTGGTGCTGCCATTCCATGAAGCAGTTAGGGTCCCTTTTGAGTTGAATATCCTGGCCAATGTCAAAGTTCTCATGCGTCTTCTTAGGCGAGTTCACTTAGACCTTCAGTTGGTCAGAGACATCTTCTCTGGGTGATGGAGTGGCTTTTTGGACTATGGTCCAGCACCTCCTGTGATAGGTTGCAGTGTGGTTGTTCCTGTTTCTTCTTGGGTCAGGGTAGAATGAAAAGTGTCATGGTCCACTTCCTGGAAACACTTGGTCGCTTTCAGCTTCTGCAGTAGGTCCTCCCAATAGGTTGAGGTGCAGGTCTTTGACACAACAAACTGGACATGAGGAGTGTTCTGGCTGAGTCACATGCTCAGGGGCTTCATAAACTGGAAATATCTGACTTACCATCAATTCCCATGCAGGACGCAGAAGATTCTGATAGGTGAGGTTGCGGAGTTCACAAGAAAAGATCTGACTACGCCATCCACTCTCGGATATTGTCCCACTGGTGGGGTTCCCTGTGGACTTGGCGTGCTCCTGTCCTATGGACGGGGTTCTTCACTGCTTTCTGTGTTTCTTTTCTTCTGGGCGAAGTCAGTGTTCTGCACCGGTTTGGAAATGACCAAACTCGCCACAGTTGTAACACTGGACATCCCTTCTGTCCCGGGGGACTCAATCCTTTTTGCTACTGCGAGCAGGGTTATCCATTGCTATTGACGTGTACTCAGGCCTGGCTACTACCATGGTTTCCTGATTGGTTCTCTCAGTCCATGCAACAAAAGCCTGTGCCAACATCTGTTGTGTGTCTGATCATGGGTAATAGGCCCAAATCTTGAAACAACTTGCTCACTCTGCATGGAACTTCTCCACAGACTCTGTCTTGTCTTGACTCATGTCATGTAGGCTGAGAGTTTTTGTCCTGTCAGTCTGCTTTTGGCCCATTCTCTGAGCTGCTCAATTAGCTTTGGTCCTGTCTCCCAGGCATACGCATCTAACTCTGCTGGAAGCTTGAAGTGTTCTCTCATAATTGGCCAGAATGCATCACCTGCTTTTATTTCCATCCGGCCAGAGATCATTCCAGGTTGCTGCATACGTTCGTGGATCTGCTGCTTTTTGGCAAAATGGCCATGGGGGTGTATCCCTGGGTCTGGCAGCATACTGATCACCTGGCTTGGATGAAGGGCTCATAGGATGGTGCCTCTACCTGTCCCTGCTCTCTTGGTGTTTGTGGGTTTTTCTTCCCTAGTATTAGGCAGCATGTATGACGTTGTGTCTTCATCTTCATCAGATTGAGAAGTGGACATGGTGTGCTTGGTGCATATACTGGGTGAGATTTGGGCTTAAAAGTTGTCTTGCTGCATGGGGATTTCCCTCTTCCTTGCTGAGGCTGCGGTGGATCAGTGTCATAGTTCCATGCTGGCAGCCCTGCTCGGCACTGAGGTTTCCTCATTTTGTGTCTTGTAGCTACACCTCCCCCCTGTGAAACCCTGGCTGTGGGCTCTGCTAGCTGTTGTGTCTGGGACCTACCTGCAGCGTTTTGTGTAGGGAGATTTGCACTTTCTTCTCCTGTATAATGACTGGCAATGTTTGTACTGTGCTTGGGATAGACAAAGTGCCTGTGTGAGGCACTGAATACAGGGACACCACATTGCTTTGAATTGGGCGTTGACCCAGTTGATAACGAAGTAGAAAAAAGAGGAAGAGAAGGGAGGTGTGAGGGAGGAGCGGTGGGATGTGCCTGAGAGGAGGAGGAAGGAGGAGAACGAGCACGAGCAGTTGGGTGTGGTGTGGGAGGGAGAAAGGGAGGAAAAGGAAGGAAGAAAGATCAGAAGGTGTGTGTGTGGGAGGAGAGAGGGAAAGAGGAAGGGGGGAGAGATGGAGGGGAGAGAGGTGGGGGGAGGGTGAAGAAGAGGAAGAGGAAGAAAATGGATGTGTCAGAGATGTGAGGGAGGGGAAAGAAGGAATGATATGGAAAGAAGGATAGAGAGGGAGGCAGCGATGAAAGGAGGAGAAAAGTCTGAAGAAGAAGGAGGAAAGGACTGAGAGAAGGAAAGAGGAGAGGGTGTCCCCCTGTGATTCTTGAGAGGGGACCGTTGAAACAAAAATGCCTTCTCCTGTGGAGAGAGGCGGGAGGGCGTTTTTCCCTGTAAAGGCTCCTTATTCAATGAGAGCAGCCTACACCTGTCCCGTGTCTCCACATGAGGACATGTGATGTGTGTGG